>WBNH01001072.1:0-270840 GCA_013401255.1 Urocolius indicus
TTTGAAAAGTCATGGCAGTCAGGGGAAGTCCCTGATGATTGGAAATAAGAAAATATTGCACTCATTTTTAAAAATAACTGGGAACTACTGACTTCATGCCTGAGATGTAGCAGATTGTCCTAGAAGCTGTGCTAAGGCACATGGAAGGCATAGAAGTGACTCAAAACAGCCAGCATGGTTTCACGAAGCACAAGCCCTACCTAACCAGCCTTATGGCCTTCTATGATGAAATGACTACAGCAATGGAACTGGGAAGAGCTACGGGTGTTGTCCATCTGGACTTCTGTAAGGTCTTTGGTAAAATCCCTCATATCATCCTTGTCTTTAAATTGGAGGTATATGAATTTGATGGATGGGCTGTTCAATGCATAAGGAATTGATTGGATGGTCACATTCAGAGGGTAGTGGTCAATGGCTCAATGTCCAGACAGGAATCAGTGACATGTGGTGACCCTCAGTGATATGTCTTGGGACCAGTACTGTTTAATGTCTTTGTCAATGACATAGACAGTGTGATTGACTGCACTCTCAGCAAGTCCGCAGATGAAAACCGGGTGATGTGCCTGACATGCCTGAGGGACAGGGTGCCATTTAGAGGGACCTGGACAAACTTGAGAAGTGGGTCCATGTGAAAATCATGAGGTTCAAGAAGGTCAAGTGCAAGGTCCTGCACATGGTTGTGGCAATTCCCAGCAATCCCTGGTATTAATACAGGCTGGGGGATGAAGGGATGGAGAATAGCCTTGCCAAGAAGGACTTGAAGGTGCTGATGGATGAAAAATTGAACATGAGCTGACAATATGCAACTGCAGACCAGAAAACCAACCATATCCTGGGGTGCTTAAAAAGAAGTGTGTCCAGCAGGTTGAGGGATGTGATTCTGCCCCTCTACTCCACTCTGATGAGACTCCATCTGAGGTACTACATTCAGGTCTGGAGTCCTCAGCACAGGAAAGACATGGGCTTGCTGCAGTTGAAAGTATCTGCTGCTTCAAAGTCCTGCTTCTGTTTTGGAAATATTTCTGGAAGAAGAATCCAAAAAGGGGGTAAATTATTGAAGGAATTACTTCATTTTTGCTGGATATGTAAGATCTGTCTCTTTCTGAGCAGTGAGCTATTTTTTAATGAGCTGCATCAGTAGTTTTGGCAGTCATAGCACTTTAGATCTTTTTCAACAAAGCAAAAACAGAGAAAAGCCAAACTTCAGTGTTACCCTAGCTTCTCTTTGTTGGTTTCCGTCCACCCACTGCAACAGCTGCAGGTTTAGTACAGTCGTTTTTGGAGCCTCGCACATTTCCAACTCAGTCATAATCTGAAGGAATGAACTTCAGCAATGAAGCTTCCCCATTCTGTATTTTGTTGTGTTTGCTGTGTTGGCAGCAATATTTACTCTTTATGGTGTTGGCTTTCTCAGTCTTGGATTAGCATATCAATGACACATATACAAGACCATGGAGTGAAGCCATCACCAGTCCTATGGGAAATACTGAGAAAAGACTTCTACTTACTCATCCAAAGCTTATAGCTCCTTCTCAGTGATTAAATTTTTAGGCCTGAAAACAAAGGCTTTTCCCCCATTAAATCGTTCCTTTTATAAAGCAGAAAACAAGATGCTGGGAATGGGATGCCCTTTGGTATTTCCTAGCAGAAAAGAAAGTAATGGAGAACTTATTCTGTGGGTTTTTTTCTGCTTCTAAACATGTAAGTCTGTCACTGACTTCGTCTGCCAACACTTTAACATAAGCCACAAAACAACTTGTCCAAACAGGACAAGGTAATGTCCTTTGGACACTATCGTCTTGGAAGAATAGTGACTTACAGTCGAGAAGTGAGGTTCTTTGTTCTATTACCAGTCTCTTAAATCATCCTTTTGCTCTGTTGTAATAATTACTGGATAGCTATACTGACTGTAATCTTTTAATTTCTAAGCTTCTCATACATCATCTGTTATCTACTAATGTGCTGATTTGTTTCTGTATGAAAATGCAGCTATTATCTTTGCAAAAAAAAACTTGCTTAAAAAGGACAGCTGGAGACGGAATCAGAAAGAGGCACACTATGATCGTTGAGAATAAGGGGCAAATAGCAGGAAGCTGGGGACAGTTGTCTCCTGTAAGCTCTGGGTGACTGCTATATCTTTAGGAAAAAGTGAAGCATGAAAGGCTGGACACAATAAAGTTGTGGATTTGCTGGCAGACTTTGCTGTTACTTGGGCTTCTGAGGAAACATGAAAAAGACCAGTAAAGATAATTGCACTGTTTGTCTTCAATGTCAAGTCTGTTTCAAAAGATCCAATATATCAGTTAATTAATGCTTTATTTTTTTCTTGGAAAGTACATTCATAATGCACATAAGCAAGATGCTTTGGGGGGCACATGATGCCAATTTATTGCATACTCAGTTTTAGTGCAGTAGACCACACGCATTCTCACATTTTTGTGTGAAATTATCCACCATGAGATACTGAAGTGACTGAAATTACTTGACTAACTCCTTGTCAGGGTTGTGTTTAGCAATGATTACACCCTCAGAAATTGTCAGACACAAGAGACACCTAGTATTAAATTTCTGTGGGGAGCCTCAGTAGAAAACCTGCCCAATCAAAAGACTTGTTCTTGACAATTTAAAATAATTGTCAGATCTGTAAGCTGGCATCTTTGCACGTGTCTAGAAATGAATGAGAGTGACAAAGACTTAGCTCCCATAAACACATTGCAGAAAACGGCTGTTTATAAAGACAGACTTTAATTTAATGATGGTAAGGAAACTAAAATGTGAAAATATGAGAAAATTTTATATGCTTTGCCATTAGGCTATCTGTCTACTCCTGGTTCTGCTTTCAGGACAGTGTTGGACCCTGTTCTTCTAGCCTGCAATACAAGTATTGCAGCCAGTATTTTGTTACCTTTTTGATATATTTGTTGAGTCAAGGAAAGAGTTGATTACTTAGAAGAATAGATTTCCAATAGGGACTTAGATATGGGAATTCTGGAGTGTCATAAAACAGATACCATTTCCATCCTATATAGCCTGATAGGATCAAAGTCAGGAAATACTCTGTCTCCTGAGGGAAAGTGATCTCTGCTTTCCAGAGGGGTAAGAAGGTCTTTATGTCTTATCTTTCTTATCTGTCTTCCCTATCTCCAGCTATATTCATGTGAGGATGATATAGACCTGGGACTATTATAATGAAATATATGTTTATGTGTCAACTTATTTCTCTTGAGTTGTATGATTTAACCTTGTCGGGGAGGTATCTGTAAGATAAATTCCAGCATTTTAATAGATATTGAGGAACTGAGTCTAAATATTAGGCTTACTCTGTCTGCAGGCACAAAAATAATATTACCTGGACTAAACTATATCTCTTTACCCCTCAGAAGCTCATCTGAGAGTATTTGTACTTACCCAGCTAAATCAAAAGAAAGCTACAACTTGATGCAAGACATGGGATTAGAGTCTACAACTAAAGAATCTCAGGTCTCCCTGATCAAGGCAAGCTATAGAGCAGTCATCACAAAAGAAAGAAGGCAGGAAGGCTGAGAAACAGCATCACAGATCTAATAATACAGGCAGGGGGAACCTTTTGCCATACTCTTTGTGAATAAATTCCATGAAAGATTGTGCTGTGTACTTGTAGCAGTGTTTGTCTTTCTGTGTGAATAGAAATATCTTTTCATGCAGAGACAAGATTTAAAGTTAAAAGAGACCAAGCTTTTCAAAAGGTTTAATATCATTAAAATAGTTTATTCAAGCAATAATCCCCTTAGAATTGGTTATTACCACTATTAATGACTTGCTAGTTAAAATATTAATGGCCCATAACCAAAAACTGCTAGTAATGATGGATTTCAAGGGGTATTATTGCTTCATTAGTGACACTTCACCTATCTACAGTCAGTTTTGCAGGTATCCATTTTACTGTCTCTTTCAGGATACTAAAACCAGTTATTACATATGAAGAAAATATCATGAAGAGACACAAAATAGTTGCTTATTTTCGGGTTGTTTTGTATTTTGTGTCCTGTCAGCTTGCATCTGCATCTACTTGTGTTATATTAGTATATGGTTTCTTACTAGGAATTTTGTGTGCATGCATATGGAAACTGTGTATTGAAAAGCAATGCACACTTCTGTGAGATATTAGTAAATGGAAATTTAAAATATGTATTTTAAGTTGTTATCTTACAGGTCATCCCTTTTTTTTCTATGATATCCAGCAACAGGACAAGGGGTAATGAGTTGAAGCTGGAACACAAAAAGTTCCATTTAAACGTAAGAAAAAGCTATTTCACTGTGAGGGAAGAGGGAGCAGTGGAACAGGCTGCCCAGAGAGTTTGTGGATTCTCTTTCCTTGGAGGTCTTCAAGACCCGCCTGGAGATGTTCTTATGCTACCTGATCTAGGTGAACCTGCTTCTGCAGGGGGATTGGATGAGGTGATCTCTAAAGTCCCTTCCAACCCCTACCATTCTATAATCTTTTTTTGATCTCTTTGATTTAAATGACAATTTCTTTCAAACTATGCCATTTTCACACTTTGTTTTGTCATGTCCTTTTTTGGAACCTTGTTGGATGTCTTCATATTATAATTATGCTAGTTTGTAATTTACAACTGGTGAAAAGTAGGTAAGCTGAAGTGCTAGGTGGAAGGATGACTTCATATGGAGGGAATTATAAAAATTTGATTGCTAGTATTCATTCTTCTTTAGTGGAATATTTCAGAAAATACAAAACTTCAGTGAATACAACTTCACATTTTAACTTTAGTTATTAGATTTTTCTTTTAAAGTCCATATTGATCAGTTCTGCTGAACTTCTCTCCAGCCTATCTTATTTCTAGATCCTAAGTTGAGAGACACAGCTTTGCTGAGAGCACAGGGAGCACACACAGATGGTTAAAAACTCAGATGAAATTAAAATGAAAAAAAAATATTTAAATTAAGGATAATCTTTCATTGTCTAAGGAAATAGGATAGCCATACAACAATATGGTTGTTCCTTGCACTCCTGTGGGCTTTATTGCTTTCATTTAAACAAATTTTGGGCTACGAAAAGATGATAATTTTAATTTGAGATGAAGGCCTACCATCTGTGTACATAGTGGACTCCTCTCCCTTATGTATTATCTGTGCAAATAACACCCATTTTATTGTATGGGGAATGTGATGAAGATAATAAAAGGGAATACAGACAGGTGCAGATCAAACAGATGTTGTTTTAGTCTGACTTTCTCTACCTGGATCATCAGTGTTCTTCCACACAGACGTACATCACTCCCAGTATTATAAGTCTGAGCTAACCCTGCTCACTTGCACTGTGATTTAATGGGTGAACACAAAAGAATAAATAAACATTATCAAATTGGTACGTATTTTGCAGATATTTGGAGGTGAGGAGCTACTGCAGACTTCTAGTGGGTCACTTCACCTTTGTCTCTTGCAACAATCAATATTCCATGAAACTTGTTCTTGAATTTTTGTCTGTATGTAAATTTTCAAATGGAGCAAATGAGAGCAACAACATAAAGATACTGAGGAACTTTTACACCAGTAACTGCTCTGTAAAACTGACAATACTGCGTAATCTATATCTGAACTTCCTTAGATATAGAATAAATTATCTCAATGTAACCCATGTGAAATATAGACTAAAGCTGGTTTTAATGCTAAATTAAACCTATTTTGAATCCATTTCAGTGAACTGGTTTAATTAACTAGACTACTTCTCCTGGTCCTATGTACTCAATGCAAATTAATGGCACTCAGAACACACATTCCCTCAGTGTCTTGCTATTGTTTGCTGCTTTTGAATCCTATCTCCCACCCCACACCTTGAACTTGCACAGATGATTAACTACCTCCAGAACTCATTTCCTCCTAAGTGGCTTCACAGTATTTTTCTTCCATAGAGGTAGGTGACCCAGCACAAAACTGTTTTCTAAGGCATCAGTATTATTGTGCCAAATATTGTTTCTGATACTTTATGTTACAATATAGAACACAAAAGGAATATTATATTACCTGTTCACTTCATACTATATCACTTACCTAAGGGCGAAGATGAGGGGCTATTTTGTATTTAAAATATGCTGTTTGTTCTAGAAGGTGGGGGCAGGAGTTTCAGACAGACTCAGAATTGAATGGTTTTTTTTAATATAACATCTAGATAAAGACAGGCTGAAAAATGACGCCATGTTCTTGCAGGGACATCCTAAATGCAAATGGTGTTGAGACCATAATATGGACTGAGTTGCTGTTTGTCACCAAGAGGGAATGCAGTGTAAAAGCTGGATTTTCTGCTTCATGAGATTTCCCCCTCCTTCCTTGCCAGAAGGGAATAAGAAACAGAACTATTGAAAATCCTTTCAAGTCAAGTTCTGACAAAATCCAGACTTCTCAGTTCTTACCTGAGGAGTACTGCCAAAATGTCAAGTTGAGATGAAGCCCTGACAGGTCACTTTGGTGCAAGCTGTAGACAGAGACCTTTGAAAAGCTGTCTTTGTCTCCATGTGAGCATCAGACACAAAATCCTATTCTTGGTCTTAAGCTCTTAGTATTCCTGGAGGCCTCTAGCAGACAGTGCAGCTCTGTCAACTGGATGCTCTATTAAATCTCTGTAACAGAGAGTTATTGCCCCAAAGGACCTTACATTAAAAGGCCAATAGGACACAGGAGGTGAGGTGTTAAAATGCTGCTGTACTTACTGAAACAAGAGCTATCCTGATTCTTTCTTCTATCACCAACAGCAAGCAGAGGCTTGTGAGGCCTCAGCAGATTGTAAAGGGGCAAGGGGTAATGCAGATGGTCTGTAAGTGCTCAGCAAACACGTGAGTCTGGAAGCAGACAGCAAAGAGTCGGAAAAGCCACTGCATCGCTGCCCGGAGCAGTAGGGCAGCAGTTTCCTGCTAAAAGGAATCTTGACCTGGCAGACACATCAGCAAGAATGGAAAACTGCTGTTTCCATTGCCTTAAAAACAGGAGCTGTGGGTTGCTGTCCTATACTTCACCACTACTATCACATCTGAAACCTCAGAAGGGCTGGTGGAGAATGAGATATTGTTGCTTACACAGAAATAGTGGTGTGAAGGGAAATAAGTACCCCACTGCCTTCGTTAGCACAATGAGCACCCCTAAGGGGCACTGGGTTTTTTTGGTAGAAATTAATCCCTATTTGAATTCTCTAGGTAAGACAGTGACTCACTGTCGTTTGCATTTCATAATATCTAGATTTCTCAAATGTTGATGCTGTATTAAAAGGTCACCTTACAACTGAAGAATTTATCAGAAAATTTTGGTTGAAAATACAGAAATGCTTTTTGTCCTTCTTTGCAACATTTTCCAGGTGTAATCCTTGTGGAATTATTTGCCAACAAACGCAATGTTTTGTCTTTAAGTTTTGAAATTTCCTTCTCACGTGTCACAAGTAGTCACTAACCTTTATATCTTTGAAGTGTTTATATGCACTGTTATGTAAACTGTCTGTTACAAAGGAAAATGGTGTTTCAAACTTGCAAGTGAATCTCACACAAAACTGAGCTCCCACAGGATTGGACTCAAACTATACCCAGGCCATGGCCACCTGAGTGCTTCCTCTGCCTTCCGGGCTGCACTGTGGATCAGAGGACCAGCTTAAGTTCTTTCAGAAGGGCACTTATTCCTATTGCCTGAAAGGACATGGTTTTGCTTCTGTAGCCCCGTTTGCGCTCTTGCCCTAACACAGTGTAAGGGCAAGGCTGGGCAGGTTTGTGACACCCTTTTGTCTCTTCTTGACTCCTGTGCCCATTAAGCAGCTCTTGCAAAAAGGATTAACAATTTATACCAGCAGGGTTGTTAAATGGGGAAGAAATTGAGATCTATGTGTTTATATAACTCTACTCACTGCACAGCAAATATGCAGTGCTATACAATGCTGCTAAGCACAGAACAATCTAAAGCTCATTTATGTCCGACATTTTCCAAGCACCTACTGCTGTGTGGTTCACTTAAGCTAGTATGGCATACTTGTTATTACCAGTTACAGCAACAAATTCAGTGGTGTTTTATGTATTACCAACATCACTGATTGGCATGAAATAAAAAACAGACAGCAAAGACAAATAAGCCTAGTTGAAGAAGGTAAAGTTTATTAATTTTTAAATTTTTTTTTTTTTCTCGAAGAGGAAGGTGGGTTAACTGTGTGTTGGAAAGGCAGTGTAAATCAGTTTACATCACACCTTGTAGAAGAAGAGAAAAGATGTGTCTCTAGAAGGAAAAGCAATCAACAGAAGGGGTGGAGAAAAAGTATAAATCAGAATGGTTTATGCTTTCTTCCACTTTGTTGTAGATTGCTTTTTCTTCTGCAGCCTCCCTCTCTCCTTCTCCCCCTTCCTCTGCCCTTCATCAGCAGCTCGGCTTACCTCTGCATGTACCTTCTCACAACATTTAAATGTGTTCTCAAAGTAAGACCACAGTTTATAGAATGGAATGAGTGTTGTGTTATCTCTCTTTTCATTCTAGGCAGGAGAACGTCCAACACACATAAAGTTTTGGATCAATAACATCTCACATTGAATTTATGCTTTGCTGCAGAGTTATGGACTACAGCTAGCTGAACTATAAAACAGTTTCTAAACTATCTGAATCCCAGTGAGTTTGTAGTGATACACAAGTGCAAGGCCATCTTAATGGTGTCTTCTGAAGCACATTTGTAGCCCTAGACACAGATAAAATACTAGCCCAAGCTATAACCAGTGAGAGATTGTATTACTGATGTAACTACTAACGTGATTTGTCACAGGACAAAAAGCAGAGTCCTACACAAGGACAGCTTCTACTTTTGTGTCTGTTAGATTTAGGTGCCAAATTCCTGTTTGTATTTGACAAAATGTTGAAACACTTGTTTTGAAGAGACTTGCCACTGATATTGTACTCTTTCTTTTTTTTGAAATATCAGTTTGAGAGGATAATCTTAACAGAATTCGAAGTCTTAGTTCTGTCTCTGAACAATTTTGTAACAACGTATGACAGCTGCAAGCCTTCAGTTCTAGTAAGTAATTNTAAATGTACTTCAGCAAGGGAGGTTTAGACAGGACACTAGGAAGATCTTTTTCACTGAGAGGGTTATTTAGCATTGGAACGGGCTGCCCAGGGAGGTGCTGGAGTCACTGCCCCTAGAGACATTCAAAAGATGCATAGATGAGGTTCAGAGGGATATGGTTTAGTTTAGTGACAGGCTTGGCAGTGTGAGATTAGCAGTTGGATTGGATAATCTTAAAGGTTTTTTCCAACCGTAACAATGATTTTATCATTCTGATTGTGCTAACACATCTGGTGGAAACACAGAGGAGAGAATGCAGTCGTTGAAAAGAGAAAATGCAATCTGTGGATATTTAGGAAGAGGGTCTCCACTAGACTTTCTCTTTCCTGCAAATCTTGCTTAGGTGCCTTGCTTAAAGAGTGCAATCAACAAATTTCCAATAAATACATTTGCAGGTGTCAGCCTAACAAATAGAGTATATTGGACAATAAAGTCTGAAGAGGAATTGTAACTTTCCTTAAGATTGCTTGGTTCTTTAATTCAGACAGCAACTTTACTTTTTGGTCCTGTTTATTGAGAACATATTTCACAAAGCTACTTAGGTGATATCACAGTTTTATGTTGAAATGTGGACATAGCTGCTGTAATGGGGCCTGATTTACTGAACGTGCACGAGGACAAGCGAAAACAACATCACATTTCATGGTTTTTGTGTTATGTTGTTGTTTTTTTTTTCCTGTGGGGAAGTAAATACTTTAAAGAAAATGATATATAGTGAAGCCACATATGGGACCACCGAGTTTGGTCCTTTGTTATAAATCCTACAGTGGCTCCTTTATTCCAAGGTGAAGAGGTTTAGGTAGTTAATGATGTTGCTCCAGAATGATGTATTCATCTACGCTTTTAGAACACACTTCAAGAGCTCCATTGCAGGAAAATCTGTTAACAAGCTGCTATCAGTGGCAGTTTTTTGTGTTTCCTTTGGAGATCAGCTTTTGGTATTGTCATCCTAATTGTCAGATAAATATCTGAATTTATATAAACCAAGAACATATCGGTCGTGTAGCTACATCCTCTTCCCTTCAAGCTCTTAAAAAAAGTCTAAATAAGGATGAATTTAGCTAGGAAGGAGGCAAGTATTTATATTCTCATTTTACAGATACACAATTTAGGACATAGATAAGTTTCTTGGTGTATATAATGATGGAAAAAGAAATTTTAGCAAAAACGGAAATAATCCAGATGATGAGGAAAAGAACAGTTTTCTTACCACCACAGGAATATGAATTTTTTTTGTCTTTCTCTTACAGAAAAGACAAAGACGATCAAGAGAAAAGATAGAGATTGTAACACAAATGTCTTTTTTCCATATGGTGTTCAAAATACCCATGTCACTCAATTTTTTGGCTACTTTTTAAATTTTACATTGAAAAAAATAACATTACAAAGATACCTTCCCCTTGAGTATTAGTTACTAAGAATTACTGATTCATCATGTGAGTTCTTTAAAAAAATATTTAACCCTTCCTTTCACAAGAACTGTGCAGCTAAGCACAGAGAAAGAGACAATAGAGAGGAAAGGAATATTTCTTATCTTCTTATATGCTTTCAGAGATAAGACATAAATTACAGTGAAGTTAACAAACACCGAGACCTTTGGCATTTGACACAAGAGCCTTTTCTCTTTAATTTGGCATCCTAATAATGCTCCGAGTCCCTTCATTTGAGCAAGTCATTGGCAGATGCTTTATTGTGTCTGTTGTTTCTCCTCTGGGGCTGTACATTAGGTTAAAATATCACAAATAGCTGCTATTAAAGTGTGAGTCACAGCGGCTATAATTTTTCATGACAGCCAAAGAAAATGTGACATGTTTAGGAAACTCTGTCATTGATGCTAACACTCAGATCTTCAGGCAAATGTTTAATGACATACTCAGCATGCTGTGCAAACTCCACTATCTACCAAACAAAAGGTTACTAGTAGAGAACTATAAATATTCGGAAATGTCACTAAACAATAGGAGCTCTTTTGTTGCTGATCACTGAAGGCCAGATAGAAAACAGACTGATATGAACTGCAAAAAAAGGAGAGGCCTTTTACATATGCAGTTATTTTTATTTGGCTCCTAGAAATATGCTGTTTTAGCATGTCTACCCTCTGTGCTTAGAGTAGAAGCATGGCTTTCCTCTCTTGTTTTGATTTAAGCTTTTCTCTGGCAGTGGGCATCCAGGCTTACTACTGTTCAACTGCATTTATGTTACTGTACAGGGAAGTAGGAGATAGCTATCACACACATACACACACTGTTTGAGACTGCACAGTACAAAGCAAGAGAGCCTCTCTGCCAGTAGATCCTGTGCTGCCCATAACATACTTAGTAAGCTTTCATGGTCTCATGACTCACTGTCATTTACCTGCATTATACATTTATTCAATCCTTCTAATCATTGTTAGACATGAGGCTATCTTAAGAATACTCAAATGACAAACAGTGTATTGGGAAGACCTCTGACTTACAAATTTTAACGTGAGTAATGCCAAGTGATCTGAAAGCCATAATGGTCATTCAAAGTCACTTCAAATTATCAATAATGTGAAAAAACAAAATGAAATTATTCTGATCTATCCACAAAGTCCACTAAGGCTTTGAATAGCAGAACTAGAAGTATAGAAAAAATATGGCCAAGGGGGCTGGGCTATAATGCTGTAAAATGACATGGAAACTGCCCACTTGGCTTCCTTCTGTTCCATGGGGGGTGTACAATTGATTTTGCCTTTCAGTGAGCGAGAGATAGTGTCCGATGGAGAAGCAGAAATGGGCTTTCGAACTGTCCAAATGTATGATGAGTCTTAATCATGGTATTATGACAGGTTAAGAGTGTAAGCCTGCATGGCTTGGAGATGATGAAGCTGCCTGGGGATGGGAACTTACTGCAGCATATTAGCACCTAAATCAGGGTTATGAGGTCTTGGGCAAGCAGAGAACTGAACTAAAAAAAAGCAAAAGCAGAATGTACACATATCCCTGTAGACTAAAGCAAAGGAAACAGTTTCATACATTTCTGGTTTTGGAGGGCAAGGATTGCTGATTGATTTCTTAATCTCCAGAGAAACTGACAGACATTTCCACATTTGAATTTAGAGGACAATAATATCACCTGTGCAGATTTCTTTCTTCGAGGCTGTCTCTACAGTTTCCATGACGGGAAGTGTGGGGTTGTAGGATTCATTGCAGTACTATTACAAAACCAAGCTCAGGGGAAAGCAAAGGCCTTTGTAGCAGTAAACATTAAGGCTAGTAATAAGCACATGATATTTCCACCAGGTCAAAACAGCCCACTACAGCAGATGCTACTTAGATATCTGTCTGTTTTCCTGTGTTTCTAAAGCACACAGCTGGGCTACCAAACCATCCAAAAAGCAATGTGAGCTGAGGTTTACGTGTGAGTTTGGGCTCTCACTCAAAACACTGTGGATTGCTCCTTGTGTTAGGAACTCCTCTGCCTTATGTAAGAGGCCTCCTGGGCTTTTTGTCCTTAGTGTCACAGCTGCTTCAGTGCAAAAAGTAACATTCACCAAAGGGCAAATTTACAGCAGATGACAACTGTGGTGTTTTTTGACACACTCTTTCATGGACTCTGGATATCTATCTCCAGATGACTGTTTTAGGAAATTAATTACTTATGTAGTTCCCACAGAGAAATGCAAAATCCACAGGAAAGAATCCAAAATTATCTTCGTGTTTTCCTGAGCATTGCAACGTTGGAAAACTACATATATACATTTTAATTAAAAAAATAAAAATAAAAAAGCACATCAGACAGCCTCGTCACTAACTGGGGTATTTGCTTTCAATCTGGACAGGTATTGGCCATAAAAGTAACTGAGGAGAGAACAATTTCAGACTGAGTACAATTGCTTCAAGGAGCTAGCAAATAGCTTTTGCAGTGGTAGTTAGAAGACAGTGAAGAAAGGGCAGTGGACGAAAAAGAAAGCATTTCTTCTGCTCTGACATTAGAAGCATGGGAACTATGAAGAATGATGAAGGCACAGACAATCTTCAAAGAAATGCAGAATGCAGAGCTAGGTGGTTTTCCGTATTCTTATGACAGGAAAGGCATAAATGAGAAATAAGCTTAACCATGGCATTCGCTTCTTGACAAAAGGAGTAGCTTGAGCCTGTAGACCTGAGGCTGAGTAACCACCTTTACATCATGTGAGATTGAGACTTGTCATATATCTTCCTATATTATCTGCATATAGAAGTGCCATGAATGGTGTGCCACATACTCCAACAGAGAGGCTGAACTTAGGAGAGGCTGTTCAGAGCAATGAGTATGTCTTGAAGGCCGTAGTAGTTTTCCAAAGCAACCATCAGTATGCCATTTTTTGATGACTTTTTGAGAGTGTAAAGTATCCCAAAGCCTCACCTAAAAATATTTGGTAATCCCTGATGTCAGCATGCTTGTACAGAGATGGCACTTCTGATATTACCAATGCCTTTGCATGCAGCCAGAAAGAAGCACTGGGACCCCAGGAGGTCTCAGAGGCCTATCGTTGTGCTGCAAACAAAGTACAACGGAGGAAGATTGGCAGCCATTAGAGAATTACTGTCTGAGCTAACATCAATGGAAGCTTTGATGCAAGCCTCTTTCAGGGAATTACAATAAAAGGTAGAGTGACTGAAGTTGAGGCAGGCTTAAACAAGCATTCAGATGCAGTTACTGATACAGATAAGATACTTCAGGAGCTTGAAAGCAAGGACCTAAAAAATAGATAATTTGGAGAATCAAGAGAGAAGAAATAACACTGGATTGAAAGAAATCCCAGACCAGACTGACATAAAGGAGGAAGAACTCTTCAAAAAAATGTTACATTCCCACAAAAGGAACTTCTGAAAGAGGGAGAGATAGTTTCCTGGGCATGTGTAGGTGAGGCACCTCACACACATTGCAGCCAGCTATGGACTTCCACTCTAGCACCTGTGGATTTTGCACTCTGCTGTGTAACCCACTGTAGCAGTTGAAAGAAAATGAGCACTTAGCAGGAATTATTGAACTGTGAAAAGGGGTACATCCCACTTAGTTTCTGTGAGAAATGACCATGTTGTTCATCAGAATACAAGGGGAAGCACTGATCAGGGAGAAAGGATGCTCAGAAATGAAGGGAGAACCCTAGATAAACCTGGCATTCAGCACTTAGGGACTTAGGTGCCACAAAATGTCAGGTTCAAAGTTTCCCTTTTCCTGAGAGAATTTGCCAGCCATTAGGTCAAGATATACAAAGATTTCTGATTCTCATTGTTGATATAAAAGACAGATTGGAAATATGTAATTCTGTTGGTATGTCTACTAAGTCATGCCTCTAAGGGGCTTGGCAGTGGGCCATCTGGCTTATATGCCAGCTAGTCAATCCTACAAAGAAGGGAAAAATGGAACACTAATGTAAAGAGGAAAAAAAGAGTTTAATTAACCCAAGGAATACTTACACAGAGTCTGTTAGAGTTCCAGCATTGCATTATTTTGAAGGAGTACTTTCTAAGTCTAGGAAGGATTTTAAGCTCCTAAAATCCAAGTTCTTCTTAGATTTAAATCTTTGCATGGTCCAAGTTCTTCCTAGATTTAAATCTTTGCTTAGTTGTAATGGGTTCCATTACTACCATTTGTCTTCAGAAAAAAAAAGAATGAATCACCATTTCCTACATTTAGAGGGGTATTTTGAGGCGTGTTAAAGCAGGTTATATTTCAGAGACGTAATCACAAAATGTGTTTCATTTGCAGGTGGTTACTCCCATTTAGACAAAACTGACAGAATAGATTAAAATTTTAAAAGACTACATACCAAGATTAACAGCTGACATCACAGTAATTTTGATCCTGGGTGAAAAAAAGGGTGGGAGAGCTTAAGAGAAATAAATGTGGAGGAATATGTGAGGAAATGGTAAAAGGCCAAAAAAAGCAGGAAGAAATGCCTTACTGAAGCATTAAATAGACTAAAGGTCTAAGCTGGTTTCCTGGAATCCCAGAAAATTTAAAAATCAATAGAAGGCCATCTTTAATTGACTTGAAAACTAACAAAGACAAATTTGATTTTGCTTCCATAGGCCTACCTACTTGTTCTATATTGATGTTGAGATATTCAACAATGTGCTGGCTAATAGGTTGGTCTCTTTGCTGCCTGATTAGTTAGTGGAGACCAGAGAAACTGTTTTTAAGGGCATTAATTAACAGATAATATACAAAGAGGTATAAGTGTATGAAAGGCATACCGCTGTCCTGTCTTAAAAGGATCTGAACTAAGCGATTTAAACAGAAGTGTTGGATTATATGGTTAACAGGAAAACATCGCAAGTATTAGATCAATAGGAACAGTTCCATTATAAAACCCTTTTGACTGGAGTCAAAGTTAACCACAGCTCTATGTATCTTCACCATATACTTCCTTTTTTTGCAATAGTCTTATCACTCTTGCAGAAATTATTGCAAAAATTCCATCTTGCAGATATAAAATATAGAAGGTTTGGAGAATGAAATCATGAAGAACAAAAATGACATTTTGATGATGATTGCTGATCTGCATCTTGCACAGGCCATTGTGATGAAAGAAATTTGGAAAGAAGTGAAGTTTATAGGAGGAAGAAGTTTATAGAAGAACCAGGGCTTAGTCAATTAAACTTCTAGCATTAGTATTTCAAATAAGTCAAGCTACTCACAAATCATGACAAGACAAATGTGAACTCAGTGAGAAAAATCTTAATCCTGTTCTGATGAGTTTCTAGCATCTCCCTCCTGGGAAAAAGACATGATGCAAATTACATTTCTATAGCTGGAAAAAATGGGAGAAAATTTAATACAAATGAATGAGACAATAATACTGTGATCTGCTAGAATGGTAAAAGTGAATTTTCTCACTGTATTACTTCAGACACTTTAATTGTCTCTCCTTGTTCACTTGGAGAGGAGCTGTAGTCCTCCATTTTAGATATCATTTAAGCAGAGGAGTAACTCATCCTTCATTCAAATATTTAATGTAGCACAGAACTGAGGAAAAGAGCAAAAGGCATTTGGAGTGTTAATCCTCACCAACTGTGAGTGCAGACGAATTGTAATGCATCCCTTCAGAAAAGCCCTCAGTACATGGGTACACAGCCCAGGTGATTTATACATCTGTTCCTGCATTAGCATAAGAGTGCTAGAAGATAGTCTGAAACAAAACAATCCTTTTTTTTTTTTCTTTTTTTTTTTTCTATTTATGTAGTCAATGCCAGTAGAGTGTAATTAAGCTATGGATGTAGCCAGGCTCTAAACACCTCCCCAGCGGGTCCTGGAGGGCAGGTCAAAAACCAGAATGGAAATGCTTGCAGCATTTTGCATGTAACTAAGAGCAAATTTAAAAACAAAACAAAACAAAACAAAACAAAACCAAACCAAACCTCCAAATGTTTAAGGTTCTTAGTGGAAGCAAAAATCTTTAGTGCTGTTATTTTGGAAACACAGGGATGTTTTTCAGGCAGGGACACTGCAGTATCTGCAAAATGCAACATGCCCTTCTGTAGTCTGCCAGGCAGACGGACATAGAGCCAAACTGTCCATGCAGCCAGCTTACAGCCAGCATGGAGGCCAGTGAGGAGCCAGCTGTCTGTGAAACAAGGATGACAGCCAGCCAGGGGTAGCCTATCATGAGTCATCACTCATAATGCTTCCCAGAGATTCTTTTAGCCATCAGACTTTTAGCTGGGGAACAGCATGTTCCAGGAACATGGAGGTCCTCCAGCCTCTCAGGAAAGCTCTAAAGACCTGGAGGGTCCGTGATCGACTTTCAGAGCAGCCTGCCAGAACACTTGTTGGCAGCAGGGTGCAAATGCCTGTGGACTTGTATAGTAGTGTCTTTTCATATGAGAAGCTGGGGACGTGACACACTAATTTGGATGAAATTCACTGGCCTTGATATACTCCCAACATAGGGGAAAAACATCAACTTGAAAATGTCTAACCTGCTTTAAATTGCAAAGAGATACATGTGTTTGGAGAGCCATGCCATCTTCACGTCTGGAAGTTGTAAAATGCTCTTCTCACCTATGTATCATATGTCTGACACCTCATTTGAGGGATGCTTGACAGACAGCTGTAGTGACAGATCTATAAAACTTCAAGCTAGAACCTTGTTATTGCTCTGGATCTTTGTAGTGGCACTAAAAAGCAATGAAGTCTGTCCTGGACATCCCAGAGTATGTCCTCCCGCCCAGAGCCCCCAAAGAGAAGGGCAAAGAGAAGTGGTTTGAAACAGTTTAACCTCCAGACACCAGTGAATCATAGAGGTGATATCAAAGTTGCAACTCTCATATTAAAACCTTTTACCATCTGTACCAAAATAATCTACACTTCACATAACAAATCAATAGTTTAATGCCTGTAACCCTGACAATCTGCACTGCAGAATCATGCCCCAGTGGCCGAACTTGTTTTCATTCAAGAAACAAATTAATGCACACTCTCTCCTCTAGATAAAATTAGATTAAAACATGGCTGGCAATTACTCTATTCATGCTCTATGCAGGCACAGTTTAAGATTACTGTCAGGGCCTAAGAGATAGACCCAAAAAAGCTTTAAAAGTCCTGAAGGCTTTTAAAGTTTGAGTATTCAAAAATCCCTGGTGATCTGCCACCTAGAGGAGCCTGGAGGGGACTCAAGAGCAAGGAGCTCATCTCATATTCCTTTGCCCAGCTGGATCCACAAAATAAGCACTCATAGAGGGTGGCATGTCTCGTCTGTAGTCTGACCCAGTGGGCTCACAACCTCTCTCATTATATAGGACTACCAACAACAAGCATAAAGTGAAGCAGCATTGCCTTGGATTAAGAGCACTCTGGTACACAGGTTCCCTGGGTGCTGCTATTCTTATTTACACGAGGAGCTCTGGAGACACAGTTCTCACAAGTCTCCAGAAATATTTTAGTAAGTGAGGATATGCAGCTTTCTGTGCTACAGGGGCTGTCGAGCTACATAGATGTCCCTTCTTAGCCTTCACCCTAAATGAATAGAGTATTTATGGTGAGAACAGGGGAGCTGAAGCACAAGACACTTTTTATGTCACCTGGCATCAAGGGCATTGGACTGCCAGTTGAAGATACAGAATTATTTCATGTGGATTGAACACAGAGGACTTCCCAGTTTCGTTATGAGTGTTGGGAACGTGTCCCCCTTGGCCACTGAATGCTGTTACAATATTCAAGGCACAGTATTCCTCTCTCCTGTCCTGAGGCTGTAACCAGTCTGAAGACAGGAGCAGGGGCTTTCATAGAGCAGTTGAGGTGGGAGCTCAGGTCCTTTAGGTAAAGACACTGTTTGGCCCTGGGAGTCAGGGTTCATCTTGGCTCATCCTTGTGTCACTGTAAGAAGGGTCAGCTTTAAGACGTATCCTCTCTCTTCAGGTTTTCTTCCTGACTGCTTGAGACAGACCGTTCCACTCTAAACTTTAGGCAGTGCAACATTTAAGGTCTTTGTGTGAATCTAGCCATAAATCTGTTTCTTTCTTGGTAGTGATAGTGTACCAAATATTCTTTAGCACAGCTATGAGCAGCTCTGTGCTGTTTTCTTATGTACAGACAGACTGAAATTGCACTTTTCTCATGCCATTTAACCTGTTAACCAGTCAGGCTTTTTACACGCTTGTCTTTTAAGCAGAAACTTTCACACTTGAGTTCTGAATCCTGAGTTTCAGATCAATTCCCAAGGCTTTCTTACTGCCTCAAATCCCAAATTATCTTTTAACCAGAATAACTGCTGTCAGTTGCCTCTGATAATTTTTTTGCCCTTCAGTTCTTCATTTTGTGTACATTTTGGAAGCAGAGGTGTAGGGCAAACCAAAGTTAATTTATTGTGACAAATAATGCAAGGAATTTCTTTCATGGATTATTCATTTTATATTGAATGCAATAATAATCTCAATTTTTAATATTTATCTGAAGCTGCAGTATTTCCTGTTTGCTATGTTAGAAATCAGAGAATCCAGGGACCCTTACTGCATAATTTAGGCCCCGTTTGTCACAGATTGCACAGGGTCTTAGCCGTTGGAATTATGGGGAAACAGATAATTAGCAAGATCTATGGTAACTTCAAGGTGGTTACTGGATGAGAGCTGCCTTCTAGCAGGCACTAAAGACAGGGGCAGTGAAAACCTAATTATTATTCAAAAATACTTTAAACAAGAGATGTCACAGACAGTCTGGGCAAGAAGGGGGTTACTTACACTTCCATCTAACTGTATAGCTACATAAAATACCCATATAAATGATAATGGGCTATATTCCACACAAAAGAAGACAGCCATTGAATAAAAAAAGACACTTAATTGTACATGCATCTTTCAGCATTAGTGAGTATCTCTTAAACTAATCTGCATCCCACAAGCCTGGGACTGAAATGATGATGAGTTAATGGATCGGTTTTATTCTGTACTGGCTATTTCCAGAAGCCAGAAGACAATTAAATTTTATATATACATGGATATAGGAGAAAGCTCACGATTAAAGTGATAATTAATGCAACATGGTAGTTAATGCAATACCTAAAGATTACAAAAGCAAACACTACTGATGGAGATGAGAGGTTACAATGCAAAGGAAGAGCAGGAAAAAATCCTGCAAGAATCAGCATCAGAGACCTGGATCACTCCCTTCTTTGCTCACGGCTACCACAAAATACCATCTTTTATTTGCTGTGGTATAATATCACAATGTGTGATAGATTTAGCTGGGTTAACAATTATAGATTATTGCTCAGTTTAAGACAATAATCTTCTGACATTTTGCCACATGTAGAAAAGGGACGAAAGGTTTGACTCAAGCAGTTTGACCGTATGATTGACCTAAAGCTACTGAGACTTCCAGAAGTATTTTCATTAATACTGCAGTAGTGGGACCTACAGCATACAAACCCCATACCTGTTCACCACTTGTAATCAGGATCCAATATCCATGAATAGCTGCTAAAACAACAAAGCTGAATGTTTTTTGTTTGTCTGCACCTGCAGGAAAGAGATCTTGATCTCTGTGCTTCCAGATGATGCTGTTTCAAACAACAAACAGCACTTAAAAATGCAAGGCAATATGAAAGCCAATACTGCATGCAGCCGAATCTCAGTGTGGATTATTTTTTAAAGTAGAGTGCCTACAGGGAGAAACGAATGGACTATGTTCCCATGCCACTGCCTATACCGTCACATGCTGATTTTAACTTGCGTGTTACAGTTTGTTTACTTAACATCATCCAAATTCTGATCTAGATGACAGTGATATGATTTTGAATTCAAGATCATCATGTTCCCCTGCCTCATGCCAAAGAACACTTGGTTCCATATCACTAATAGCTTTTACTCACATGTCTGGTACAAAACAAATAAATATGCCAGACTGGCATTTATTTCCTGATTATATGCAACAGATAAACCCTCACCTGTTTATAAGGAAATTTCATATTATCTTGATATTAGAAAACCTTCTAAAGCCTTCTCATGAGGCTACACAAAATGACCTTAGCTAAGGGTAGGCAAGCCATAGATAATTGAGTTCACAGGTCTTGCAATAGATAAGGTCTCTTAATTTTTAAATGCTTTTAGGCTAATTGCATTATTTACTATTTAGGTGTGCTTGATATTTGCAGAGATCATCATTCTGTAGGCAAACAAGCTCACAGGGAATAATGAGGCTTACCTCCTCTTTTGACTTCCCTGACATCTCTCAGAAGGGGCTCCACACTCCACTTCCTTCTCAGAAGCAGGGTTGAGTGACGAAAGAGGGGCAGAGGAAAGGGCACTCACTACATTACTGCTGCAGTGGCATTGCTCATTCTTCCATCTACACCACAAATTTGACGGCATTGCCCAGGAATAATCACAGAATCACACAAAATCACAGAATGGTAGGGTTGGAAGGGACCTTTAGAGATCGTCTAGTGCAACCTAGCGGCGGAAGCTGGTCCACCTAGATCAAGTCGCACAAGAACAAGTCCAGGTGGGTCTTGAAAACCTCCAGAGAAGGAGACTCCACAATGTCTCTGGGCAGCCTGTGCCAGGGCTCACTCACCCTCACAGTAAAATAGTTTTTCCTTATGTTTTTAAATGGAACTTTTTGTGTTCCAGCTTCATCCCATTACCCCTTGCCTTGTTACCAAATACAACAGAAAAAAGTGATGCCCCAAACTTCTGATATACACCATTTAGATATTTGTAAATATTAATGAGATCTCTCTTCTGTCTCCTCTTTTCTAGACTAAACAGCCCTAGTTCCCGCAGCCTTTCCTCATATGAAAGATGCTCTAGTCCCCTGATCATCTTGGTGGCCCTGCACTGGACTCTCTCTGGAAGTTCCCTGTTCCTCTTAAGCTGGGGAGCCCAGAACTGGACACAGGACTCTAGATGAGGCCTCACCAGGGCAGAGTAGAGGGGGAGAAGAACCTCCCTCGACCTGCTGGCCACACTCAATGCATCCCAGGATGGCATTGGCTTTCTTGTCCACAAGGGCACCGAGGGCATATTGCTGGCTCATGTTCAGTTTATCAATCAGGACTCCCAGGTCTCTCTCTGCAGAGCTGCTCTCCAGCAGGTCAATTCCCAGCCTGTACTGGTGCGTGGAGTTGTTCCTCCCCAGATGCAGGACTCTGCACTTGCCCTTGTTGAACCTCATGAGGTTCCTCTCTGCCCAACTCTCAAGCCAGTCAAGATCCCGCAGAATAGCAGCACAGCCTTCTGGGGAATCAGACAGTCCTCCCAGTTTGGTGCCATCAGCCAACTTGCTGACGGTATACTCTGTCCTCTCATCTAGGTCATTGATGAAGATGTTGAACAAGACTGACTCCAGAACCAACCCCTGTTGAAATCCACTGGCCACAGGCCTCCAACTTGATTCTGTGCCATTGATCATCCCCCTCTAGGTTTTGTAATTCAGCCAGTTCTTGATCCACCTCACTTCCCACTCATGCAAGCCACACTGCCTGAGCGTTCTGATGAGGATGTTATATGAGACAATTTCAAAAGCCGTGCTGAAGTTAAGGGAGGTGACATCCACTGCTCTCCTCTCATCTAGCCAGCTAGTTATGCCCTCTTAGAAGGCTCTCAGGTTGGCCAAACAGGATTTCCCCTTGGTGAATCCATGGGAATCCCCTTGGTGAACCTCTCCTGACAACTATCAGGTGCCATTGATTTATGAGTGTTAAGCTTGCCCGCCCCACAAATCTTTAACTTCTTCCTCATCTGCCAAGTTAAAGTTCTCAGTTGTGCAGACCATCCTACTATCCTTGCTGGACTGAGCTTCCCAAGGGCTGACCTTGGTTGTAAAGACTGAGGCCTTCTCTGCAACCTCTGTCACCTGTGCACCCTCTGTGTTCAGCAGCAAGCCTACATTCCTCCTAATCTTCCTTTTGCTGCTGATATACTTGGAAAACCTGTTCTTGTTTTCCTTTCTTCTCCAGGTTTAATTGTAAGAGGGCTTTAGCCTTCCTGGTTGCACCTCTGCATGCCCAGGCAATGTTCTTATACACTTCCCAAGAAACCAAGCCCTTTTTCCACCTCTCATAGATGTCTTCTTTCTCCCTGAGTTGTCCTAGGAGATCTTTGTTCATCCATGGAGGCTTTTTGCCTCTTTTCCCCACTTTTCTACTTGTGGGGACACACTGATCCTGGGCTTGGAGGAAGTGGCACTTGAAGATCAGTCAACTTTCTTGGGCACTTCTACCGTCCAGGATCCTATCCCATGAGGTTCCTCCATCAAGTTCTTTGAAGAGGCCAAAGTCCGCTCACCTGAAGTCCAGGGTCACAATCCTGTTTGGTGTCCTACACATAGGATCTTGAACTTCACCACCTCATGGTCACTGCAGCCAAGGTTGCCCCAACAAGACCTTCTTTATTTTTCAGCACAAGGCCAAGCAGCTAATTCCTCCTTGTTGTTTCCTTGACTACCTGTGACAGGAACTTGTTATCCATATGCTGTAGGAACCTCCTGGACTGTGTGCACTTGGCTGAGTGGCTTTGCCAGCAAATATCAGGGTGATTGAAATCATCCAGAAGGACCAGGGATTGTGAAGCTTCTCACAGCTGTTTGCAGAAAACCTTGTCCTTCTGATCAGGTGGTCTGTAACAAACTCCCACAACAGCATCAGCTACATTACCCTGCCCCTTAATTTTCACCCACAAACATTCAACTTGCCCCTCATCCCCATCCAGGCAGAACTCAATGTACTCTAATTGCTCCCTCACATAGAGAGCAACTCCACCCTCTTGCCTCATTTGCCTAAACAATATATAGCCCTCCATGGCTGTGCTTCAATCATGGTAGTTGTTCCATCATATTTCTATCATTGCAATGAGGTTGTAGCCCTGCATCTGTGTCCACATCTCCAGTTCCTCCTGCTTATTCCCTAGGCTGTGTGCATTGGTGTAGAGGTAAGGCAGGGGTTTCCAGGTTCCCCTGGATGGATGCAAGAGGAGTCTCCCTGGTTTGGCTTGCCTTCAAGGTGGTCAGATATGTAATAATATGGAACTTATATCTGCAGGGAATTTTTTTTTTTTTGCATTAAGAGTAGCTGACACAGCCAGGAAAATATTAAATTAAGAGAGCATAGTAAGGAAAGCTTGTACGTGCTAGAGACTCTTGGAGCAAGGACATGCTCTAAGGGCTTCCTTCATCCAGTAGTGCAATGTTATTAAAGTTCCTTCAAAAAATTAAAAATATTCTAATTCAGAAGCCATTGCAAAGTGGAATTATTTTCAGCTTTATTATGGAAGACAAAGTCAAATGAACCTCTATATTGGAAGATTGTGCTTGTATAGAGACCAAAATTGTGACAATTACATTTATTGTGGCCAAAAAGTAGGGCAGATCTAGTCTGATATTTTTGGAGGAGTCAGAGAGAGCAGAACTAATTGGAAGAAGAAATATTGCTGTAGAATGCAATTTTGATTTCTTCATCATCTGGCAAGAAAATTGTGAGTCTGTAGTCAAAAGAAGCAACTTTGGCTCTAGATTCTTCTGTGATTCTGTGAAGTGAGAGAAGCTATCAAAAATGGGGGAAATCCAACAAAATGTAACACGAGAAAAGAAAGAAATGGATAATAATCAATATAATTTGTGAAGTGAACATAGTTGATAAGAAAGGCTAATAACATTTGTCTTTGGGTAACATAAAATAAGGAGCTTTTAAAAAAGTATATTAGGCACAAATGAAATCCCAGCAATAATACAAGCCCATTACTGAAGATGATAATGCCATTAATAATGAGACAGGAAATGCAGGAGTGTACAATAAATAATCCCTGTTCTGTTTTCAAAATGAAACTAGAGGAAGTGATTCTTTCATGTGAAGATGATAAAGTACTCTGTTAAGAGATGAGAAAGATATTAAAAAACACAGTCCCTGTATGTGGGATAAAGTGTTTCAAATCAGCAGGCCTGGATAACTTACACTCCAAAATTCTAAAGAATTACCTGAAGAAATTTCTACCCAGAGCACCAGCAAAATCCCAAGAGGTTGAAAGCAAGCAGATCTTAAAAGAGTTGTGAGGCTGTCCAGGTGGGTCTAGCATAAATGGTGTCTAGTCAGTCAGTCCCAGACCACATAGTTCTAAACAAAGATGGGATTCAGTTAGTTCTGAAAACAAATATGATTCTGGAATAATCTTAGTTACATGTGTGGGAATTCTCAGTTTGGTTTATATATATATTCTGGTGTAAAAGGATTTTGTGAGGCACTTTCTTTCCTACTGCCAGACACAATTAATTTCATCACACAGCATCAATGGAGTATGAATTAAATGGATTACAGTCAGGCTAATAGAGAGATCTGTGAAACTTAGCACCAATAATTATCTGCAAATGTGTTTCCTGAAGTGTTTTATGGAATCTTGTGGTATTCAATGGCATAGAAGTAAACAAAAATGTCACAACTGGTAAAATGTTGACTAACAAAAATATTTGGTTGAGCCTCAAAGCCAAACTGAGGTGTAATACAACAAATTCAAGGCATATTTAAAGACAATTAGAGGTACCTCAATGTGATTTAATTTTGGAATTTAATTTCTCCTTGATTTTCTCACATGCGTATCACAAAGTCACATCATCTAAGGTGTCCTGGGACAGATGCAGGTCAAAACACTATGCAGAATATGGCATTTTTAATCCTATCTCCTGAAAGCATAGAACAAATATAAAATGTTTACTGTGTGAAACCTCTGACATTGGAGGGTACAGTGTTGCTCTTTAGATTATGACCAGGATTCATCTTGGCAGTGGAGATAACAGATTCAGCTGTGCCATATTCCAGCTAGCCACTTGCTGCCACCATTTTTCCTTCAGTTTCTAAGGCATTACCACTTATCAGCAAACTAATGTGAGTTATGTAAAAGGTATGTTGATGAAACTGTCCCATCATCCAGCAAAGAGTGCAAAAATCCCTGAGTCAGAAAGTCAACATAGCTGCATCGTGGGGAGGACCTCCACTTACTTGAGTGGTTGGGAAGTGCAAACTATGGCCTTGCTCCAGCCATTAGAAAAAAATGAGTGGGCAGAAGAGAGTCAGGACTAGATCTCAGGACTGGCTGGCATATGATGTCTCTTGAGGCATCTTGGTGGGTTTTTTTTCTGTCTCTCTTGCTTTCACATTTTGAAGTATTTTGGTTTTCTGTTTTTTTTTTTTTTTTTTCAAATGGAGACATTTCATAAGGACTGGAGGGCAGTTCCCTATAGGCAGGGGATATCTGTAGGTACACAGGAGCAGGGAGATATAGGTCCAAATCAGATGCAGTTAGGAGTTTAATCCTGTCTCCCACAGCCTGTGTTGTGCTGAGCAGCAGATCCTCATGGGAAAAGGAAGATGCAATCAGGCCTTGAGTTGTCTTTCTAGCTGTGCTGGAAAAGAAAGGCCAGGCTCCTGTTCATGACACCCATCAGCAGAAGACTATGCTGGGCAGCATAATGAAACGTGGTCCTCTTCATCCATATGTGCATCTGTATTTGGAAACAAAATATGAGACAGCCTCTTCTCCATGAAGTAATTTGAAAGTGTGCTGCTCTACCAAACTGCCCAGTAATTATGAGCTGACTTGACTGTGTGTAGGCTCCCCATTTACCTGTGTGTGCTTTGCTGACCTGTTACAGCCAAGACAGTAATGGCAGCTGATGATTGCTTTGAATAGTTGGGCTTACCTAAGAACCAGTAAAATTCAAGCTTTTGCCCTCTGACTGTCTCACCCTCACTCACTCCACCAGCATTACAATCACTGCTGGCCGAGGAGGATTGGGCAGAAAGTCAGGTCAGTTCATGTTGAACCACTGCTTATAGGCACAATCAAGGTGTCTGGATGTCCCTGGCATTCATCTGTGTCTTTCTCCCTGATTTCAAGATCTTTACCCATTTTCAGGTTCTGGCCTCCAGCCAAGGTCTTCATCTCCATTCTAGGGTCTCTGCTTCTTTCCTAGAGCCAAGAAGCACAATGTGTTGTCTTGTGTGTCTTTATGAAAAGCAGTGTTCAAAACATGCAGTGTCTTTTTAGTCCAGATGTCGTTAAAACATGACTAGCCTTTGCTAGCTACATGTAGTAGGTTTCTGCTTTAGAGTTCAGAAGTTCAGTTGTGGATATTCTCTCACACATTTATGCATATGACCACATTCACCATTTAAGCTGTTTAATTTTTGCCTACACCACCACCTAGTACAATTCTACCTTGCATTGCTTTCAGCATTTTCCTGCTGGGTGGCTCTAGGCAGTTCTGTGGACAAAACTAACTCTTCTCAGTACTTAACTCCACTCCATCACCCTGTGGCCCAAATTACATGATGTTGCTATGGGTCTGTATGAAGACAATCTCTTCTTTGGATCTTCTGCTAAACTCAAAGAAACAGTTCTCCAGTTAGCACAATCTAATCTAATATTCAGATGGTACATATCCAAGGGGAGAGATGAAGAAGTAGGAAGTAGCCTTCCCATTTTAGTTCTGTTATCAACAGTTACTTGAAGAGAAATAAACTATAATGTTTTTCTTTCTCAGTGTGCTCATGTAATCCCCTTATTTCCTTTCATTATTTGTCAGTCCATCACTCTGAACATTTTTCATGATTGTGTTTTTGACTCCAGTGGGATCTTTGACTGAGCTGTATGAAACATCTATAAAATTTAAATGAGAGGTATAATGAGTACAACATTCTTATATGTCTCTAATATTAAAAGTATGTTGAACAAAGATATCAGAAACTCGAGAAAATATAGACGGTAGAATAGTGATCCAACAAGCTTAACTTCTACTGAGAGTATATGGTTCATACAATTTAAAACATCTTCTACTAACCTTCTATTCATTAATACATAGGACTCAGCAATTGAATTAGTTTGGAAACTGGCCAGCATGAACAAATGTTTTACATGCAGTTACATTTACTAGAAGTTTGCACAACTTTATCTGTCATGAACAAACTTTAATTAAAAAGAAACTCAAGAAATGATTTAATACCTTGCTGAAATGTCTTTAGTGCAGATTAACACATGTTATTGACTCACTAACAAATGTTAGTGAAATAACTGGTAGAATGACTCATGCCAGTGAGACAGATGAGTAAGCATCAATATCCAAATTTTGAAGATGAGGAAATCACACGAAGGATTAAATCCAGAAAAGTTCAAGTTTTCTCTAAGCTTACAGTCATTAAAGGGAAATGGACAGTCATTTCTTTGTTAAAATTAGTACCACAAAACGTAGCAGATGCCAAAATACCAATGGTTTCTAACAGCAGTTGAAAAAATTAATGAAAGAAAGACTATTAATTAATCACAGAGGTGTGGTTCAGGCTCAGGAAATTTATGAACATGAGGAGGCATCACTGTGTTCTTTCCCTGCTCTTGTATTTCTCTGATTAGCCAGATTATTGAGGTATATGAACACTTGGTCTGACCCAATATCAACATTCTTATGCTCTGTAGATCCTCAAAGAATCTATGTAATATTCCAACGAATATTACTGCTGAGGAAAAAAAAAAAAAAAGAAGAAAACCTGAAAACATGCGGATCAAGTGGCAACTGAGCTACCTTGAGCTGTTTTCTGCTTCACAAAGGGACAGGGCTTTCTCTATAAATAATTGCACACCAAGCATGCAGCAAAGTAAGCTACTTGGGAAGTAAATGATCCAAGAACAGTTTAACTATATCAGGATTACATACTCCAGGGATTTAGCTGAAGCACAAGGATTTGCATGGTATGAAGCTCCTGAGAAGCCTCTCAACAGAAACACAGCTTCCTTTCTTTCACACAGTGTGTGGTCCAGCAGCTGCTACTTAGTGTTTGTATTTTTTCAACAGTTCAAATAATTGGAAGAGACTAAGGAGTCTGAAAAACAGCTATATTTTTAATAAGCTTTACATATTTATTTTAAAGTGCAGTCCCAGAGGAAATGGTTATTCAGGAGGGTTAGGCAGTGCTCCTATATTCTTTTGCTGGAAAGACAGGAATTCGTATTGCACAGATAAGACCTCTTTTTTTCGGAAAGCGATGCATTCAGATTTTCTTCAAATCTTGATGCAGGAAAACATAATAGGAGCTTTTGAAGCACACCTTTGATTCCACTCTGTTGCCTATTCTGTAAACTATAGGTATGGCAAAGTTGGTCAACAGTGCTTGATGTACTGGCAGTTCTTGACAGGTCTGGATAACCAGAATAATGTGGGCATCATTCACCTCCATTTGCCTTAGGTCATGCATTATTCTCCAGCTCATAGCTTCATAAAGCTGTGGAATAGCCTTTCTCTAGGAGAACTTCTGAAAAAAGAACATAGTAAAAAGGGTTAGGTGTAGCCATAAATATGATAAATGGCTTGCTAGAAACTACATTAAATAGCAGCAATATCAGCCTAGAGATGAGTTCTGCAACATTCTTATTGCAAGCCTGTGTGGATGGATGATTCACTATGTGCTTGCTTTTCATGGACATCATTTAATGGAACATCCTATGTCACTAGTCATTTACACTCCAAATACAGAAGAGTTGTGTGTTGCTGTTTACCTTTTCATCACAGTTTCCTCATTCTCCAGATGTCTATTAAATGATAGGAAAGGAAATCAGATATGGGACAAGTTGCACCTCTCAGTCCTTTCTGTAGCACATGATCCAGAATCTTTATACTGCTCCTGTTGCCTTTTTTTTTTTTTTTGGTCATTGTTTAAATTTTCTAGTCTTTGTTGAATGAAGAGATTTTCCCCACTGTGCTTTACTGCATCACTATCCCAAAGATAACAAGTCAGGTTACTCAGCTTAGTGCCAAATCCTGCAGCAAGATCCTGAGTACCTGAGCTCAAACTATGTCCTCATAGTGGCTCTGTTTTTGCAGCACTCCAGGAAGCCTCACTGAAAACCTACCTAGCAGGTAAGCTCATGGATGAACTGCTCCTTTTCTCCATCGAGTTACCATATGGACTTCATCCTTGTGAGAACTCAGTGCACTACTGCATACAAACTCCATGCAAAGCTTAAAAAAAGTCAAGTTCTGTCAGGAATGCTCTCCTGAGAGGAAAGAATAAAATGGGAGAGAACACTTCAGTGGTGAAACCAAACAAGTGTTAGCAATTCCAGAGTGTTGTGGGAAAAAGTTACAACAGGAAATGAATAGCACTTCCTTTGACAGTGACAGAAAAGATTTGAAAATGGTAAGAGAAGGGCTACTGTCTTTATTATCATAATTGAAAAATCTGCTCTATGAGATCATAGCCTATTTGGGGATTTTTTGTCTCAGAGTTGCTTGCAGCAATGCATCTCATTCAGCCCTTCAGCCTTACCGATGCACCAAGCTTGACCCTGTGCCTTGGAAATACACTTACTATCAGTCAAGCTTGTTCACATTAATATAGACCACTTATATTTATCATAGTAATATACTTCATTTATATTTATTGCATGCTGCCTCCCTTAGTTGAGCTTTGACCTCAGATTGACCCAGATGTTAGTATACTGTACACAGAGGTACTGTTACTTTTGTGGCTAACATCGACTGAAGAGCAGACCTGAAAAGACACTTGGGGCCAGATTACATGGGAAAAAAACAGAACAGACATATCAAATTGCAGTTAAATCCAGACACATTATTTACAACATCTCAAACAATATTTTTACGCCTCAGGACATTTATAGCAATTATTCAATACAGAGTGTGTATTATTTTAACCCCTGATTATAGCAAATTTGACAGCTTGTATTATGGCTTGGTAGTCATCTCTACAGCTATCCTGGGACCTGCCTCAGTGTTTAGAGGTGACATGAGAAGGCTTCAGCTAGTAATCCCAATTTGTAAAAACAGCAGGTTTTATTTGGCTGCAATTACTTACCTAGCATACCTTCACTGATGTATAAATAAACAAACCAGACAAGCCTAAGTGCATAAAGCTGGCTGAGAGCAAGCTGTGTAGGTGTTATCTGACCCCTCCTGCTTGGCTTATGATTCAGACTTTTATGTGAGAGCACTGTGCTGGGAAGATGTGTCAGAATACAGAGGAGTAAGAAATACTACATGTTTTCTTTTTGGGAAGGTTTTGTAGTATTCTGTCTATGGGAAGCCTGCCTCCTGCTCCTTTCAAATTATGGATATAAGAGGACAATTGCTAGGAATCAAATGTGTAAGGCGTTACCAACTGGCAGAAAAGCTATGCTACTTAATTGCATGAATGCACCTTGTCTGTTACAAGTCAGAAGTAAAACGTGTTAGCTGAAATTATGAAGGCAGTTTGTATTAGAAATAAATATTTTATTTTACTGAGCCTCACCTCAATGCTGCTTGATCAAAATGGCTAATGTGACCTTTGCAATGATTTAAGCTAATGCTGTTTTGTTCCACCTATGTATTAGTTGGCATACACGCATACAGTCAGCCACTGCAGTTCAATGACAAACGGCAACCTATGGAACCTAGCTATGGAAACACTGTTGCTTTTTATTGTCTGCCCATATCTGGTATTTGGTTCAGCTTGTGTCAAAAAACACAAGAAAGAGTGAGGTTTTGAAGTTAGGACAATTGAAGCCTTTGGTAAGTTTAAATAAGATTTCCACATCCATGATCTGTATCACGTATGGATTCAGTGACACAGGAGAGGCTGAACAACATAAACATACAACATCCACTCAGTGCATGAGATAAAATGTCAAGCACCAGTTTTATCCTGCATCTTCTTTTCTTGAGTTCTTTATCTTGGCCGTAGTAGGAGGTTTGCTGCTATAGGTTAGGAGATGACTGTTAGTGGATCTAAAGTGGTTTTTCTATTTTTTTTGTTTTGTTTTGTTTTGTTTAATTCTTTTATTTATTGGTTTGCAAAGTCCTTTAAAAAATTAGTGCTGTGGTCTTGGAAATATCTTAGTCTACTTAGACTCAAATCCATTCTCCCTTTGCACAACAGCCATTGTGAAGCTCCTACAGCTCCTTCAAGGGCTTTGGACTTCACAAATGGACAGGATTTATAACAGAAATAAAAAAAAGAAAGTAAAAAGAAAAATGTTTTTCTTAAATGAAATCCTAGGGGCTAGATTCTGTATCACTCTGCATTGTGTGTGTTTTAAGTTACATCACTGGAAATTCTAAACTAGATGTAATTTGCTTTCTGCTCTCAGTACAGTAGGACTTTACATTACCAGACAGTGCTGTTAGAGACTATTGAAGAACCGTGGAAGAAGAGTTTTTTTCCCCCCTTAAAGATGAGGAATGATCTCCTGAAATAAATCGTACAAGTGTCATTGTATGGACTTTCTCTCATTAAATGAGCAGTGGGAAAGACTTGAAAATTTATAGCAGTCTGGTAACCTGGGAGTCTTCCCCAGCTCTAATTTCTGTGATCAAGGAGACAAAATATATAGAAGATCTTGAATCATGCCTGAGCTACAAGGATTCTGGGAGCTGGTCACCACTCCCAGGAAAATATCAGTCTAAAAGGTTTTCTGATCCTTCTCACTAGCAATTTTGACATGTGAAGTTCAGCTGTTTCTCTAGCTGATGTTGATAATATTTATTATCCCAACTGTCAAGGTACTGTCCCAGTTGCTTTATTATTGAACTTTTTTTACATGATCTTCCACAAGATTATTAATCTGGTCTGGTTTGTGATGCTTCAGAAGGTCAAGCCTGAGCTTCCTGTGGTGACAGGACAGTAAGAGATTAGAAATCCTCTATCTCCACCAGCCATATGGTAGGCAGTACAAGGATTCTTAATATGACACTTTTCTAGAGTTGCTTTTGCTCTGTTTTTTCTCTTAAATCTTTGACCTAAGCAGCTCAGACTGTATGCCTGGGATGCCTTTCTGGTAGGCTTTTGGGAGTTACAATTGAGTGCTTGCAACCCGGGGAACTCAGACACAAAAGGTTATAAACCTACCTCTGGAGATACTGGACACATTCAGACACTTGTTTCAAATCAAATGATAAATGGGATTTCTTTGATTGCCCACTTGACTACAGACAATATTTCTGATTTACTGATTGATTCTGCCTTGCAAATATTCAGATACCACTTGAACACTTCATTGAAAATTCTGAGCAAACGAGAGGGAAGGAAGAAGGAAAACACTTTGATAACTGTGCCTTAATAAACCACTATTTAGAAGTGTGGTGAAGAACTTGAGAATCTTCTCCCTCTCAGCCTTTCTTCCAGATGGTCATGTACATCTTTGCAAAGATGGTGCTGAATCCACTGTCCCCCTTGGTAGCTTTTTAACTTATTTTTCCCGGTTTGAGCTTCCATAACAGAGCAAAGCAGAAGCCTTGGAGGACAAGTGCATGTGTGTTTTTGAAAACTAGTCTTTGTAACCTTTTTTTTTTATTATTATTATTTTTTATAGTACATTTGCTATTCTCATGTTACAGCAACAAGACAGCCTGTTCTCCTGCTGTTAACACTGACTGGCTATAACAGATGGTTTCACCTGTCTTCTATGGAATTTTCTCAGATTCATCAAATGTCTTAGAATCAGGAAAAATGCAAGAGCTATCTGTTATTTTATGGTACTTCCTTAATTCTAACCATCATTGAAGCTTCAGTAACTGTGTCTATACCTTTTTTTTGACAAGCTAATATGATCAACCCCATTCATTCACCTCATCTACTATTAGTATGGGAATATCATGTTCTGATGAAATTGTTAACCATTAATAAGCACAGTGCTGAAATATTAACCCATTTTATCTCTCCAGGGCATTATAATCAACAGATCGAATAGGACTTAAAATGAATGTGTGGAGATTGTTACAGTACATAGCACACCAGACTATAACTTAAAACAGACTCAGAAGAGACCTTTTCATATATAATATGTAACCGGAATGAGAATTAGAGACAATGTGTCTAGTGATCTTTCACAGGAAGATGTAAAAGAGATATCTACTGCTGAACCATCAGTTGTTTTATTCTTCTCTCCTGGAAGAAGAATAAATTATAAAGGAAATACTATAATGAACTTCCCACATATATAAGCTAAATTGGAAAAGAACTCCCACTAGTGTACATTATGCAAATCTCCTTATTCACATCTCTTGCATGCTGTTGCACAAACACTAATCTTCTTGCCCTCAACTGTCTCGCCATTTGCTTCCTTACTCAGGAAAATAAATTGTAGTGCAAAGCATGAACCTCCAGTGAGTTTCCACATTTCACCAGATCATTACAGTAGCACTTATTAAAAAAAAAATTCTCTTTTGTAAAAAAAAACCCGAAATGCAAAACAGCACTCTTCCTACAGCCAAAAGGTGGTAGTTAGGTCTGCAGTTCTGTATGTCTGCCATTAACTTCGTCCCTGGAAGCAACCCCCCTCCCCAAGGTATAAGCCAAAATCAAAATACCTGATGTGTTACGTGCACTGTTTTATTGTTAGGTTTTGTTTTGTTTTAGAGGATGATGGCTATTTATACACAGCTTTATCAATCTCTATGTATCTCTAGGCTGTTTTTTGCCTGGTTCCTTGCAAAAAGTGTACGAAGTAGGCATCCTAGGGATGATAAAACAGAGATACCAAAAGACTCTATCTAGCTTGCCAGCTTCCACCTGTGCAAGTTACTGAGACAGACAGATAATCCTGCAAAAAAATGAGGTAAATCATAAGGAAGATCACAATTTGAATGTTTTTTTGTCTTTCATTTGCCTGAAAATGCGTTAGATACTTTCAGATGTCATTATTTCTGCAATGTCCATGACACATGGCTCTTATAATTAAAAGAGATATAGTGCCCTTAACCTCTCATTTTCACGGTGAATGTGTTAACATGAAGCATTACCCAATTGTTAAGTCTAGATATTGATTATTTCATGCTGTACATGGGCTAATATTGTTTTCCTTGTGGACAGACTAATGTATTTGTCCACAACAAAAGACAAAGAGATGTACGTATTTCCTTCAGAGCTCAGAGATTAATTTTCAGAAGGAAATTAGAAAAAAATGACTTCTACTGCTGTTAAGCAGTTTCTGTCTTCCCCTTTTTTCTTCTCCCACTGAGAGGACCAGTTATAACAATACTTCCATTTTTGCCACATGAAAGGTAGGGAGCAGCTGCTTCCACAGAGGAGGAAACACATGCTTTGTAGAATAAAGAAAGCTTGTTCAGATTTTAGTAAAAATTGCATTTTACAACTGAGACATATTCTGCAGATGGGACAGCTGATGTAGCTATTTTGCTGGTGGTTAAAGAGTTTATACTACATTAAATTGACTCCCATGGGTTTAATTTTTCAATGCTGTTACAATCACCAACCTTTCTTATTGAGAAGGTCAATAGGTGCAATGTGAAATCTTGTAAATCATTGCCTTGCTATTTTTGTAATATATAATGTGACCCTTTTCACACACCTTAAAAATTATAAACTGGAGCACATACTGTATATCAAACAAATAAATCAGCTGTTATAAATACAGTCTTCCTTTTGGTTCTGGACAGATTAATTCTACTGCATTTCATATGTTTTAAATTGTTTTTGGCTTCACAGGCAAGATCTACTTTTGTATTCAGAAAGCAGAGGCCCCGGATTTAATCTATTTTAAAAGCTTAATAGAGCCAAAGTGACCCCAAAAGCATATTTTAAAATGATTCTACTAAAAGCCTTAATGATTATGGGCATTAAATTAAGTGATTATACTGAAAAAAAAAAAAAGAATCTGGTCATCTGATAAAAACTTCTAAAGTGGAATTTTGAAAAGTAGAAAGAGCAAGTGAGAATTAAGTGTAGTGATGACCTCAAAGCCTATATAGTGTTTCAGGGATGCCTGGAACTAGCCATACTTCACACATATACTAGAAGTCTTGATATGATATCTGGGGAAACCAAGTTGCAAAGGAATTCATTTATAATGGAAAATTGTAGTGGTATAAGGAAAAATTTGTTTTATATCAGGAGACTGTTTACTCAGCTATGCGGTAAAGGATACTTTTATAGTCTTGCATGGTTTCCTTCACGCCTAATACCACTTGCACTAAAGTATACTTCAGGTCCATGCCTACAGTCTCCCGGCATTGGTCAACAGTGAGAAAGAGATGTCCTTGGTAGAGACTGGGCTAGATGATCTCCTAAGGTCCCTTCCAACCCCTAACATTCTATGATTCTATGCTTGCTATCCTAAGGTTTTCCCTAGTCCTCACGGTATCTGCTTCTACTGTTGGAAGAAAAGACATTGAAGTGGAACACATATAAGACAGGGAAATTATCAGAATTAAGATGACTTCGTTTTCTAAAAAAAATAGTTGCAGAAGCTCTGAGGCTTGTGAGACTTTGTGTTTCTGCTGTGTTATCTGTACCTTGAATAAGACATTTCTCACATATCCCTCAGTCATGGTGTACAGAGAAGTGACTTTGGCGATTTGGATAGAGGAAAGGAAGGGATGTGTTTGTGTGCACGTGCATGATTGTGCCTGTACAGTGTCCATCTTGCAGGTGTCTTTCGCAGTGCAAACAAAATCCATGTTGTGGAGCTGAACCAATGATGAGATGTTCCTTGAATTTCAGCAGGGTGAGTGTCCTATGAAGGCTTTACAGCTGTGTTCGTGTGATGAGCACATCTTCCTGCCACTAATTTTGCTGAAAAACTTTCAGATTAAAATCTATTTACATGCTTTTTTGTATTTCCTAATCTCATATTTTTATCTATATTATCCTGTCTCCATCCCCTTATTGTTCTGGTGAATTTTCTATTTTTCCTTTTTTTCTCTATCATCTCCCATGCCCTAGATTTTTACAGTATGTAAAAACAGAGAAATGGAACAAGTAAGTTTTTTGTCATGTTAAAATAAACATTCATGGTTTGTGCTTACTGCAGTTTTTAAGGTCTTGGAAAGACATAGCTGTTATTGAAAGTCCAGCAAGGATCTAGTGTAATGGACAAAAGCTGGAACACAAAAGGTTCCACTTAAACATAAGGAAAAACTATTTTACCCTAAGGGTGAGGGAGCCCTGGCACAGGCTGCACAGGGAGGTTGTGGATGTCCCTTCCAAACCGTACCGCTCTGTGATTCTGTGAAAACAAACCCAGAGTTGTTAGACTAACAATGGTTGTTATATGGTCTAAGCCAGCTAGGAAGTGCAGTTTATTGAGGAACTTTTTTTTACCCTAGCTCAGTTAAAGAAATGAGATTTGAAGTACAGTGCTTCCTGCATTGAACTTCCATTTCTGTAGGAGACCAGCCAATATTTGACATAACATAAAATAATTTCTCATGAGAAACATCGGATACATCTGTAGATTCTGTTCAGACTGACAATCAAGCTGTGATCCATACGATTCCTTGATACAGACTTGCCTTATTTTTTTTAATAGTAAGTTGTAACTGAAACTGTCCTGAAAAACTGTGCTGAAGTCACAGTGTAACTAGAATTAGTTACACTATTAGCTGCTTCTTTGTGGTTCATTTGATGTAAGGGCCAAGAAGCTTGAATTCAATGATTTCATGATCAAGTCAGGTCCACTTGCATTGGATATTCTAGTCATTTTAATTCATGAAAATAGTCTGTATGCTCACATTTACCTTTTTTTCAGGCAGCAAAGTCCCTTTGATTTAGACATCTAAGCCTTTTCCTCTACCTCTTCAGGGAGCTTTTGCAAAAGAGTTGTCAGATCAACCCTTCAATTCCTAGCATTTTCTCTACAGTTCTTCCAAATATGTAAAGTAGACTTGGATCCCAATCTAATTTATGTCCACTATCTCATCTCAGAACATGTTTAGAGGCTCAAGTTGTAACACAAAATGCTGGGAGCCCATGAGTACTACCATGTAATATAGAGATGGAAAATATTTTCTTTTTTTTTTTTTTTTAGCCATCAGCCTTATGCGTACCATAGACAGCCATATTTGTGATATGAATCTGCAACAAGAAGGGTTAGACACTTCAAAATAGTAACACCATTGTATTTTTCATCTGACAGTGTAAGAATTTTGCTTGTATTCATGGGAGCTCAGTGGAAGTGTTTCATATAAGAAACAGGTATTATAACACATGCTCGGAAGAAGTAATGAACAGTTCAGAGGTGTTAGGAAACATGACATAGGTAGCTATGATAGAAAAGAGATCATGAAGAGATAATGACACAATACAAACACTGGTGTGGGAAATGGTCTTATGCCCATACCCATGGCACCTGCAAAACAGCTCAGCTTCATTATGTTCTCTGGTTTTTTTCCTTTTTTAAGACACCCTCCCACTACATTTCTTTCCCCAGAAAGAAACAGAAGCAGCCCATCCCATGAGACCTTTTAAACTTTTACTGTGAAAAAGCTAGTGTCAAGTATTTCTGTTTGGTAGAAAAATTATACCTCAGCCAAAGACATAATCTACAAGTTTCAAAGATAAAGAGTAGTTATGGGGGAATTAGACTGAAATGGATTTGTAAAGATAATCATAGTAGGCTAATATATATAAAAAATATTTAACATATTAGAGTTTTGAATGAGAAGTTTTGTGACAATTTTGGTGATGTTGTATCAGTACAATATCTAATACATTCCAGCAAGCCACATTTTCACTGTCACACAAGGAATAAAAATATTAAACATGTGAACAGTTAGTACAGCAACAAAACCCTAGGAAATATTTTTTTGTACTATAAACAATAGAAATCAAAACTGGATAATTCATTGGTTAATTTGCCTTCCTCTAATTTCCTACAGAAATGTGATTTATATTATGAAATATATATGTTTTGTATACTTGAAAAATATTTTACTGACAATAAAATATTCACAATCCAGCAATAAATACAGTCATGTAAGTAGTTACATTTTTATCTATCTTCAAGATTTTCAGATGTCAGCAATAATTACATGGTACATTCCTTTATTTTCCTGTGTTAAAGAATATGCAGTTGACTTTGAATAACATTAACAAGCCTGAAAACTTGTTTAAGCTTTCAAAATATTTCAAAATATTGAAATATTCATTTCTTACAGTTTAAAGAATAGAATGTGAAGAACACTGGGATTTTCCATTGAAAATAGATATTCCAATATATACAGTGATGTTACTAGATAATGATGTAATTTAAAATGTAGTTCAGAACCTGAACTAACCTGCTCTCTCTAATCCATGATTCAAAGGATGCTGGATGTTAAAAGAATTTTGTTAGCTGAAGCAATGTCATATTGATTGACCGTAATAGTCTTTTGGGAAATTTCTCAGATATTTAATCAAAATGGGAGCTCCCAAGGGCGGAGGAAGTTCTCATTCTGCCCTGTTGGTCATATAGTCCACAGTGAGATCTCTTCACTGATGCTGGCAATCATTCACAATGTGCATTTTATGTGGGTGAAATGGTATAATGATGAAACAGTCCCAATTACTCATTCTTTTATTTACACTCCAGGTTTTTACAGATACCAATGGAGGAGAGCACAGAGCAGTTGTGGCAAGGTGTGGGGCCAAAAGCATTGCAGAGATGGGGCTCTGTTCCTTCATGTTTGTATCCTGATTTTTTTCCTGTCTCTCTCTTTCTGTTGCTTGTGCTCCTGAAGACATACATTATGTACTGAAATAATGCTTGGCAAGTTTTGTCCCATTGTACTTTATCATCCTATAAGGAAACTGGCTTTCCTGTGGACATCTGTCTTCCATTTGCAGCTGGATAAAGAGGAGCTCGAGCACAGGGCAGTGAGGGCTCCTCTCTTATCCTATGACATTTCCTACCTTTTGGGGTGTTTGGTGGGCCAATCACTCTTTCTCCCCCAGAACCTTTTGCTGCATTAAATTCTGTATAGTCAGGACTATATGTTACAGTGAAGCATGATAGAGCAGCAGGGTTTACAGTGAACCTCAGTCACAAGTGTGGGGAGGAGAGTCCAGTAGACTTTTAACAAAGGCAGACCGCTTACATCAGGCTGCAGAATGAGTCTGATGTGTTAAGATGATCTTCCTCTCTCACCTCTGAGAAGAGTCAAATCAGTGCTGCATAACTTCATGCCAAATATTATTTAAGAATGGATATATGAACAGCTGGAGATCTAATAGCCTTCTCAAAAGCAATTTTTATTTTGTTTATTTTTAGATTCACAAAAGGTGCCCTATTGACTTATCTCAGTGCAATTTAATAAAATGCACACAGACCTGTCTCTTTTCAAAGGTAAAAGATGGAAAGATGATTGGAATGGAGACTTCCACTAACTCCCCCTTCCTGTCTCAGGCAAAGGAAACACACCACATCCCACCCACTGGAAAGAAGCCTGAATTCAGGTTATCTCCAAATGTAAGGAGGCCTTTTTGCTACAAAAGAACCACTGAAATATGAGGATTGCTACTGCCAGCACTCTGCATGAACCCAGTTGCCATGGAAGATCATGAGGTGAAAGGTAGGATCCCAGACAGCCAAACCTCAAGCTGTATTTGCCTTTATCTCAAGTAGGGGCCACACTTCCAATGGCAGCCAAGAATAAACAGGAAGCCAAAGTGTCTGGTGAAAAATTTACTTCATAGGTTCAGCTGGATGGTAACATCTACCAGCAGGGCAATGCCATTAATATCTAGGTCAGTGGAAGTCAAAGGCAGCTCCTGGGAAAATTCACAGCATGGGGCCCTTAGCACAGAGGCTGGTCTGCCTGCCCTCCCGTCAGGAGGCTTACTGTTCCTGATTTGCTCAGCCACTTCCCCACTCCAGCACATTTTAAGAGTCTAATTTGAAACAAGAGGCTTGAATTTGATCACCTAAATGGTGAATTAGGAAATCGTGATTTTCAGAGATGCCAAGCAGTTGTGGCCTCTGCTGACTCTCAAGGGGCCACAGTCACGTGCGGAGATGCAGGAGAACATTATCCTTGAAACAGCCACCTACTTACTGCACTCAGCTTGTATTTTGATGCTTCGTTCAGGGAACCAGAGTTGAATCTATATGGCTTTTGACCTTGAACTCTGTGTTTCCATTACATCTTCAATGAGGCAGTAATAAAACTTAACTTCAGTATTTCAAATATAATCAGGAAACAGCTCTAAAGTGCAACGCGCACTGCATCATTGCATAATTGTACATTTTTATTGTGTTTCTAGATCAACAATAACATACCATCAAAGGACACTTGCTGTTTTAATTCCCTATGATACTGATTTCTTGCCTTTTTCATGGGTAAGCTGTGAGTTGACAGTGTATGCATATGTTTATCAAAATGCCCTTGAGAAATAAAATAACATGTGAAACTCATTTTTTATTTTTCCTATAAACTTCATAACAGTTTCTCAGATTCCATCCTTTGGATGGATTTCCAGTTTATCTTATGTGTGAGAAATGACCTTATAACCTATGTGTGACAGTCGTTTGGGTTTTATTAAGTGCCCTGTTCACTGCTAGCATTGGGGCATTACTCACAGGTATTTGCGTGCTATTGCAGAAAGCCAAGGAAAAATTATTATTCTTCTCTGTTTAACTATGGTGTCTTCGTTTTACCCCATGTCAATTAGAAGTATCTTGCATCAGGATAGGTTTGTTTTTAAACTGGTAAAATAAAATAGGTGGGTTTTTTTTTATCTACAATTGGCTCTGGTGTTTAGTGCTTTGGAACAGGCAGCTTTCATTTCTGAAAATGGTTTGCCAGCCCTTTAATTGGCTTCTGTTTAAAAGAATATTTCTATGTAGAAGCTGCTGCCTGTGTGGAGAATGAGAGGTAAATTGATTTCCATGTAGAGTTCAAGGAAAGCCGTCAGAAGAGGAGGAAACACATTGCTAGCATTAGCCCTCTAAAGAATTCCTCTGCTGGGAACTGGGGAAAGAGCTAAACCTAGATGAGTTTACTAATAAGGTTAATTTAAAAATTATTCTAAAGAATTGTTATTGCTATTATTATGAGAGAGGTTTAATATAACTTTTCCTATTTTCAATCTCAAATGCCAGCAGTAATGACACCTTCCATGAGAATTATATTCATTATAATGCCCTGGGGCTGTGAACTCTGCTCACCTTTTTTTATCTCTGACTCTCTCTGCTGGTTTTAATTCAGTGTTAGATACAATATGATTGTCCTTGCACAGGACACAAGCCATTGCACACATACTGGCTTTTCTGAAAGAAAAGTAGTCTGCATCTGAAAACCTCTGGTTAAGATAGTGTCTACAGAAATGAAACTGCCAGATGTTTCATAAGCACCACTGATGTAAGAATATTGGAAAGGGTAATGCTCCAAATCATAAATGGAAGCTTTGGCTGAAGACAAAATGAAGTGAAAAATTAGTATTCCTGGCATAATGGGGTAAAACAACAAACGCTGCAATAGATGCTCCGTATTATTAAAAGGCATTGTGATAAGGTTTCTTCTGCAAACACAAAGGCAGAATTATGCAGAGCAGGGTTTTAATCTAATTTATTTTCCATGCCTTTTATTGACAAATAGCTAATGAAAATTACTCACATTTTCACTGTATCTTATCGAGCACTGCTAATAAAAAGCCCCACTGTTTTGCATGTATGTTGCATCATTTCATAAAATTTTCAGCAGCCTATGACTTACTAAATAAAGTTGTCACTCAGGCCTCATTTCCCATCCGACTGCAACGAATCAAAATGGACACTGAATTAATGCTGAATATTGTCTATGTTTGATGAGGTCTCTGCAAGATCTCTGTTCTGTCACGTTTAATGCACTCTGCTTGAGGGACTTATCTGATTTCTTATTGTTTCCAGGAAAAAGATGAGATATTACAGGTCTATCCCTGGCCTCATCTAATTTATGCCCTTGAATGTGTTCTTTTTTTTTTTTCAGGAGTGAAGAGAAATTTAAAAAAATGGAGAGATCCATCAGAAGGGCTTGTAAAATTAGAAGAGTAAGCACTAGGCGTCATTTGTTCTGTGTCTGAAATGCTATAACTAAAATGTTATTTTACTTGGTGTTATAAGCAATTGTCATAGGCACAGGAAACAAAAGAAAATCCAATAAGCAATTGTCATAAGCACAGGAAACAAAAGAAAATCCAACCTAAGAGCACTGAGGTTTTTCATGAGCTCTGTGAGTGCACAAAGGCATAGGAACTACAATACAGTATTTACAACTTTGTTGACCTGTATCTGCATTTCCATTTTGCGTTTGTTAGAGAGCCATATAATATTGTGAAACAGCAGAACCCCTGTATTCAGCTCCTTAAACTTTCTCTTTATAAATTATTAATGCTATTTGTATGTGAAGAATCTCTCATACCTTTGTTATCAATGTTGTTTTTCTTGGTCTGGTTGGTTTCTGGGCGGCATGCTTAGGCGTGCACTGGTGGCAAAAGCAGAAGGGTAGTCAAATCCTCTGCCTCCTCTTGGCTGTTCCTTAGCCAGTGGACACAAGGTTTTGCACTGCCCTGCAAGTGTTGGCCTGGAGCTCAGATGTCCTTCTTCCTGAGACAGGGTACTCTAGACACATATCCCACTGCAAGTGATTAGCACATGGCTTGAGAAAATTTGGGCAGCAGAGAAACTGCAATCTGACCTCACACTTTTTCTCTAGATGGGTCCAAGAACTGAGCCATTGCATAAGGAAAGGTGATCATTTCTTTTGCCTGGGTTTTGTAGAACAAGGGCTGACACAGCTGCACGTTCAAGGAAAAGACTCAGCAGAGCCCAGAGGCATTTCCTTGATGTCCACTCCAAAGCACCTGCAGCTCAGGAAAGGTCAGGGTTAAATGCACCCTGCCTTTTGTGCATCTATTGGCTGTTAGACAAGTCCCCATGCAGTGTTTTAGATTATATGAATGCCAGTGAGATTCAGACACACATTGCAGGTCACCTGTGGGGAGATGAGACCTGCCAGCAGCCTGTGGGAAGGTGCTCTGTAGGTTGCCACTCGGCATGCTGCCCTTCCGAAGTCCTTTTGGGGCTTTATCCTATTCTTTCCATTTTTTAATCTTCCTGTTCCACCCAACACCAAACACCTCAGTTCATTTTTAACTATTTAATCACGTGCTATCTCTTTTTATATCTTCCTCATCCCCCAGTTTTGTGACTTGCCTGAGTAATCTGGGTGTTTGGGTGGGTGAATTTCTTCTTTCCTATCTCCTTCTCATTTACCACACACACTGACAGAACTGACTGTTCTAGGGATCTCAAAACTACCCCAAGTTGAACAAGAAACTATTAACATCCTCCAAGGACAAGTTATATGCAGGAAGCCAGGATGCTCTGCTCTGTTTTTGTTAAACATAATGTCACCAATGAGACAGCTGTAGAATGAAGCAGTATTTTTTTATGCTGTTGCATCCTGAAATGGCTCTGGACTATTGATTATATTTATTTGTTTATTTAATGATTATCAATGCAAGGACTTTTAATAACAAATACAGTGAAACCTTCTAGCTCATAATGCCATGCCATCTTTGTAACATTGTGCCTGCTACTTACAAATTATTCCTATCTCCCCTGAATACTCATGATGAAGTAGATCTATTCAAGGCCACGTCAATTTCAAATGTTAAAAGCAGAGTGTAGTAGGCACAGAATTCATATTGTTGTGCATGGCTGGGATGAGCTATAACTGTAAGATTAGAACTGTCAGATGTATGATTTACTCTGTCAAAAATGCTGCTTTGTTTTAGGCTTTTTGTTTTATTTGGAGAGCTTGCAATAGGAATCATAACTGGAGTTCTCAATTACAGCTGCATTCTAGAATGTCGGCAATCTCAGCTAACAATAAAAATATTTGATGACACAGGTCTTCTTGTTGGATAATACACACAAGGGGGTTCGTTAACCATCTTGAGTCTTGCCTCAAGCTGTGTAAGTGTCTTGAAGAAGATATTAATTTCATATGTTAATGTTTGTGTCATCAGATGTTCTTACTTACACATTGGGACCCTGCTAATTTTCATGTTATACTTAGAAGCATAGTTTCTATGTGTTTCTTGCACTAGACATACAATACTCTTCCAGTAGTGTGATTGTCTTCATAAGTCTTATTTGGCCACATTTATTTAGATAAAGTTCAAGACTAACAACTGCTTTGCTGGGGAAATGTCTATCTTCCACATAGCATGATGTTAATGACTTCTGCAACACCAGTGGAGGTAAGGTGAGCCATCTGTTCTCTTTTAGCAAACGTCCTTCCCAAAGAGCCTCAATGGAACATGGCCAGGACTCTGTATCCCATCATCTATTGAGATACCTTGGTTGAAAGGGATGGCTGAAGCAAGGAAGAAACAGCACTCTCCAGTCACTGTGAGAAGAGCTCAGCTGAGAAGAGCATATTTTGGAAGCCTGGGAAAATTCTATGTGTAGATGTGCATCTGTGCCCATGGTGATTTTTGTCAGATCTTCCTGAAGTGAAGAACTGTGAATGTAGAGTATGTCTATATGGTCAACCACATTGACTCCAGTAGCAGAACCAGAACCCCTTAGTTACTGCACTGCATGCCTGGAATTAAGTTTGCAGCCTCTGAATCAGAGCAAACCTTGCAAGTCTGTTGGGAGGCAAACTTGGACACAGAGGAGAATATAGGCCAGAGTCCTTCCTCTAGTAAGCACACACAGATCTATTCAAATGCAAACCAACGCACTTAATAAGACTAGTATTTTAAAGAGAGCGGCACTTAAGTTACGCAAAGAATGAGACAATAGACATAGGTCCTGAGTGTGAGAGGACTAGGAAGAGGCAACCAGGAACAAAATAGTGCTACAGTCCTTTCACGTACAGGACATAGGGATGAAGAATTGAATTTTCTGACTGGTGAGGAAGCTCTGCATAGGCTGCAGGTCTGCATATGTGCATACAGTGTGAAAGATGCCAACAATGCGGTAAGACATCTTCTAGAAGGAATCTTTTGCGAGAAGCTAAAGAAACTTTGGACTATATTGATCTAGTGGATCTTAACAAATCAATCTGGGCAGCTAAACTGGAAATAACTATCTCACGGCGCACTTAGTTGTTCAATAAAATATGCAAGAGCCAAGCATGCAGTTTTTCCAATCCAATTTTGGCTATTGCCCTAAACATTTCAAGTGATGCTTATTTATTGCTTTCAGTACAACTACCTGTATAAGAAATAGTGACTAGTAACAAGGTTTCTTACCTTGATTTGTACTTCTTCTATGACATCCCCTTGAAGCTCTAAATGTGGTCTGGAGGTGTCTGCTCTCAGCAAATAAAACAGCATCCAAACATGATTTGATTTTCATGCAGTCTCTGAGGTAGAACTTGATCTGTGTTTGATGTGGTTCTCACAAAAGAGAGAATTAGTATGCAGCAAAAGGCAGGCACACAGAGAGCTGGACACTGTTCAGATTTCATATTTCCTTGTTTCTGATTTATTAACCCAGTACAGATGCACCTGTTTCTTTTCAGCAAAATCCTATTCTCTCCCCAGTTTTCTGCTTGCACTGCCAGAGGCATAATAGAAATAGCTGGCTTGCCAAATTGTATACAGTACCCACCAGGTGGGGAGGATGAGGACCTAAATAAGTCACAACCTCATTTAAACACAGGTATATGACTACATCCTAGAGCAGCAACTAAAAACATTGCACTTCAGCATAGTGTTTTGGCAGAAGAATCGACAAAAAAGCTGTGTTATTGATAGAGAGGACAAGAAATCATAAGTCACTGATTCTTGACAGTTCTTTCATGGATTTCCTGTGTAACCTCAGCAAAGTAACATGGACAAAGTTTTTCAACTCTGGATTAATGAAGATCTCCCCACACCACCACCAACTTTGCTTTATATCTACTTGACTCTACATTAGGTTTTAAGGATCCAACATGTGCAGCTCAGCACTCTCCAGCCTCACTGACTGAGTACATACAGGCCAGTACAATCCCATCATCCATACCAACAGGACTTACTGCTGAGGCCTCTTATAAAGAGAATTAAAAGACTAGTACATCTGGTCATAAGCAATAGCTGATCTACAGATCAAATTGTTTCTCTTTGTATAGCCCCTAATCACCAGATCAGGGAGCTCTACTTTCTATCCATCCACTGTGTGAGCACTGGAAACAAACAAGCTAAAACCAAATTCTTTTGAGATTACATTTTAATGAATCTTCTCCCTACAGTGTGACTGAAATTCAGCTGAAATTGCCAGCTTTCCTAGTTTATGTCTGAATAAAAAAGGTTTGACATGGCTTATTGCCCATACACAATCAAAAAACACTTTTCTGCTTTCAAGCATTGCACAGCTTGTGAGGAGACTTTCTGTGTCTATCTGGAGATGGATTGTATCCCCAAATACTATGTCTGAGGATGAAGGAACACGTGAGGAAAGCAAATCAGAGGCACTAATCCTTTTAAGTGATTTCATTCAGTTAACATCCTTCCAATATTTCAAATAGCAGCAAGAACTTCTGTGTAATGGCCAGTGTCTTGTGGGGCAGAAGCATTCCCATGGCCACCTTTCTTCACTGAACCCCTAGCCACCACCACCTTTGTAACTCTTTCCACTTTCTGAAGATTATCAAGCAGCATCTGCCTCCTGTACCAACTAAACCTGCTCAAAAGTATTGCAGCCACCACCAACAGCTAGCAATGCAAGGCAACAGTGGTTTTTGCTTTACCATTCCTCAGATACTGCTTGTGCTAATGAAATTGCAATTCTTTCTGAGTTGGGATATGATCAGTAAGCAAATTTACTGCAAAAATAAGTTTAAATATTTAGTTACTTTGGTTATTGAAATAAGAACTCTGAACAATTAGTGAAGCTACATAATATTCTTGTGGGAGAAAATACTTGTTCTCCAGAATATATGGATGTTCTGGGCTATTGTGGAATAAATACAACTTTCCTCTAACATTGTAACTGAAGAATTTCTGAAAAATAACAGAATAAACCTTATTAAAAAGACCCTTTACCCCAGGCTATTATAATGAAGAAAAAGTGTTCCAAATGTGAACTAATGAAGTACAAAGTAATGAATATTTAATTTGGATAATTTACTGAAGTGCAGTTAGGAATCCAAGAGATATTCTTCATAAAAAGTGTTCATTAGGCCTTTACTGTAGCTTTCATGCAATCATTACATTTTTTTCCTGTATTACTATTACTATGGTATTACACAAAGGTGAATGAACATCTCATGAGACTGTCTAGAAGGTTCAAGGGAAAAAAAGGAAACGGAGAAGGCACTAGTGTCTATTAAATTTAAATAAGCTACCTGTTTACAGTAAAAAAGATAAAAGACTAAGCACAGCAGAAGAGCAACTGAGAAAAGGAATAGAAAAGGTAATTGAGTTTTACATTATGGGCTTCTTCACTTGGCGGTGTGAATATTATTGAATTAGCCCCATTACTATAAAGATTACACAAAAGCAGAACAGTGTGAAGGCTTGGTATGTAACTTTAACAATATCAGTTGAGGTGAGATAAACACTACCAAAACTGTGCACAGGAATGTATCAGATAAAGAACATCGTGGGATTTTTTTTTTCTTTTTAATAGAACCAAACTGTGATGTGATGTGAATTTTAATAATAGCACACAGAAAAATGAAACTGTGAACAGCAAAAAAAGTCCATGCACAAAGGGAAGGATTTCACAGCCATAGCCTGTACAGTAAATATCAACAGATGAAATAGTTGTATTAAAGGGAATATCCTTCATACCATAGCTTTGTTTAACAGACTATCCCTTGCCAAATCCCCTTGGTCACTAGCTTACCAAGTTGACTTTGGCACAAGGTCACATATTTACCTGAAATACGGATTTCACATTGTTTTATAGATTCAAAGTAAGAGTTAAAGGGCAGCAGATTTAAATTACTGAATGTGGATCTAAAATTTGTGTATTTGTTTGACTGCAGAGTGGTTTTGCATCACTTTACCCTTTTCCAGCTCTTCTTTCTTCTCACTCCAGCCTAAATTAATACCTTCTCCCATTGTTCACTTAGTTATTGAAAAAGATTTTTCTGTAAGGCATCTCTATAGGGTGTTTAAATAATCTCTTAAATCATAGTACAACACACTCAGCGTTTAACACTTTTCTTCCAGAAGGTAGCAGGCGTATTCTGTGAAAATAACTGACAACATCAGGCTGCTTTTCCCACTACTCATTTAATATGATGGTGGAGCTGCTGGACAGGAGAAGATATACTGGCACCAGGAGTCCCTATTAACCGTAAGAACTACCAGGGCGTCAGACTAGCAAAGAAGCCTAATCAGGTATTAAAAAGAAAATTATTTTGACAAATTATGCATTCTAGGTGTATATATATGTAGCATGCTGTGTTCTGTGTTTTGTCTTCCCTGTCTCCGAACAAAAGATTGAACTGCCCTTGCCATAGGTCACCCCCATCTACTCCCACACCTTGTTCAAGTGCTGTAAGTCAACACAGCCCAATTGGAGGAGTTTTGGACATCTGGCAAGCACAGTCCAGGGGGATCTCCTGCCTGTCTGATGTAACTCCTGTTCACTTGAAGGCAGAGCAGGCAGGTAGTTGCACAGCTTCCCAGCAGCTCAGCCCCAACCACTTCAGGTGTCAAAGTTGGAAGAGCCTAGTAGGATCCATACTTCTCCCTTTAGCCAGCTGATTGTAAAATAGGGGAATGCAGCATGGAAATGTTCAAATGATGAGCCATAAGCAACTGACGACAGAGAGTAAAGCGATTAAAATGACACAATCCTGCAAAATATTGTCTAACTTTCCTTTCTGCCACTGAAGGAGTTTTTCAAAGGTGGAGGCTGGAAGGTGACCTACTTGTAACTGCATGGATCTGGTTTACCCGAGAGCAGAGATGCTCTATCACCATCCACATATGTGCTGCTCAATGGGAGGAGTGACTGTGACACCCTACAGCCTCCCAGCTCTCTTACAAAAATTGCACCAAACTCATACCAACTTCACATATGTATTAGCGAGGAAATAACAGCTCTGATCATCAGATTAACAGTCTCTGGGCTTAGCTGGGGACTCGTGATGAAGACAATTGCTTCATGCATATGACTTTCTTGGTCATATCGACAATCCAACATGAAAACACAATGAAAGGTGTTAATAGAGGAGCTATATGGCCAGGCCACTGATGCCAGGGCAGAAAGCACCTGATCCTCCTGAGCATTTTCCTTCCAGTCAGCACTGGAATGCTTCTTAGCTAAAACCAAATGACAAAACTGGAGCTACAATGTGACCAAATGCCTACAGGTAGCCCTTTTCTATTGAAATAACAATTGTAGATTGATAAGTGGAACAGCAGATTAACAATTTGGAGGAAAATCTAGTGCAAAATGACAAAATTCTCTGCTGGCTACAGAGAGGGTTAGGTATTATCCAACTGCTGATTGGTTCCTCTTGGCAGGGAGTGGGATATTTTTCTTTATTATTAAACTGCAGATGAAATGTCAATCTTTTCGCTGTGTCTAGTGGTTTCCAGGTGCAGCTGTGCAGTGTTCCTCAGGTCAGCAATTGCCTGAGAACTATGTTTGCTGTTTGGGCCACGTTCAGGGTCATGTGAGCAGCATGTAGCTCTCCGTTAAAGCAGGATTTTTACAAGAAATGCTTCCCTATCATTGCTCCAGAACCATAGTGAGCTGGACAGGGGAATAAGTCATTTGTCTTGATGCCTTTCCAGACATAAGAATGGGAAAGTCCCTAATTCCTTGCCTTCTCCCCCCTGCAGACACTAGGACGAAGTCCCACAATCACAAAAGAAATGGGGTGAGAGTGCAGACTTGAAGGTAAGCCTGTCTTGGACGGGAAGATTAAAGGCAATTTGTTTTTCACATCAAAATGACTTTGGAGAAATGTTCTATAAATATGGGAAATTTCATCAGTTTATTTTTATCATGTGTAAGCATATTCCTTCTCCATCCTGAACATAAATGAACTGGCTTAATCCTACTTTTTAATTTAGTAGAATTATTATTCATTTTTCCTGTCCCCTGCTGCTTCATATCACTGCTGAGTATTTATTAAGAACTAGTAAAATTCATGGATTTTGCTTGCTTGCCAGGTACAGAAAAATACAGAAAGTTGGCAAATGGCAAACTTTTATGCTTACTCAACAGGGAATGCCATGACTATAATACACTATTAGGTTATATTAAAAAATAGTAAAATTGTTGAAATGAGGCAACAATTTTCACATCTAATGACCCAATCTTGCAAAGTGCTGATGCTACTGCTTTCACAAAAAAATCCTGGCATGATAAGCATAAAGAAGGTGGCAGTTTCAGTGGCACAATACCACATTATGGGAAACACTCAGGACCAGAATCCACACTTTTTCAATCACTTGCAATATCAGAAAAAATCAGAAGCTTAATAAATTTTCTCTGGAAATATAAACTTTGAATTGGCAATTGAAGTCCCTAAACAATACACTCTCTTAATCTGCCCCATGCTCAACATAATTTTTCTTTTCTTTTTTTTTTTCTTCACCATTTTCCTCATTTTCTCATAGTTCCTCCAAAATTTTTCCTTGGTCCCAGGGACATATCTGTTAAAATTCTGTCCAAAAGAGGAGATTTGGACTCTAGCTTCCCAAAGAAGTCAATACATTTGATTCTTGTTGAAAAGATGTGGTTCATGTTATCACTTTTGATACTTGTAACCTCAAACTTTATATCGCAAAACTGCTCTGAAAAGCAATTATGTTCATTATACATGGAAAATTCTCAGCTCATATTACTAGCAGATATTTCTATCAAATTAGCAAGTGATTTTGATAATTTTGTTTCTGTTTTATGACCACATCTCAATTTTAATAAATAAATACTTGTATAAACACTTTAACATATTAAAAAAATCCTATTTTGATTTTTTTCCAATCATTTGATGAAATGTAGGAATCATTCAAATTGTGAAAAATTTGCAGACAACCCTTTCCTTTTAGAAAGAATTAAGCATGTTTTATTCTGGTGTTAGTAACATAAGTGAATGTAAAGGTGTTAATTACTTGCTCAGCTCAGTTTGGTACTGAGATTATATTCTCAGGCCTAGTCTCTGACTCCAGAAAAAGGCTATCTTTGTTTCTTATGAAAATGTTAAACTGACACATCAGGAAAGATGATGTCTACATAGAGAACTTTCTCATAGAGAAATTTCTCATTGCTAAGCTTCCATATGTGTTCTGTGAGCATTTTCTAAAGAGAAAGGCACCAAGTTCCTTATTCTACCTGATTCCAGCAGAAATATGTCTGCAAAAATGAACACAAAGGGTACATCATGCTTAAGGAGAGATGTTATTGCATCATTAAGAAATGATATCCTGCTGGCTCAGGAGAAAGCCTCAAAAATTACGGAAATAACAAAATCAGAGTGAAATTGTCTGATAATAGAATAGAATGTATGTCTCTGTGTTTTACTTCATGTGAGTACTTTATAAGTATAAACAAGTCAAACAGCATCTTGTGCATCAGAGTGTCAATTTGCACGCATAATACAGGATTATTTAAAGATTCCTGCATATGTTCTTGCCCTGTGTGTTTGTGTGTATGTATCTCTGTATGTGCGCGTATATAAATATGTATGTTATACATATATACAATATATACACACTGTAAACAAATATGCTATATGCATGTGTATATGAATTCATAGCTATTTAAGTTTTTCCCACCTCTAGTTTTGTGGAATGTCTTGAGTATTCTTTTTTTTTCTTATTCAGCCATAAGGAGCTAGAAAGCTATGCTCACGTCCAGCTGTCATATACAACATCGTACTTGAAATAGTGATTTCTGAAATGGTGACAAGAAGAGGGAGAATGCCTGCACGTGCAAAGCATGTTTGGAAGATTAAAACTGATTCAGTGCCCTCATTATCTCCATCAATGATATAGAGAGAGCAGTAGGGTTTGTCCGGCACTGGTAAAGGCCTATTCAAGATACTTAATAAGGCCATCGTGTAAAACGTCTTCATCAGTCAGACAGAAAGATAGGCACCACCATGTTTTCAGCTGGGATGTGCAGCCCTGTGGATGTGCAGGACTCATAAGACACAGGAGGATGCCCAGGAAAGGAGAGGAACAGCCCACATTATGGATTGGCTTAGTTTAGGCTGATGGGCAATATGAAACTTTAAATGTGCTTGGGTTAACACAGAATCCATACTTTCAGTATTTCCCGCTTTGGATGAAAACTTTTAGGAGAAATCTGAGTAGGATGAAAGTGTAGGACTCAGAAAACAGTTTTGTAAAAATCATTAAAAAGAAATTTTGGAGGAAAAAATGAGAAGGTGTTGTGTCATGACCCTCTGTTGCTCAGCACCAGCATAGGTTGTATACAGATCTATAATGAGACATATGGGTCTCAGCCTATGTCTTTCTGAAAGGGCAGAGCCTGAGGACCTGTGGACTTCTCGACCAGGCTGGATCTGATTAACTCATGCCAATCATATTGTGGATGCTTTGAGTTGGAGCAGCAGCTGAAATACTATTTCATAAAGTAAAGACAAAGGGTACATGTCATAGCTGGTGCTGTGCTTATGCCCACCTTGCTCTTCATCTCACTAAATAACCTTGGCCATGGGTGAGTGTAAGGAATGCATATAAATTCTGGAAAACCATATCTATCTGCTGCCACTAAATGGATTCAGCTATAAATGAATTATCACATTGAGAAATGTCACTGAAAGGAGGAAAAGGATAATGAAAAGTGGAACTACAAAAGTAGAAACTTTAGAAGGGTACTTAAAAACAAGGATTTGAATTTGATATACTCTTTAGACCCAGAGAATTGACTCAGAGGTGAGGCAATAGGAAGTTTTGATGGTGACATTTTGGCTAATCTGGAAGAACAGGTATCAGAGAGTCTAATTAGTCATTTCCCAGAGAGGAAAAAGTCTTGTTACTAGTAGTGCTGAAGGGGACGGGAGCAGATAGGGCTTCAGGGGCAGCCTCAAAAATTCCATTCTAGAGATATTGAATTTGACATGGGGGTTATGATGGCAGCCAACCTAAGGTGAAACATCAAAGAGAGGGGAGACATGAGCCTGAGAGCATGCAGATGCAGCAGAATGAAAAGTAAATTTGAGAATTGTTAGTACAGCCAAACGAATGAATCCACTCAGCAGTATGGAGTAGACTAGAGGAAGATGGCAATTGCAGACAACCAACCTGCATTGTTACTTATTCATATTTGGATACATCTTTACTTCTTATGTACCAACGTGTCATTTACACAGTGTGAAGGTTCATAGGCAGTTAAAAAAATGAGGAGCATAGTGGAAATTACAAAACATGGTACTGAATGTATGACTTTAAGAGGAGATACAGGTAGATAGTTGAAACGACCTTCACTGTCCCAAATAGAAGTATGACATTTGTCCAGAAAATGTATGTGGGGCTACATTTGTCCCTGTCCAAACCTTGATGTTAAAGTAACTGTTTTCCTGATTTTCTCAGGACTGATTCACTGAAGCATGGGTATTTTATGATATTTCTTATTTCAATCAGTCATTTAATGGTAAACAATTCACCTTATGATCTCTGATGAATATCAAAGTCTCATTTGTAAAGAAACAAGTTAAAACTGCCAAAAGTTAAAACCCCAGATGTGTAAAACAAACCTTTGCCTTTGAAATTAACTGGTTTCAAAACATCTCTTACACCAAAGCAGAGCAAAGCAGGAAAGCAAAGCAAACAAGGAACCTGGAGAGACATGAGGATGGAACCAGACCAAAAGACACATCACAAACCTGGGGAATCAAGTAATATGCAAATAGTGGTAATCAACAAGGATAACAGAAAACACATGATCAAAGCTAAACTCTTCAGATATGAATGACTCCTATGGCATGCTAGAAGTACATTAGCACCCTGTAACCACAATAAAAGAGCTCAACAAAGTAATTTGTATCAAAGAGTAGCATGCAGAAAAAAAAGAATACATAATAAAATAACACATGGTATGCAGGTTCCACCTCTTGCCTACGATTAGCTCAAGAAAGTGAAAAATGTCTCACTGAGATGTTTGACATTAAAGCAAAAATCAAGGAGAAAAAAAAACAAAACAACAAAAAGAACACCAAACTGGCAGCCAAGTTTCTGCATAAAAGAGCTGAGAATATTTGAGGAACTGAAGATATGAAGCACAGCAAGTCATTCAGGAGCTGTGGAAATAATCAAGCCACATTTTCTAGGAATTCTACATATTCCCTATTTTCTCCAGTTATAAGTCCATCTGAATCCCACCATCAACATTGGTTGCAGTATTTCAAGTCCCATCCACACTGCAATCCCCATGGTACTCTTATTGTCCTAATTCACTTGCAGTCCCAGAGTACCCTAACGACACCCTGACAACAGCCTCCCGCATTTCCCCAGCTACAGTCCCTGTCCCTTACATCCTTCAGTGACAACCACCAGCATGTCCCATGATCCTGGCATCCCCACTTGAATAATTTTGGCTCACCTCCACATGCCCTATGTTTCACAGAGTCATAGAACCACAGAGATTGGAAGGACTTCTCAATGTTTCCAGTTCAGCCCCTTTGCCTAAGCAGAGACAAGAGGTTGCTGAAGGCCATGTCCAGTTTGATTATTGAATACTTTCACGGATGGAGACTTCATGGCCACTTTGGGCAATCTGTGTCAGTGTTTGACCATTCACACGGTAAAAAAGTTTATTCCTATTTTTAAGTGGAATTAACCATACACTGCCTAGCTTTGTCTGTGACTCCAGTATGTCCCACAGTGTATGTTAACATACTGCAATCACCTGCTCAGAGTATCCTTAACCTCAAATCTACATGCCTTGCACCTACACACAGAGGTTGGTATCTCACATGTTTTCTGCCAAATGTGGTTTGCTTGCTGGCCAGACAGAGGCTGGAACACAGTGGGCTCCTGTCCAGAGTGTGACTGGCCATGTGGACAGACAGCTGGCAGCCTTTTGGCTGCTGGGCACACCAAATATAACCATCAGAGCCTGAACTCTCTCTGTCTTCCCTTGGTGGCTGGCTTAATAAGGTATTTTCTTCTACATAGTCATCAATTCAGATCTCTCTGGCACATAATCTTCCTTTGACTTGGCTCTAAATTGGTAGTGGGTTCAAAAACCAGTAGATAACAAATAAAGCATAAACTTAAATGATAATGTTTGTCCTTTACCATTCAATTTAGACTCTGAAGCTACTTTTAGCTTTCCAAAATCAAGTCAGAGGAATTAGGCCTACAAGTAACATAAGCATATGACTATAGGCTGCATTAAGAATAAAGAGAGGTTCTGGTGACTCAAACAGACATTTCAAATATTCATAATGTATATTATCACCACCTCTCTTCAGCCAGGGAAAATACTTGAGACTCCATAATAAGACAATTTCTGGAAAAATAAACAACTGACACTTCCCCCTCCCCTTAGATAATAACCCTGGAAAAATCCCAAAAGAACAGGTGCTATGATCCTGGACATTGATCTTTTTAACAAAGCTTTCAGGGAGAAACATTGAGATTTGAGCTTGAGAAAAAAAAAGTGTTATGCTGAACTCGATAAATCAGCGAATGGCACTGAGCACGCCTTAAGATCAGAGACTATTTCTAATTCTTCCAAGGAAGCTGCAGAACAAGATTCATATAAAAATAGCTCATAATAAAAAACAAGTTGCCTGGGGAAAGGAGTAAAACTATTTTAAAATAGGATTTGAATATATGAATGGAATGAACTAATTTAATAACACTGAAAAATATTGCAGAAACCAGCTTCCAGCTGAGACAAGTTTAGTAAAGCTCCTCCTGGCTTAGTATTTTGGCTTACCTGGTGCAAAAGCACTGAGGGTCTCAGCTGGAGCCTCAGCTGTGCTAATGTGCAGGACATACATTGGAAGTTCAGACACCAGATGGGGGATTTTGCTAACTGCTGAAATCGGCTCTTATGGCTGCCCATCAGTTGGCAAGCACAGAAGCTTTTTTTAGGATTGTATTATGTTAAAATGCACAATAGCAATGGAGGAAAATGAAGAGCATGACAACAAAGGTAACCTTTCTCTCAAACAAACCTATAGGTGGTTGCTCTCTGTGTGATTGTGTCTTCTGTTTGCAATTGAAATCTGTCGTGTAATGTTTGTGACTTTAAAGACAACATAAATAAAAATATACAGTTTACATGCTACATGCATACACTTATACACACAGATTTTTAGCTAAAATATCAAAAAGAAGGATAACCTATTGATATTTAGTGCTTTGGAATCCTGGCTGAGAAAAGCTACATGCTGAAGTTACACTCTTTGCTGCATTAGCATTTGGAAGTTATTTTCAAAGCTATCTTCCATTGATTTAGGAGCTAGATATCTCACTATCTTTGAGGAGCTTCAATATTCTTTTTTTTAGCTCAATTTTTCTGCAAGGCTGAACGTATATTTTGCATGGATACCGCTGTATGGCTAGATGAAAGCAATTGCACACCTAAGATTATCTCCACTCCAAGATTCGCTGTTTCAAACACTGCCAATCAGCTCATGCACTCCTTTTGCCAAATGAGGTATATTAAGTTATTGTAAAAAAGTAGAAAATGTTATATTAGAAGAATATGCTATACTAGGAAGATACAACAAATTAAAACTATTTCCCAGTATTCAGTTTTACTATATCACTCCACATCACTATACTTTACTGGTTTTACTACCTTTTGCTTACTTCTACCTACTTTATACTTTACTACCATTTTGTTGTGCAATTATCCTTTTCAACTCAAGCACCCTAAAAATTAATAATGCTTGTCAGGAGAGCTGTGATCAGGAGCCAGTAAAGCTGATGTCCTACTCCCTTTGTGGCTACCAGAATAAGAATGATGAATGCCTGTGCTTGAGCTTACAGTGGCATGTGGATTGTGGCTGATTCCAAATCTGAGCATTAAGATTTTTAGAGCTATCTAGGGAAAGCTATCTCACTTCCAAATTTTTAGTTTTTAGCTAAGCAGACTCTTGTGTATTTTTAGAACTAAGTTGCCTTTCCTGAGAAAGGAAGGGATTTTTAATTTTTAAATTTAAGACATTATCCTGTGCCTCTGAAATGGATTAAACCCTTAGCCTGTGGGAAGGGATAGATAAATTGGGTAAATTTGAAACTTAAACCAGACATCTTCTACAAACTGCAGAAGAAAGCTAATCAAGACCAGTATCTCAGTGCAAGAAGTCAAAAGATGCGTATCTTTTTAAAAGGAATTGGCAAGTTTTGCTGCTAACTGCTTCTGATTTGTGAGACAAAATGATATAATCATGAGCAGAAGAGGCAAATAATTCTCAAGTGAAACAATTAAATTCCAATCAATTGTGACATAATGAAAGAACAGTCTTCTAAAGCTCTGGAGGTGCCTAACCTCTCTCTTTATTAAGTAAAGGTAATCTATAATTACAATATTTAATTATTTGCAAAGGTTGTTTGCATTTTCTGTCTCTGTGTCATGGTTTAACCCCAGCTGGCAACTAAGACCCACATAGCTGCTCTTTCATTCTCCCCACGGTGGGACTGGGGACAAAATCTGAAGAGTAGAAGTGAGGAAACTCATGGATTGAGATCAATAGAGTTTAATAGACAAAGCAAAAGCTGTGCAATCAAGAATCACAGAATGGTAGGGATTGGAAAGGACCTTTAGAGATCATCTAGTCCAACCCCCCGCAGAAGCAGGTCCACCTAGATCAGGTAGCATAGCTCAGCAATAACCCAAACATCCCTGTGTTATCAACACTGTTCTCAACACAAGAACACAGTCTTGTACCAGCTACTATGAAGAAACTCTATCCCAGCCAAAAGCAGCACACTCTGTAAATACTATTCTAAACCAGAGACCAGGATTCCAGCACAGACAATGAAGGTTATGGAGGGGACCTGATTTATCCTTGGGACATGCTCATCTCTCTCTACTGAGAATACAAACATCTTTGGATAAGCAGGCTCCAACCCTAAAACCTTACAGTTAGGTGAGATGAAGTTAGAAAATCTTTAACGGAAGCCAGCTGAGTACTGCTCACCACCATTTAGTGGGACTGATACAGAATACGATCATGTTTAACTAAGCCTGTCAAATTAACAAAGCCGGTTTAAAAAAAACCCTAGAAAGCCACCAAGAAACAGTGAGGTTTTATCTTAAGTGCAACTTTTTAACACCTCAGGCACATATCTCGAACTTAGCAAAACTGCAGTGAAACTTTCCTTTAGGTTTAATAGGCATTAAACTGTTAGGATGTATTTGTTTCTTTGTTTGCACAGACTAGGAGGTTTTCCTCTGTTAATGCACACATCTTCCCTTGTTTTAGTACAGACGTTTTCATTTTCAGCTAAAAGATAAAAGTCAGTCAAATAATAAAAATCTTCTCTGTATGATGCATATGTTTCCAAGAGTGCCCAGAAATGAATTTTAATGTATAGAATATTTGCATTTCTTCTTCCATTAAAGAGAAGTGGGGGTATAATCTCAGCCTTATCCTGATTTATACTTTATGGGAATGTACATAAAGTAACATAAATACTATTACTGCAATTTTGTATCATATTTCATGCATATTTTTTCACTACTTCTTACTAGTGCTTCCCAGTTTCATCTGCTTACTGCTTTCCTGATGAAAAAATGAATATGTTTATATATAATATTTCATCAAATGTGCCTGTGAACATGCACTCCCGTTTCCTGGATTTTAAAAAATTTAGAGATGTTTCCAAGCTTCTGCTTTGCCACGGAGAGAGAGGATAAACAGCTTTGGTTAATATCTTTAAAAGTGCTGATAGACATAAAAATGTGCACTGCATTTCTACTTCATTCGTACATTAAAATGGGGCTGACGGGTACTCAGGAACAGAAGGAAATTGAATTAGAGGAACAGGGTTGCTTGGTAGAGTAACTAGAAAAGTCCTGTGATTTGGGATTTGGTAATAATACTAGAATTAATGTAACTAACTGTATTGCTATAGCCTGCAACTTTGAAAACAGTTCTGGAAAAAAGGGAAGGGTTGTGTATGTTTTTTACATATCATGGCAGTTTATTTCCTGAGATTGCTGTTGCAGCAGAAACCATATTTCACATTAATATCACTTAATATGTTATTCATTGCCCTGGGCTCTAGGAACGAGCAGTGAATTAGGTCATGGTGAATAAATACCTATCAGTGTCCATCAAGTGATATTCTTCATCTCTTTTCCCTTTTTCTTCATTTCATGTGTTATCAAAATCTCATTCTGGTGTTTATCAGGCAGTACATGACAGAGTAAACCTTTTTTGGGGCAGGTATAAATATATAGCTCCCATTACAGCTAGAGTCAACCTCAATACAAAAGGTAAGGCTGAAGTCAATTCCCCTCATTTTGATGAGGTATGTGATACATTTTGTTAAATGAGCATGTTTTAATTAACATTTATCTCTCAGTGACATGGAACAAGACCAAACCAAGGGCCAGCTCAAGTTGCTGGAGCTGAGGGGTCTCCGTGCCACACCCAAGCCCAATTACTTCTGGCCTTGCCTAAAGAGTGGCCAGAACTCATTCTGGCAAATGCTGGCTTACAAACAATAGCTTGTGAAGCTGCTCGTCAGCAACTTGATATACCCAATCCTTATTTTTTTTAGAAAATGATCCCATTTTCTTTTTTATCTCACATCCTTTGCCTCAGACAGTTGTTGATATATTACTGTTTTGATATACATTGACATATGGCTCCTGAAGTACTAAATAAGTGATTCAGGCTGCTGCAACAGTTAATTTACAGCCTGCAGACACAATCTTAGCTCCCAATGACACCCAGGTTGCATGCAGGTGACACCTTCGTCACGTGAGAGACAGTTCCTCAGACCTCGGCACTACCAGACAATGAAGGCTTAGCAATCTACCTAATCAAAATCTGATCAAGGCATTAAAATTAATGGGATAGTGGGACGTTCTAATGATAACTAAGAACCTGTAGCATTGTCCAGCTTTTAAAATCATATTTACAGCAACTCTTTTAATAATTACCTGTTACAGTCACTAGAGCAAAATTGGAGCCTTGGGCAAGATTGGTGGCGTGCATTTAGCCATACAAAAGTGCTGCATGGTTTTATTGGACACGGACATCTGCCTCAGGCTCACCACTGGCCCTGTGGCTGCCTTGTTGCATTCAGTGAAAGCATGGCATGTGCCCTGCACTGACTGTCAGAAGTGAAACTCAGCAGGGACTTGTGAGGAAAGAAGTGAACAAAGGTTTCTATAAAAATCTTTCCAAGAAAACAGAGATTTATGCTTGCAATCTGGATTAAAACCCCCAAATTGGCTTCTTTTGTATGTGGTAGTTTCAATCAGCTGGTGAGGAGATAATGCCCTTTCATTGCCTGGCTGGAATGGCAACCAGTTTTTGCTGTACAGTTTCCCAATAGGGGAAAATTAACTTTAAATTTCTAGTTAGAGATCTGTTACTATTTAGGGGAATGCCCTGAAGGTTTTCACCTTTTCCCTTATATTTATGCATTTATACTGCTTTAGTTAAGACTGTGACAGCACTTCTGTCATAGCTACTGTATATTCAAGAGGCTATAGGATCTTTTTTAACACTGTAATGTGGTCATAAAAATGTACTTTGGCCTGCAACCTGTATGACAAGATTTAAGACAAGAAGCAGTGACTTTTGACCAAATTAAGCCTTCCCATACCAAATAGTTGGATTTTTTGGAAGTTCTACATGTGTGTTCAGCATTTTACTGACTTGTACAAAATCTTGCTGGACTAGCTTTGAGCAAGAGCTCAAAGCAGTGCAGGGAGGTACAGAGGATTATGCATGTAGTCACTGAAAAAAGATGTTAGCCTTTATTTGGTGCCAGGTAAATTGAGACAAAAATCAGCACTGTGCTGACAATACAGTACAACTAAGCACTAGACTAAAAAGCTGAGCCATGATAAACCTGGTCCAATACTGATGGAATAACAGTAACAGTGGTGATATATTTAAATAGGTGAGATCGTGATCTTCCCAATATACAGATTTTTATTGAGACATCAGAAAGGTAATCTGTGCTCATGGCATCTGACTTGGCTTTACTTCATTGATTTGGTGGAGACAGTTTTTAGCTGTGCTTCTTGGAGTGTTCTTAGGAGAATGTTCCTGCCTGAAACACAAAGTAAATCTCTGAGTTATTCAGGCAGGAATTTAACTTTGGCTATGGAAAGAGTTTTAATAAAGCAAGCCAAAATTGTCTTTTCCCTCAGACACAAAGGCCTTATTTTTTAAAGAACAGTGGGCAAACTGACAAGAGAGAAATTGTCATGAAAGTTGAAGTGAATCAATGAAAGGTGTGAAGACATTAGTAAGCTACAGCATATAAAACCAATATGTGGCTGCTTTTGCCCAGAAATAAAAAGTCTTTAACTGTGTCTTAATCCTAGATGGCACTCAACATATGAGTCCTGACTTTACAAATTTAGTTCATGCACCTAACCTCCTCTGGGTGTCCTTGTGCAGATGAGCCCTCTTGATCACAGTGACATTTCTTTTGTACATCAAGCTGGATCTCTGCAGTTGCTTCTATCAAACTGACACTTCTTTTTATTTGAACTGCAGTCAGATAAAGACTCAAACTTTCTACCTAGGCAAAGTTTCCCCTGAGTTTTAAGAAAAGGCTCATCCAGACTCCAAATCCTGGTGCCAGAGTCTCTGATTCAGTGACTGTAAGAATAATCAGAAGTAGGAAATGAGAATACAGACTTAAATAATGGGGTTGATAATGCTATCTGGTAAAAAAAGTAGAAAGAAAAAGCTGGAATGCTGCACTGAAAAAAGGCAAGAGAAGTGTTCAATGAAAGAGAAAGATTTATGTACCTCTTCATTAAACAAACTAAACTTGTTCAGAATTTGCAGATATTGGACAAGATAAAGGCTGTTTTGGAGGAAGAAGTGTAAGCTTTGATGACAGCAAGCCAAAATAGATGGACATTTCTAAAGAATTCTCTCTTTCTTGAACAAGTGCAAACACAACATTAGCCAGCAATTACAGCTTCATGGACTGTGTGCAGGAGAAAGCCAAAGCACCTCAGTCACCTTTGAAAATATACAGTTATGCTTTGAGCCCATCTCCTGGCTGAATAAGGGTGTTCTCCACTGATACAATCCTGAAAGGCTGGAGTATCACAAAAAAATAGGATAGGAAGCAAGTGATAAAATTAGCCATGACACAGAGCAGAGAATAGAAGGCTAGTTCATGTTTACTCGATATCCATTACACCAGGTTGCACTATTTAATGTGGCACACATCATAATCACTGAGAGCCTCTCTTTCATTGTGAAAGGGATGCTAGAGATAGTTACATTTCTATTTACAACAATTTATGCTAGGGTGTGGCATCTCAGCAGTCTTTTCTATACAACATCTGAAGGTCTGAAGAATTTTTTCCTGTCCATTGAATTACTTGGGATGCACAGAAATATTCAAAGGGATGGTAATTAAAGCTGGGGTAGCTCTAACTGAAAAATACATTACAGATAATTTGATATTATTGCTCATTGTTTAAAGCCACTAGACACTAGGTTTGGCAGACTGATTTGCCTGCACTTTTGTCTTTTCCCATGGATAACTTTTATCTCCTCTTGCTTCAAAAGCTAACTTGCCTCCTTTGAAGGAGAGTAAGCCTGACAGGGTTCAAGCTAGGCTTCTTGAACTTAAATCCAGCATGGCTATCCCTTGACTGAATCAGCTTTAACTTGAATTGTGTGTCTCTCATATTTCACACTGTTTCAATTACACCCCACAGCAGCTGAGGACTATGTGAATTCCAGTGCTAAATTGAATCAAGCACTCCTCCAAGGTGGAAGAGAACATATTTACAAAATTAATGGAAAGAGACAAATGAAATAAATCCCTGGGATCTTGGTTCTGTGCACCCTGCACCAAACAATGTCCCAGAGAAGGGACCTTCAGTAACAACTGAAGCCTGAAGCCTGATAATGTGAAAACTTAAAACTGCAAGGTTTGAAACCCATGAAGAATGGGCCACTTCATCTGGACTGTAGAATCAACAAGAATTTAATAAGTTAATCAGATCATCACCGTTCGAGTGTACATAAATTTGAATTGTTTCCTCATTATGAAGTGCTTGTCTGTAAATTATTGCAGAGAAAGCCATTTTCAAATTAATGTTTGAGCTATTAGAAAATATAAAGGGCATTTTCATTAATTGGAGACAGCTTTTCTTCCTCTCTCTTTATCATTACCTTTGTTACCCAGAATCAGTTTAGTGCTCAAATTTATTGATGTGTATGATTTAGTGGCGTTATTTGTTTAGAATCTGACCTATACCTGGTGGAATAAACTCATTAAGTGTAAATGAATAGTTATGTAGTCATCATCTAAAATGAGTCACTGCAGTTCTCTGAAGTCATTATAGTGCTTTTGAACACAGCTGGAAAGAAAGTCTTTGTGAAGGTTACAGCTTCTCTCTCAGAGTTTAACCACCATTAATTTTCATCCCTTCCTTGGAATGGCTTCTTGTTTACAGAAAGTGATGCTCACTTCAGCAGAAGATGGAGGGTCCCTCTTCTAACTGAGAAAGTATCAAAACTGCTTGCAAAATGTTCCATATTTGTGCTGCCAAACTGCATTTGTTTTCACAGCACATACAAACTGGGGTTCAGAAAGAAGAACATTGTTTGGGAAAACAGACGCTTTAAAATCACTGGTTTAGGAGATAAATATGAGGTACAGCTTCTCTGACAGCTGACAGGCTTTCTACCACTGCCCACAAGGATAGGAATTCCTCATTTTGTGTTAGAATTCCTGCAAGGATATGTACTGAAGAAAATTAAGCCTAGCTTGGGCATGGGATTCTCCTTTTGGAGAAATAAATATCTCCTTAAGCTTTGCTTGCTTGCTGGGGTACTTCATAATACAGGTAAATTGAACTACGTTTTGATAATACTCATAAAATCTCATGCACCCATTTTGATGTCCAGCATGAGAGAGATTTGTATAGTGCTAAAGTAACCCAGTATACCATAAGGGAACAAAGGATTTCTGCCCACTTTTTACTGGCAACCAGAATATCTCAGTGCAACAAAACCAAATCTATATAAACTAATACAACTCATTTCAAAGTCCAAATCTGTCACACTGCATTCAGCATCAGCCTTTTGAAAATCCTATTGTTTGAGAACCATTTCACTGTGAATGCTGTGTCCTAGAAAAACCATAAGAAAAATTTCCCACTGAAACTGACAGTATGTGACCATCTTGCTCACAGCTACAAACAGCTCAGTTACTTGAGTTTTTTACCTAAACAGTCAATATATTTTGTAAGTGTCCTGTATATGTTTCTTCTCCTTGCCTGCTCAAAGGCTGAGCCCATTTGTCACAGGGCCAGAGGTGTCTATGAAGGGAGCATGAGATATTTACGGTATTTGTAATGTTGCCCTCAGGCCAATGCATTTCAAAATAGGTTGGACTCCTTGAATCTGTTTTTAAAATGATTGTGGAGTGTAGGTATGGTCATAACAGTGTGTACACAAGATCTGAGCCAATGCCCACTGAACTCAGTAGGACTTTTGGGAATTTCAGAGCTTGTCTATGATCATAGTTATTTCACTTTAGACAACTTAACAGGAATTTCTTTTCCTCTTTTTTTTTTTTAGCCTGGCACGGGAATATAATTAAAGACTCAGGGAGACATTAGGAATGCAACCGATGAGACATTTGATATAGCGCAAGTAAAGTTTGCTTCAATTAGGAGTGCAGAATTGTGTTACACAGCGCATTAAATGGCACATTAGCAGATGTAAATGCTTCCATCAAATTAAAAATGGTTAGTTTGCTTGTTAGATTATTTTTCATTACAGTAATTGTGTAGTTTTATGGTTTTCAACAGCACACAGAGAACTGATCCAACTTTTCTTCTCTACTTGAGAGTTCTAGAAGAGGACAAAAGTGACTTTTCTGCCAGGAAACACTGGACATGGCATGTGATACTGGCATGTGATATAGCACACAAAAGGAGCAGAGATAGGAAAGGTTCTTTTAAATGACATACATAATTTCCAGAAAAAAAAAATATATTTAATGATCTAATATTCTAATTCAGTTTAGGTGTGTTGTGTAAATTGTTTCAAATATTACTTCTCTATAGCGCATTCATATATTAAGAATTCAGCATCTCCTGGAAGTAAGAAAATGAAAAACAGAGCAACTGGATAGGTGTTTATAGGAGAAAGATAGCAATGCAAAATGGGTTACCTCAACTTGGTTGAAAAATGCTGTGTTAATTCCTAAGAGATTTTCTTGGGGAAAAACATGCCTGCAGAAAGGTAACTGTTCAAGTGCAGGAGAGCAAAGCAGGACACAGGATATGGATGCAGAAGGTACTGCTAGAAAAAAAAACGGGCTTGTCCCTGTGCCTCTATCTGCAGCAGATTATCCCACCATAAAGGTGAGGAGATTTGCTCTTAGCAAAGGTACATCTCAACCAAATTGACCTCCCAGAGCCCTTTTTGTCTCCACCAATGTCACTGAGAGAGTATGGGAAAATAAAACCAGAACATAAGGTGCCATTTAGTTACAGAGGTCTATTCTCTGCATCTTAATGCCACTTGGGACACACTTCCTACACTCCCACTCCAGCTTCTTTGTTGGACTTAAATAAGAGCATTTGAACTTCCTTTTTTCATGCTAGAAACTCAAAGCTTGCCAATATATCAGGCGATAACATTGCACCATGAGCCACCTGAGTTGTTACCTAGAATTCTTTGGCCTCTGAAGGGCAAGGATAGAATCCTCTTTCAGACCTGGTCCTGACAAATCTTCCCTTGTTCCTGGTGGTACAATTAATTATTGCAGTTACTCAGAGCCCCCAGCTGATATCACTGGCCTTGGCAGGACACAGCGTGGCAGAATCCCTGGAGCACTCCCAGGCCTCAGGAAGGCTCCAGCCAGGTGTCAGTAGTGCATCTCCCACAGCAGCAAGCCTTGGCTCTGTGCCAGACACATCTGGAGACTGTCTCAGGTATCTCAGTACTGAGATGTGCATAGCATAAAAGCCAAAGCACAGCTCTCTGAAGCCACAAGGATGAGTCAGGCATGTCAGCTGCCTCTCCATTGAATGGAGTGAATGGGATGGTTAAACAGTTCATGATGCCCAGGACTGTGAGTGACAGCGCATCACTGGGAAACACTGAAGAGGCATCCTTTCTTGCAAATCTTGCCCTCTGAAATGTTGATGCTGTCTCATAGACCTGAGTTAGATGCCTGAGACAGAGACTGATGACCCAGAGCCACATCCTGTCCCCTGAGCTCTGCTAGGAAACACTGCAGCCCTAGGCATTATGAAGTGTAAGCCCTTTTCTGTAGGATTTAGTGAGGTTCCTGCTTGCTTGCTGCTTCTCCAGCTTCTTCTGTCCTTGAACTGCCACCCACGTTATAATCAGCCTCAAGAGGCGACAGAGGCAGGGCTGTTCTACCAGTCTATGTGAAACATGAATGATTTCTCTTGGAGTTTCCATTTACTTTTGCCTTCACAGTCCTCCAAGATTCACCATGTGGCTATGAAAAAGTGTAATATTTTATTTCTGAGTTATTAATTCATTCAGCTTTGAAAGAATTCACTGCACTAAATATCTCTAGCAATATTCTCCCATTTTCTGACAACTTTTATGTTCATTTGGCTTTTAGCTAAGTCATGTAGAAATGAGAAACAGAGAGTAAACTCATCTGTTCAGAAGGATCATAAGAGAGCTTTCGTTTCCTGATCTGAAGACTTCTGATCTTAAGCAGAGGAAAAACCCCAGCAAAACCATACCTTTGCTCATACATCTCATTCATCTTGGTGTGCAAAATTAGATCATTACAAGCTGCAGCAGCTTAATCGAGCAGCCTTTGAAACACAAAGGCCTCCAACTCAAATGGAGTTAACAGAGGTTGGCTTTTTTTTCTTTTTTTTCTTTTTTTTTTGTCCCCCACTGCTCTCGTAACGTTTAAAGTCATTCATGTTTCCACAGAGTGCTCGTTGATGATTATGAGCAGTGAAGCTTTGGATCCAGCTATACCTGTGCTTCCATCTGTTGTTGCAGAAACCAATTCTATCATCGTTACTTTCTTGTTAATGACCTACTTCTTGAACTCATTTAAAATGCCTGTTCCCCTGCACTCTTCTTCATCTATGGTGTCAGTGGAATAACTGCTTTTCTATTCAAACATCCTGAGCACAAAAATTGCCAGTTAAATTACGTCTGTCCTGGGTGTTGAGCTGGAGAGGAGAAAACATATTCATTTTCTACAGCTTGTAGCAAACTGATTCTCATGTTAGATGAACATGGCTTGGTGGAGTGCAGACCTTGGTGCCCATTATTCCTTCTGCCTGGTGCTGAGCACTGTAGATCCCGGGTCACAACTCTCCATGACATCATATCAGCTGATGAAAGATGTAGAAAGTAGGCAGGCATATGAAGGAAGATCATCATCACTCATCAACCCCTTTAAACTGAAATGCAATCTGTTAATTTTACATTCCCCCCAAACTTTCATTAATGTCCTATTCCTAGTAAATCAGAAGGACAATGCAATGGAAAGAGGGAAGAGAGATGGTTACTTGTTTTACAGGGTGAGAGGACAACTGTTATATCCCAATTTATGTTTTGGACATGTTGATTTGCAGTGCATGAGTAGACAGGAGCTGTCAATATTTTAACATCTGATGGGAAAACTGGAGTGAGCTTTGCTGACTGGAATACCGTAATTGGGTAGCTGAAGGCATTTCTCCTCTCCAGGCAATAATGACAGGAGTCTTTTATGTGATCTCTCCTCTCTTTGCTTCCTTCAAAGCAAAGAAGGTGTTTGAAAGAAATATGTGTGTGTGACAGATTATAGTAATGTGGCTAAGGCTTGTAATCAGTTTACATATGCAGTGATGTGCTAGTTGCAGTTATGTAGAAGTGGTGGTAATGGTGAAGCTTTTTATTGACATTGAAGATGTTTCAAAATAATAAAATTAAAAAAGCTATTAATGACTCATTCATTTAGGACTGTCATATACAAAGTAATGGTTATTACTTCAGTGGGTTTATTTTTGCATTTGAAAGCAGGTTTTCTATAACAAAGCTGGAATTGGTCTGAGTCAGATCACACGTGCAGTTAAAAAAGCTCCATAATAAAAGGCAGAGATAAGACCTTTCATTGCAGATGTGAAATAGAAAGTCCCAAGGAAAAATGAAAATATAATTTGATGTGTCTTCCGACCACTTTTATCCCCTTGCGGAGACTGTGCTTATTTGACTTGATCTAACTAGGTTTAGCTCACTTTGTTGTTTCTGGAATGTGTTACTCCAAATGTTGATAACAGTATTTTCTCTTTATTGATACAACCCACATGTTGGTGACAAGAATACTCAGCTCTCGCATCCTGCAGGTCATTTTTCTGTTTCTTATCCTTCTAGGTAGGCCTACTGTTTTCTGTTTTGTTATTGTACACACAGTAGTATGAAAAAAGCAACAAAAAAAAGAGTGCATTGAAATTCCAGCATTAAGCTAATAACCTCTGATGATACAATGACTTTTTCCTTGCATACAGCAGTGCTATTATTTCAAAGAAGCCATAATAAACACAAATATAAAGTGTCTTTCATCTCAGCTAGTCCTGTTCTTGTAAGTCCGAAAAGTACTAAATAAACACTGTTTAGATTTAAATCACCTCCTTCTCCAAAGAAGACTTGGGCATGGTTTTTCTACTTTTCTTAGGATCTAAATGTTAAGGTAATAGCTTAACAGCCATGTTTCCTACTGTTGAGCAGAAGCCATGACTGCTGAGGCTAAGTGACAAAGCTGTGCTCTCTTTGCCAGTGGCCATCTTTTTCTAAAACGGTTTGGGCCATCTGAAAAACCCATCTGCTCCTGTGGTGGATGTGGTTTGGGCCTTTCTTGGAAAGACTCTGTGAGATGGTATTGCCCACCTTCAGGTCAATCGCTTGCTGTCTCAGAGGCACACCACTGGCTAGTAAATTCAACCTTGCTAATACAAAGAATGCATCTGACTTTTCCCTGGACCAGCTGTTGGACCAGAAAAAAGTGGTCCATGGGCTGCTGCAGAAATGAAGACTTATGAGTAATTGTTTTCACTTGTAGGTGAAAACTTTCAGATTCTGGACCAGGGAGGCATGCTGAATTCAAGCAAAGGAGCAACTACCACAGGAAGATACAGGTGTCTATGAGCTTGCAGAAATACCCCATTTTCATCTTTATTACTTTTCCAAGGGGAAAATTCCTATCTGAAATGATTCTGCACCTTTGGGCTTCAAAATGAAGCTACAGAGAGAAAGAGTGTGTGTAGAAACAGCACGGGTCAGCTCTGGATATATATTACATTTTGATTACAAAATGCCACAGTAGGTAGTAGTCTAGTGCATCTTTGAAGTTACCAAAACCAGGAAGAGTTTTTGGAAGCTTCTTCTACACTGAAGATGATGTTTCAAAAGACTTGCCATATACAATTTCCTTATACTGTTGCACAGGGTTTAAAAGACTTTGCTCAAGTTATCGTCCATCTTCATAACGCTAATGATTATTAAAAAGACCAAACAGCTGCTTTTATTGTATTTGGTCAGGTTGTAAATATGTACATCCAAGAAGGATGACAGGCAATTTAGTAAATTAATGGTGATTAGGTTAATTTTGCTGTGTTTACTTCTTTTTTTCCCCTTCATCATAACTTTGTACAGCATCAAGCGTAATTCCCCGTGGAAGATACCAGTCTCTTAGTACTCCATTTCTTTATCCATCCTTAATTATAGGCATTTAGTGAAAATAATAATAATAAAATCCCTAGCAACATCCTTCACCATCCCAGTGAACACAAAAATTAATAATCTGAGAAAGTCTGTATTCAACCTGACACGCAAGCGATGCAAATATGGTACAGAGTCTGTCTTTACATTTATTTGCAAATGTGTATAGATATGCTTCATATAAATGAATCTTCTATTTCATTATAAGGAAGGAATTATATCTGTGGTCAAAAGGGTGGGGTACAGTTAATCTGATTTAGCACAGCATGTGAAAAATTAATTGAAAGTCAGAACTCCATAGTGTTTATTATAAAGTAATTTCACACCAGCTCAGGATTAGCATGGTAACAGGTGACAATAGGTCATTACTATGTTAATTGAAAGACAGCATGCTTTTGTAAAAACGAAAAAAAAAGAAAAGAAGAAGAAAAAAGAGAGACAAAATGAAATGAAAAGGAAAGAAGCATTAAACCACACTATTTTATTTAGGATAGGACTATAGGTCTGTGGAATATGTCCTATGGAGAAGATATCTTCTGAAAAGAACTTGTTGGCTTTTTGATGATAACCTTGCATTTGCATTGTCTGCCATGCCATAAAGCATGGCAGACATTCGTGTGTGTACTCCACTTGGCTGCCTCGCTTTCCACAAGGGCAAGCTGCATCTGCAAACCAGTGGCCTAACATTTCCAGCTTGCTGACACTGCTTACTGGCCTTGGCAGACAGTGGTAAAGACGAGCAAAAGGGAAGAGGAGCTCCCGTGTTTACCTGACTCGCCCAGAGACAGTGTGGGCCCAAACAGAGCCACTAGCAGCCATGAGATTTTGCAGCAGTGTTTAATGGAAGAGAAAAACTTTAGTTTGGTTTCTCGATGAGAGGATTAATACAATAAAAAATAAAATAATAAAAACGCTTTTGAACCTGCAATGGAAAATAGCCTGTCAGTTTGATAGCATGCTGAAGCTTGAAGCCCAGGCAAGCTCATCCATCCACTCACGTTGCAGTGGTGTTATCCTGGCTCTGGTGGGGGCCAGAGTGGGTGCCACAGTGCTCAGCTGCTCTCCTATTGTGCCCATTGACAGACACCAATGTGGAGGCATTTTCCATTATACGTTGAAACCTGAGTAAGCAGTCCTGAGCCACCAACTATTTTTTCCCATTCTATTTGCACAATAGTCAAAAGTGTTAAATCAATGTTGGGGGCAGAAGATCCTTCTACTAGTCCCCCAGCTGACAGAATACAAAAGACACAATATGCACTTGTGTGTAGGTGAGTAAGACAGAGAGAACTCTGTATTAACTGCCTTTGCTAATGGCATGTTATAATTGAAACAAAGATCCTTTCTGAAACCAAAATAATGTGCCTATGTAAAGAAGCTAGCTGCCTTGCTCTACATAAATTGAAATTAAGAGGCACAGCTGGGGCATGAAAATGGTAAACTGACTTTTTTTTTTTTTCCTGGAAGAGGAATTTAACCTCTTTGGATACTCTCATGCAGTCTGATATACGAGTTGATGAGGAATAAGACCTTTCTGCTCACCCCTCTTCAGAAAAGTTTGCAATCCAGCCTGACACAATCTGTTGTAATATGTTAATTTCAATGCAGTTCTGCCAATAATACTAAGGGTGATCCCTGAGACCTTTACATCCCAGAATTGAATCCTTCCAGACTTTGCTCTCAACTCAAAACATCCTGATTAAAGTGCCTATTTATCTAATAAAGGTCAAAAGAAAGGAAAGTGTAAATGTTCTTTGATTACTTACTACAAAGGAAAGAGCTCAGACTGAAGAGAGTACCCTTGCATTCTGTGCATGGTACAGTGTGATGTGGTCTGCTGAGATCAACAGAGAAAGAGAAATGCTGATCCTGATCAGATCAGAGACCATCACCTGCAAATGTAAACTACTGCAGAGCTAAGGCAATAACACAATACAATTACACCTGTGGGTACATAGGATAGGAATCTGCTCACCAGCCATACAAAAGAGCAATATAATAGAAATGTTTGCACATCCTCAGCAGGAAAATCTCTCAGGATAGTTAGGGGAAAACATGGCTTCAAGTCTCACTATGGACAGGAGATATCATTTTCTTAATGCTAAGACTGAGTAGTGAAGTGGAAGAGTAAATAATCAATTTCACCTCTATGAACATAACATTTTAAAAGTATATTAGGGAAGGTGGTTTCTTCTGTGACCATGATATAATTATTGTTCAATAGCATCAGACAAGCTTGTTTTCAATAGTTTGCCATATCTTTTCAGCTTAGTTACAGTAAGTTAAAATCCTTAGTGGGCCACTCAGGCATTTTCAATTTGCACTTCTGCTCTAAAGCTATCCCTCCACTGCAGCCAGCTCAAGTTGTAAAGACCTGCCTCAGTCCAGCTGAACCCTAAGCAACAGTACTGCACCCTGCTCACCCCACAGTCCCAGCTCGGAGCCACTGAGACACCCATTGCACTGGTCTTCCCCTGAGGACTGCCAAAAAAGGCACAGCTGGAACATCCTCTCACTTCAGTTTGCTGGGATGAGGGCTGCTCTCTGGCCACACGCAGACAACCTGCAATAGCTAGGGAGCTGAGGGAATGAGATGACATTGGCATCACTACTACTTCAAAGTGCCATCGATTCCCTCTCTGACGTGCTCTCTTTTTTTGCTCTCCATTTAGTCAAAGCAAAACAAACCAACCAAACAAAAAAGCAAATGCCCAAATTCTTGAGCAAGAAAGACAGAGTGGCAGAAAGGGCACATTATAAATGTGCTGGCAAAACTGATGAGACAGAAAAGGGAAAACCTGTGCATGAAGCTGCAGCAAATGTAATCTCAAAATGTTTCCAAAAGTAATTTTTCCCTATTCATTTGTTCTCGGCTGTCTCTGTTGTTTACTTTGTTGCTCTGCGATCTTTAGCAATAACAGTTCAATTTAAACTCCGCACAGAAAGGACTCTGTTCACCTTTCTGTGCAGCTCAAGGATAGCTTACACAGCCGTGTTATGGCTTTGCCCTTTCTAGATGAGGAATATGTTGATTTGGTTTCAGCTCATTAATTCTCTAAGGAATCTCTTCCAGCTCAGCTGTCTATGAGGCTGGAATCACTCACACTTCAGGATCAGGGCTTTTTTCCCCTTTGAATTTCTGAAAGGCTGTCCTGAAAGTCTATCCCAAAAGGCACAGGTACTACAAGGAAGCCCAAGGAGATGCAGGGTTTACTTCATGAAACCCTCTCTTAGGATAATGAAATCTTATGTGTTGCGTTTGGTGTTCTGGGATTCATAAAGGTTATCAGTCAGGCATTTATAATAAAAGTTCTTCCTGCTTTTACTGGCACGCATGGGGAAGATGGGAGTGTTATCAGTCTGACATTTCTGTCAGAACTGGTATTTGAACCACTGGATGATTCTGACAAATGCCACTGCTGTCATCTGCTGCTCAGTTTTAATTATATCTGACTGAAGTTTTCAATGGCAGCAAGCAGAAAACTTAATTAGTTGGTTTAAAGACTGATCTTTAGAGTTTGAAGAATCCAAACAGTTTTGCAGCATTTCTGCGTGGAGGCTGCCATTTTCAGTCTGATGATGCAAGTCAGAAGAATTAATGGTCCCATTCATAGCATGGAAAAACAGAGAAATGCTTCTAGGAATAGATGTCAACAAACCCCACCATTTTTGTACATGACATGTCAGCGAGGCAACCTCATATCTAAGAAACTGCTGTGCTGGCTCACAGGTGGGTCTCAGACAAATGGTAGTAGAATGCAAGAGAAAGATTGGGCGCTCATGGGAACGTACAGCAAATGAACATCTGTTACCTTAAACAGAATGTATATGTTTATTCTGCAGTAGACTGCAAGCACTGCACTATTTGGAAAGACTGAAAGGCTAGCATTTTCTCACACACCAATGCACTGTTCAAAAAAACTGCTTAAAAGAAGATTGCATTAACAATTTATACCACCTCTGTGTTTGCTTTCAGAGTGTTAATATGATTATATTTCTGCATTACATCCTGGAAAAGCAAGAATTAGTAAGATGCAATGTCAAAATGCTAAAACGAAGCAATTGGAAGTTAGCATTACAGTCACAGACTGGTTGCAGGTTGCCTGTGGAGGGAAAAAAAGCACAACTGAAAATACATTGTTTTTGTTCCAGAAGCCCCATGAGTGTGGGTCTGGGTACTTAATCCAACTGCCCTTGTGGACATGTGGACTGGAAGAAGATTGTCTTTGCTTGTTGGTGAGGTCATATGCTCTGGAACGATGCTGCTTTAAGAGATTGCTTAATTTCATCATTTGAAAGGAATGGGCTGAATTTCATACATAAAATGTGCCAAGAGCTCTGTGTCCATGAGCTCCAATTAGGAGCCAAAGTACTTGATGACTTACATAGCCCATGGGACCAATGGGCTGTCATTGGTTTCCTCTGCACTGGCAAGCTCTGTGCTTTTAATTATTGACCACAGAATCTCAGGATCATGAGGCTGGAAGGCACCTCTGGAGGTCACCTCATCCAACAACCTGCTCAAAGCAGGGTCAGCCAGAGCAGATTGCTTAGGGGTGTATTCAGTCAGGTTTTGAATTTCACCAAGGCTGGAGACTCCTCAACCTCTCTGGGCAATCTGTGCCAGTGTTTGACCAATCACATCATAAAAAGTTTTTCTTTCTTTCTATTTAAACAGATTTTTCTGCATTTCAGTTTTTGGTCATTGTCTGTTACTCTGTGGCTGAGTTCCACTGAAAATGGTCTGGCTCCATCTTTACTTTTTCCATCAGGAATTCATACACATTGATTATATCCCTCTGAGCTTTCTCTTCCCAGGCTGGATTGTCACAGCTGTCTGAGTCTCTCCTCTTATGACAGGTGCTACAGTTCTGTAATCATGGTTGTGTCTCTTCACTAGACCCCATCCAGTATGTGTATGTCTGTCTTGTGTGTGGCAGTTGAGGACCTGACACAGCACTCTCCACTACTTTTAAGTTTTTTGCCTTAAGCGTACTTAAGAAAAAGTACAAAACTTTGTACTTGTTTAAGCACAGGTTTGGATCCCTGTAGCAGGCAGCTGTTTTGTCAGAGGCAAGTGATTTGCACAGCCTGAGGGAGTGATGGCTGATACCCCAATACTATCAGATCCCAGAGTGTTAGATTTGAACTGAAATTCCATTTCATTTTACTTCTGCCTCACAGTTCTTAAAAGTTTGTGTCCCACCACAGACCTACTCCTTGCAAGGCCCTTCCATGGGTGCTTTCAGCCTGAGGGATGTCCCCAAAAACTCTGGTAGAATACATGCATATCACTGGACATGGACATCACTGGCAGTGTTCAAGGTCAGGTTCGATAAGGCTTTGAGTAACCTGGTCTAGTGGAAGGTGTCCCTGCCCATTGCAAGGGGATTGCAACTAAAGGATCTTTAAGGTCCTTTCCAACCCAAACCACTCTATGAAATAATCAAGACTTGTTATGCATTATAGAAGGCCACACAGAAAAATGTTGCCTTAGGCAGGCTGTAAAACAGAGGTTATGGACCTAATTATGTTTCCTAATTTTGCCAAATAAGAGACTGCTGCCTTTGCTTGTTTGACATGGTATTTGATCACAGGCTTTTGTGTTTAGACAGAGGAGTCTTCAAGAAAACAGGGCCCTGCAGCACCAGCCACCAGAAGCTTTAATGATTTTAATGATGTGCTCTAGCTTAAACACACGTTCTTCCAGATCTTCAGATACATAGACAGTTTGTACAAAGCACGAACTCTTAAGGCGCATGTGGTGAGCAACCTAGGAACACTTTCTAGAAGAGTTCATATTTTTATGGCTTTTTACTTAGAAAAGCACACGTGCAGAACACAGTGCCCTAAGATTCAGCGCATCCTTGGCCTGGTCTTTGGTGGATAACCTCTCTCCCCCATTCAGGAGAGGAAAACCAGCCCTTTTGCAAGTTTCCACTTCATGTTGTTTTCTGAAATCTCTCAAGAGGAGATGACAGTCTCCTGACAGACGTCTTGGTAATGAAGACTACAGGTCATTTTTAGCTTGTTATTTAGAGCACTTAGATCTCAGTATAGGAACATTTAATTTACAACTCATTTAAGCTTTTCTGCTCACCTTTATACTACTAATACTTAGATTTCTTGTGGAGATATGAAGAAAATAACATCCAAGCTAGGTTTTAAAGTTTTTTAATGACAAGTGCAGGAAACTCCTTACACTGAATTCATAGATTACCCTTAGACAAAATCCCTAACTTCTCAGCACCTCACAAGCTTTTGGTGCAGTCTTTTTTTCATAAATCTCCTGCAAGTCAAGAAGCAGCATCCTCTCTTTCTCAAGGAAGCAGAACCGGAATTCCTTGAGATTAACTGTGATAAATCCACATCCTAAACTTCATCAAGACTTCCAGAGGAGCTGGTGAATGAAATGGCCATGTGGTCCAAGTGTCTTGCTGAGACTTCCAGGATACAGTGATTTCCTGTTCCTTCTTAACAGGCTCACGTAAATGGCAGTATCCTACTTCTGCAAAAGCCTCTCATAGATCTGTCCTTTTGCTTGATGATGGCTGAAGCTTTTGCCAGTGTAGACTCAACCTTTTGGCTGAGCTGTCATTCTCTATCATTCAGCTAACTCAGTTATTTCTGTATTATAGACCCATTATTTGACACTGAAGATATCTGGTTAATATATTAGGTAAAGGGATGCTGAGAATGTTTTGGTGCCTTTAGCAGGGAATATTGGATGCTTTTGTCTTTGGAAAACTCCATTGGTCTTTCCTTTGTGAATGGCTGTAAATTGCTTTCTGGAACTAAAATGCCACTTTTTGCCTAATTCTTTTGTGATTTTACTCAGGAGGTACACGACAGTGGTTGATTAAATAGCTTGATGCTATTTAAAAAAGAAACATGGCTCAGCATATGCATTCATGAGTCTGCAAAAAGAGGAGAAAAAGAGTGTTTTTCATACCCAGTTACCTGTTGTCCATGCTTTTTTTTGAAAGTGAGACCTCCACTGGACTCTTCCTAAAGAGGAACCAGTTGTCTTTTGGAGGTATCTCCTCTCTATTCCTGCAGAGAACTCCTAACCTAGATAACTAATTTAGCAAGTATCCCAACTTTGAGGACATTACAGTCATCACAAGGTGATACTTTCCAAAGCCTGCAAAAGTTTTAAATAATTTTATTCCTTTAGACAAAACCTTTTTTTAATTTTGGAGGCCAGGCAAATCTCGGTAAGAGTCTAGAGATGATAACAGTGCAAAAGCAAGATAAAAGAATAACTGATTTCCATTTGAAATTTTATCTCTTTCTCAATCCTTCCCAAGGCTCCAAGTAAACATCCACGTGTCTGGTATTGGGAGCAACTCTGGATTCACTTCCATTTCTTAGTTAATGGAAATGTGAAAACTAGAGTTGACATTGTCTCCTCACAACAGCAAAAATCGTGAGGCATTCAACTTTGCAGTGAAAACTGCAAAATATGAGACATTCTGTAAATAGAAACTCTTTAAAATAAAATTATACAGTTGACATAAAAGTATAAAAATTGTTACTGACATGAATAATTCACTAACTATTGCATGGTATAAGTCACCAACTAATGTGTATTACGTGCTATTTAATAGTGGATGTATCTGAAGAAATATGGAAATTGGAATAGTTTAATAACTTTCTATATGAAAGATGATGAGACTGCCTAAATGATTAAGAGGAAGATATGTTATAATGAACTAAAGCCACTCGAGTGTAAGGTAATTTTAATTCAAATCACCATCTGCTTATGTATAATTAAGACTCATTTAACAAGTTAATGCCTAACATAGAGAACTGATAAGTTTGGTATTAAAGAACTTAAAAGAAGTAAATTAAACTGTCGAGTTTGAGAAGCTTTCATTTGAATTCTCTGTACCTGAACTAGAATACAGTCTTCCAGGTGCATTTCTTCACCCTGACTATGCAGCCAGGTGCTAAACCTGAGGAGAAAAAGGAGGTAGCAAAACAGAATATTCTTTTTATATTTTAATTTTTGATGTCAAGTCTGGAGTCTGACAGCATCTTTGCTGACATGAATATTTATACGGTTCGACCTGCTCACCATATAGTATCTCTACACCATTAAGAAGACACTTTGCATGCCATCAAAAATATTTATGCATTGCAGAGATTTCCAATGGGGTTAAATAACCTATGAAAAAAATGAGGGTTGCCTTTGATGTGCAAAAAAAGTAGTATTTTCATCTGTGGTAAATTTCATGTGATATTCACATGCTTAACTTTCTGTTTCATTCTTTCTTCAAATATCTTTCCTGCAAGGTCCAGTAGTCAAAACAGAGACTTCAACCTTTTTGTCTTTCAACATGCAATTTTAATTTTCTTCTTTTGGCTTCTTACGCACTGTCAAGATGAGAGTTTCCTATATTCTTCTTACACTTCATACTTAAAATACTCTGTCTTTTTTTTTTTTTTTTTTTTTTTGACACTGGAGCCAGATGTCAGCTTTGATTTGCTCTTAGTGCTTAGCAATAAGTTAAACGGTTTCAGGAATGTACTGGAAGAACAAATACCACAGTATGTCCAACGCTTATTGCAGTATAGATGTTTCCAAGTAGAAGAAAAGGAATTAAAGCTATGAGGAAGGAAGGAAGGAAGGAAGGAAGGAAGGAAGGTTAAAAAAAAAGTTAGAAGCTCATACCTACACCATGAACTAGTCTGGAATGGGACATAGCCTACATTTTCTCTGTGAAACACTGCTCATGGCCCTTCCCTGGTCCTTGAGTATATCCTAGAACACATCATGCTGGGACAATGTTAATCTCCTGAATGACACTGTCACTTCTTGATTTTGGGATGCTAGCGGATACTGTTTTGGGACATCTTTGTGTCTTTACCAAAGAAAGAACCTTTTAGCAGGGAATACCAGCATGAGATGGACAAGTTAGTCAGTGAGGACTAAGTCCTGTGCTCTGCTGCTCCCCATGGTGAGTGTGAAAGGCAAGACATATAGCAGCATGTAATGCAACTGTCACCTTTACATTACAGTTCATATCAGTAGTCAACATCATGCCTGTAGCTCAGCCCCACTACCTACAGCTGTAACACCAAGGATGGTATATGACACTATCCCTTCCTTTGGCTACTTCATTTTGTCTGTAGCAAAAAAAACCAAAACAAACAAGTATTTATAAATATTTGTAATACGTGGCTCACTGGCCAAACAGTTTTTGATTTTCAAGTAGTCTTCACCATCTAAGTAATCTTTGCAACACAGTAATTTCACTTCTTAACCTCTCTGGTATCAATGTTTTGAACTGCTACACAAATGCCATTTTTTCCTTGATCAGAAGCAGATGAGTAGGGCCAGAGAAGTCAAGATCCTTAATTGCCAGGAGCTGGAAAAGCTGCACATAGCTGAAAGCCTTCACAGTAAGAGCCAGACCTTTTCCCCAGGAGGACAGGCACCTGCTTGCTCCCAAGAAGGGCCCAAGACCTACACTTGACTGGTTGCCTTGACACATAGATCCCAAATTCCCAGATCGTACTTTATCTCAGGAGTGCTATCCAAAGCCAGTCAGTGTTCATGTAGGAGCTGACATTAGGGCAAGATTAATGACATCTGAAAACCTTGGCAAAAGTTATACATGACGCAGTTTTCTGTAACTAAAAGGTGGAGCAAAATGCTCAGTCTCACAAATGCAGCAATACGTGGGGAATGCTTTTCTCTAAACAACAAAAAAATGCTTCAGGGCAAAGGCATTTAAAAAAACCCCAAACTCAAACCTGTTCATGACCCCTTCATAATTTACTTTCTCATGCAGCAGGCATGAGCCAACCAGCCTCTCTCAAAGACTAATGCCACCAGGTTTATGACAGCTGCTCTATTTTCCTTTAGTCAAATGCCAGTCTCTATCTCATTCATTTTATCCTCATTCCTCAAAAGAATTTCATGCTCTGAAAAAAAAACAGTAGGTCTGTAAAATGGATATTAATAGAGCACTTAATACATACATGCTTGTGATTAGCAGCTTAAAAGTTAAGAATCCAAGTAAAACAAAACCTGGAGTAATTCCACCCTTGAATTGGGAAGTATTTTAGCACTGAAGCCATGTCAGGCGCCAAGGGTGCTGTCCTATAATCTGTACCAGGAAACAGGGGCTGGAAATGAACATTAGTGAAATTAAAAAAAAAAAAAAAAAAAAAAAGTCAGGCATCATGATACTAATGAATAATTCAATTCCTAGTTCAGAAAGCATAATGCTCAAGTTGCTGTATCATCTCTTCTGAGATCCTTGTAGCCCTCTTACAGGGCAATGCATCAAGTACAGGCTAGATTTCATCTCCAATTGCTCTTGTTCAATTCAGATAGCATTATCAGCTTCTTTCCTTTGAAAAACGTAATCATTTGATGCAGTAGGTTTATTGTCCTGATCATACCAAAAATATCATTTTTCCTTTAAGGATACTTATGTTGCAGAGGAAGATCCAAGGATCCCCCAGATTTTAACCTTAGTTATGGTGAGCAATTCTCCTAAATCAGCTGGCAATACAGCTGTTAAGTGACACAAGATAACTTTTTTTACAAGGCCATCTTGCTGGCTTCATAGGAAAAATTACCTCCTACTGGTCTCAGCCGGGTACTAGGGCTGGGGAAAGGATGAGCAGGACATTAACTCCTTCCCCAGCAGTGATAGGACCATGAAAACACACCTGTGCAGCTCCGCTTCCCTGCTTTCTGTTCTTTATCCCAGAGGTGCAAGCAACCCTCTCAAGCAAGCTCTGTTTTATGTTTCTTCATATGAAAAACCCCCAGTTCTCGCAATAGACAAGCCTTTTTCTCTGTAAAGATTTATGACAACATTAAATGTACTTTGTTTCTTTTAATTTGCCTTGGTGCAAGAATGTTGTTTTGCTCATTTAAAAATACAACATTTGCTAAAAAAAATATATATGCAGGACTAAACTGTGTCTGGAATTTCACTGATAAAGAATTGCTGGGATGAGGGAGCACAACATCGAGTCCTGCCCTACAGAGAATCCACCTCAGAACAATGAGCACTAAAAGAGTAACCAGACAGAGGCCCTCTGTGTAACCACCTCAGGTGACCTTGCAGCCCCAGTCTGGGCCTACCTTTTATTTTCCATGCTAGTAGGAATGATCAAGGCCTTTCATCACAACAAACTACAACATTTCTACTCCCAAAGACTGCTTATAGAAAAAAATGAAATGTTGCTTAGTAGCCTCAGCTAATTAAAAAAAAAAAAAAAAAAAAAAAAAAAGAGAAAACCATGAGCTGGTGGAAACTCTCCATATTTTTTAATTAAGGATTGGATAGGGACATGCAATTCCAGTAGGTGAAAACGGAGGGAGAAGGTGGTTGAGAAGGTGCTCTGCCAGGCATGTGCCAGGTAGATACCATGTCATTGTGTGCCACCAATAGTAATACTGTATCACCTCTCAGTCTTATCTTCCTTTCTCACTAGATTTTGACAGGTCTCCTCAGATTTGTATGCATTTCTGTTTACAGGTTATCACTATATCTTTGCTAAAAATACTGTTTATTTTTTTTTCTCTAATTATCCTTTATTACTTAAGCATTGTCCTGTTCTGTCCCCTCCTCCCCTTGCCTCCAGTTGGATCTTTTACCTAGTTAGATGTGAATTTTCCCACTTTTATTTCTCAGTGATGAAATAATGATATTCAATTTTCTGAAGATTCATGTCGTTCTCTGATTTTGGGTGCCATAATAATGTGAGAGAAGCTCTGAGTGTGACTTAATAATGGGAAGTAAACAGTAAGTAGTGTGTCTGAAGGAAAGGCATAACAGTAGCCATTACCTGGAGCTGATGGCAGCTGAGCTCTAATTAGGACAGAGACTTGTTTTTAAGAGTGTGGGTTGTGAGGTCTCCTTTTCTGGGTCATTCAAAATCCACCAAGTTCCTGTGAGACCTACTCTAGGTGGTTCTGCTCTGGCAGGGAGAGTTGGACTAGATGATCTTTTGCAGTCCCTTCCAGCCCTTGAGATTCTGTGATTCTGTGAAAGGAATGAGGAAAACAGCCAAATCCCTGTGCTTTGATGTCTCCAGAAGATTGTGTACCTTTCTAGATGACTCATTTTGGATGAAGACAATTCCCTGGCTCTCCTGGAGGGACAATCTGGTAATAGCCCCTTGAAGCAATATTGTATCACCCTGTATCACCTTTCTGGTCTTGGATTCCACACTATTCCTAATATTATGGGAAACAGTGGAAGCATTTTTCATGGCACATGAACAGCTGTGTGTTTAGTGAGGATTTAGTATGATTTGAGGCTGGTGGGGAGACTTTTCTGATTATCAAACTGAGAACTGTCAGTGGCATAATTTTTCTAAGCACGTGGGGAGCAGTGTTCTTATGTTATTTACATGCCTGGAGATGCAGAGTGCTGCCAATGCCTATTGGTGCCAAAAGTGGCTACAAAACAACTGATTTCCAGTATTAGATGTTTTAAGTGTATCTTTCAAAGCCTGATGCCAAGCTACTTCAGCAACTAATCCTGCTATGGAACGCACTCCCATCAGTTAGCAACTGCTGTTAAGTCATGCACAGGGACAGCAAAAATGGGGCTATTAGGCAAATTCTTGGATCCTGCTGATTGCTCAAGACTCTCATTTCAATGTACTGTAACTCACTGGGCTGCCAGCAGCAGCAGTTCCAAAGATACCCCAGTGGCAGCTGAGATGTCTCTGCTGCCAAGGAGATTCCATCAGGCACCCAGACAGCAAGTTGCCCTTGCTGCTAAGCCCCAGACAGCTCCCACTAGGGCTCCTCTGAAGGACTTGACTCATTTAGCTGATCCTTAACTCATTTTGTTGTCTTTCATTCTTTAGTTTTCCTTACCTCCTATGAAAACGTCAGTGATGGAAACTGCGAACTTTTCTTGCACAAGATAAACAGGTATATGCTCTGTGCTTTGTAAGTGCAGAAAAAATAGCAAGCTCAGACAGGGAAAGGACCACAGTAGTCACTTGTCAGCATATAACACAGTAATATATCAACAAATAATTCAATCAACTAATAATAGCAAGTGATAAAAAGGCAAAGACCCGTTCACTCCTAATTTGTAGGAACTAGTCTGCAGAATTGTGTCCTGTGTTCTTGAAACCTCTATGTGCTGTAAATGTCATGCATGGTGAAACGACTCGTCCTTCAAAGGTAAATGCTCAATTTAAATAAAATTTAAATCAAAGAACTCTTGACTTTTTTTTTTCTTAAAGATAAGCAATAATTTATTTCTCTTTCATCTTCACAATTATCACATACTGCCCAGCTACATGACCAATGCCACTACATAACACAGGAAAATTGCCCACCTACACTTTACTTGGACAAATACAATTGCAATTTACAGATTAAATGTACTGTACAACGTGTAGTTGGAAAAAGGTCATTCTTATCTATAAGATGGGATGTGGCATGTGATTTATAAACAGATGCAATCTAAGATGTAAAACTTTAAAACTTGTTAAGACAAGGATACAGTATAAAGTGTTTTGTTTTGGTATTGTATTGTTACTAAAGTAGAAAAAAGAAAGCTAGAGAAATAAATCCAGATCTTAACTTACAGGATATGTATCAGGTTAAGAAAGTAATTGGTTTCTCCACTTTTTTTTTGTTTTGCTTTTCTTTTTCTTTTCTTTTTTTTTCTACAAATGAATAATATGAATATATTTCAGAATAAAGAAAGACTGCCAGATAAAGAAGGTACCATTATATGAAAAACAAATGAAAAATTGCTTACAAAAAAAGTCAAACTATAAACAGTCATGAAATATATAAAAATGCCACATTGAACGAGGCAATCGTACTCTACCTAAACTGGTAGTATACTCTCTGAAAGCAGTTGTGTTCATACAGTAGTAACTGATAAAAAGGCATTGTGCACTCTTGTGCCATCTGGAGATTTAGCACCGTGTGTCATCAGTTCTTGGATTGTCATCCAGTTGTCCAAGATTTTCTTGTTTCTCTTTTTCATCATCTTTTTGTGACTCAGTTCAATGATGTTTATCTCCTTTTTGCCCTCACTGCCACTCTGTGGACTTTCCTTAAGACATTCCAGCCTGCTCCTCATCATGAACTCCCGCCGCCGCCTCTGCTCCTTAGCTCGCACCAAATGCTGCTTCCGCTCTTCTTTGCTCCAGTAGCGACCCATCTTCATCTCACTCATTGTATCATCATCTGTCGTCATCCCACTGCGCTCCTCTTTAATTTTTAAGGCACGTTCCTTCAGGATTCTGTCTCGAACTGGTCTCTTTGTAATGTACCTCGTCCCATCACTCCTTATTTTCACTTTCCATTCCATCTTGGGCTCCGCACACTTCTGTGAGTCCTTGCACATGCTCACCAGGCTGAGCTGGCTTTGGGCGTACTCCACAGCAGACTTCTGCTGGATCAGCTGCATATAGCTCTGATAGTGCTTTGCATGAGCAGGTATATTCCCATACCTGTAAGAAGAGCTGTGATATGGAGACAGGTAGGGAATATGCTCACCACTCTGCTTTTCCTGGTCTGTGAATTTCCCGCTTTCTGACGCTACCACTGCATTCTCAGCAGCACTGTTTTGCTCAGTGGGTTTGGTTTTGGCTGAGGTTATTTCCTTGTTGCTGTGTCCTGAGGATGACTGATTAGCCACGACTGTGCTCCTCAGGTTTTTCCTATTGGTTATACTGATCATTCTCTGGAGAGAATTATCAGGGGATCGCTCCACCGTCAGCGGAGTGCTCCTGCAACTTTCAGCTGTGTTGTAGGCGCTGGAGCTGTCCTTGTCAGACTTCTCAGGGTGCTCCATGATGTCATCCAGTTTGCCTCTTTGTACATCTATACTGGTGTTATAATTCCTGAACCCTTCATCATGTAAAGTCCAAATGTCTCCGTACTGATCCCTCACCTTTTGGAGCCGGTGAGCTTGCATAATATTCTGACATTCAAGTTCAATGTTCCTCAGCTCCTCATTGAGTAGCTGTAGCTCATGCTCCACTCCATCTTGCTCTCTTCTGTTGCACTCTATCATGCTGCTCGAGTAATACAAGTCATACTCCCCATGGTTTCGAATCTTGCACTTCAGTTCCAACAGCTGCCGAAACCTTTCACATTCCTCCTCTGGGTTTCCTATGAAATCAGATTCAATGTATTCCCCAGACACAAAGCTTTCATTACACTGGAGGTCAACACTTCCTAACGTATCTTGGCTGTGGCCCAGTTCCCGTTTGCTCTGGAGGGCAGCACTATTCTGCTCCTCAGGTGCATTTTCCTGCTCCGAACTCTCATCATTACGCAGACTTTCATCTGTAGGTCCCACTCCACTGTCCTTCTCATGATTGTTGGACGATGAGGTTGCAGTATCTGTAGTGCCATCCTCCTCTTCAAGTTTCTTTGGCTAAAAAAAAAAATGAGTAAACCAAGATGATTATCAAATGCAGAGCATATTACATAAGAATATTTTCCAGATCTGTTTTGCTTAAACAGCTAGGATCTGATTTAAGCTGAATTAAAACAGATCACTAAACAGTAGTCCTATTGCTTATAGCTTTTAAACATTTCTGAGCGCCATGCTGTGGTGGCCATACCGAGTGAACTAGATGAATTACAGCACTAGTGACATACATTCTAAAGTACATAAAGAAATGTTTCCCTCTCTAGATAAGCCATCTCTTCCCAGTGCTTAAGGATAATTATCACCAGATGGTGCACTGGTTTTTATTCTGGATGATGGCCAGAGACTGGCAGAGCTGAAATCTTCTCAGACTTGTGAAAAAGCTTCACTATTGGTATCACTTAAAAAAAATCATCGAGCAAGTAGCCAGTCAAACAATGACTAGTACAATCAAAGAAGGTTTGAAAAGACTACTGGTTTCGGTTTTTTTAACCAGTGAACACCTTGTTTGCTCTGTGGAGATGGGTAGGGTTGATGCCTACAGAGGGCTTGCCTGTTCCACTACACCTCCATTACACTTCTTGTTTGCAGTAGTCTTTTTCCAAAACTCTTCATTTTGAATTCTAGAATTTCACTCAAGCAGACTTCTCTCTGTCGTGTCCCTGGAGACCATTTGTGTTCCCTAGTTAGAGTTTAAATTCCATAGAAATAAAAAGAGCCTTTTACCATTAAGTGTAGAACAATACTGAGTGCTCACCATGGGCATAAAGTCAAGCTTTTAGGCTGTTGTTTTTTAATTCACACTCCATTCACGGTACCTAACCTATTTATAGTCTCAACCTATTTATATTCTCAAAGAATGTGAGATAATACCTCACTGAAGTGACAGGACACTTTCTACTTTTTGAACTGGGAGTCATGCAGAGTGCAATTTATATGGCCTGTTTGCCAAATATCTAAGTGTACATAGTACCAAACAAACGGCGTTTCTCTTTCAAGAGGTGTAATTACATAATTATCTATGATGGTAGTAATAATCAAGGGAGAAAAAAGGTACAGCACACCCAGTGAAAGGAAAGAAATTCAAAGAGGCCGCTGTCATTATTCCCTTTTTCTCTACTTTGACAGACAGTAAAACGGGATGAAAATGTGTCTGCTATCTCATATTTTCTTCTCTCTTCAAGTGCACCTCATGATCACATCCCCTTCATCTGGTTTCCTTTCTTCAATTGTTAGGAAAAAATAATCGCCTAGTCTCAGAAAACTAGAAATAACTTTCACCCTCTAAAATAATAAAAGAAATATTGAAAGAAACAACACCAGGAGAATTCAGTGTCTGTGACAGACAAGTTAAAGATGTCAGAAAAGATGTTTTAGCAATCTGTTGTCAGACAAAATATGCAAAGAAAATATTTAAAATTGTAGCATACATTTTATACTGATCCTTTTGCACATACAACGTGAAACTGATAACAAAATGCACAATAAATGCATAATTCTCATCTAGCTCTGGTAGCCTCGTTGGCAACATGCCAGCTACTTCCTCTCACTCTCCTCATGTGGAGAAAAACTCTTCCTTTGAATTTAAACATCGTGGGACAGAACATATTCACTGTTATTCAAGGGGTCATGCAAAGGTTCAATGCTTCCTGATGCTGTGGGGTCAGAATTTTCTAGAAATTAGATTTTGAAACTCCAAGTGAGAAAGGAAGATTTTAATGCAAATACTACAAGTCTTAAAAATTAATTGGTACATATTTTCCTTATATGAGATCCTCTCAGATCTTTCTACTTTTCTGCTTAAAAAGACAAAGGGTATCTTGTCACAGGAAGGAGGAATATGAAGAGTAGTGCCAATAACACTCTAAATTAAACTACTGTAGAATTGCTATGTAATCATAATTTACCTACTCCTTCTTTCCTCTTCTTATGCGTTACTGAGAAGGTCTACGAAGTACATTGGAAGATTATTTATTGAGGCTCTTGCTATATTTCTCCAAAGCAGCTGCAACGCTTTAGCTTCATCTTCATGAATAGCTAGAGAAGTGGTGTGAATGCCATGTTTTCCCACACCATGTACTTTTTAATAGTCCTAAAATGTCATGTTTTACACAGGAATAAAATCCCTATGTCTTGACAGTTCTTTGTGATAAACAAGAGTAACCAGAAGGAAGAGTATTATCATTACTTTAAAACCTCATACAATTGACCTCAGCCCATCTATTCAGCCTGTCCAGGTCCCTCTGAAGAGGCGTCCTGCCCTTAAGCCTGTCTAAACTCCCACACAGCCTTGTACTATCTGTCATCTTACTGAGGGTGCACTCAATCCCCTCATCCAGAGAAACATGTTAAGCAGAACATGCCCCAGCACTGAGCCCTAGGGAACACCACTGGTGGCTGGCCACTAACTGGATTTAACTCCATTGCCCACCACTCTCTGGGTCTGGCTGTCCAGACAATTTTCCACCCAATGAAGGGTACATCCATCCAAGACAACATAAATCAAATGGATGGGATTGATCTGACCAACTATGTCAATAGTACTGTCACCAGAATGTCAGGTAGTCACTTTGGGTTCTTCTCCCTGTCAAGAGCCTGTACAAGTGTCTGTACAATCAGATTCTTCTCAGCCTCATGCAAACATTCATATCATGTTAAACCTTATGGGTATATGGATATTTGCAGCCAGTTCTATTAAGAAAATGGAAAGTAATATAGATACTTTTTGTACTGTATGTTTTTTTTAAAAAAATTCACTGTGACTCAAGTAAGGTAGCCCCTAGCATTTCTGTCCTGGACTTGTCACACTTGCCAGAGCTGCTATGCATGCGCAGGCTGAGGTTTTTTTTTTTTTTTTAACAACATTAGTTTATTTTAATTTTATTTTGAAGCAAGCCTAATTCCAGGTTAAGTCCCTTCTGAAAAACAAGAGAGAGTCTCCTGTTATCAGTGCATGTTTTTTGTCAGGGTTATCAATTATCTATTCCAAACAAAGCGTTTGTTTTCAAACATACCTTGTCAATCTCTTCAACAATTACTTCTGTTTGAAATACCAAAGGGCTCCTTAGGCCTCATCTTTGCAGTGAGAACTCAGATAACGAGAAGGCAAACTTGGCAGTGTGTACAATCAAGCAATAAATGAACCTCAAAAGATTCTGCATTTCAGCTCCAGCAAGCATTCATGCTTATAAAATGGCCAATCTTGCAGGAATTTGGATACCGTTCTACTCTCATTTTATAATTTATGATATATATTCAGAATCAAAACCCAGACTGCTGGTAGAGTCTGAAGGCAGTGAGATTCACTCAAAGGCTTTAATAAACACAGCCACTGGGCTACTCCCGTTTTTCTCCAACAGTGAGAAGGAGATCAACCATAGTGAAAGGAATCTCCAAGTGGCAGACTAACCACAAGGTATTCTAGCCACAAGGGAAGATTGGGTTTGATTTCAATGGCAAACTAAAAGGTGAAATGGTCTTCCAGAAACAATGCCATTCTTTTAAAACAGGCTTCTCTCAAAGAAAATTTCCCTCAGATATTTTCACTGCATTTGAGCTTTGAATGAACAGGAATGATTTTTTTTTTTAATCCAATTCTTTCTCTTCTTAATAGGTTTTGATATATTCTATGATACCAATAAGAATTTCTGCATGGCAAATGTATAGTATTCTTCTGAGAGTTATCTCTGTTGCACAATGAACTGTGATGTTGTAAAGGGGAAGGAATACAATGACTTCTAAGAAATGGAGAATCACATGTTTCCTCAAGGTTTATTGGACTATTCTATACAAAGAAGATACAATTTTTTGATTGAATTCTGTTGAGTGTCTCAAAAACATACAGAAAAGACATGACTATCTACTCGAGTCTTCTATTACAAACTGTACCAATTTTTTCTGTGACAGCTCACACTAAACTGTAGGAGTTGTCAGGCATTGGAACGGGCTGCCCAGGGGGTGGTGGAGTCACCGTCCCTGGAGAAGTTTAAAAGATGGGTGGATGCTGCACTTAGGGAAATGGTCTAGTGGTTGATAGAGCTGGGACAAAGGCTGGAATCTATGATCTTGAAGGTCTCTTCCAGTTGAAATGATTCTATGATTCTAAATGTTAAAATGGCATGCTATAAAACAGACTCATAATTTTGAAGGATATTCTGATATATTATGTATTAATTCCTGCAACTTGTAAGATTCATAAGAAGCCAGAGGACTATGTTTTGGTTTACAAAATCAAGGCTAGCGTTGGAATGAAATCTCCACGGCCAGCTGGGGAGCTTGAAGATACTCAGCTTGGCCACTGGCAGAAGCACCAAGAGTGATTTCATTGCTCCAACAGATTACGTGATTCTCCGTAGGAAACTGCTAGTTTCTCAGCCTAACAATGAGTAAAGAACTAGTTTTCTGACTTGTCGAAGCACTTCACAGAGTCTAGAGAGACAGCATCTGTCACAAATTACTGATGCTCCATTACAAATTAAGCTGCATTTGGTTGATTAGATAACCCATCAGAAGGGCAAAGACATATCTGGCTGTTCTAGAATTACTTCAAGTCACCCAACATCAGACACCAACAGAGAACAAGTGACCATAATTTTTTCAAGTGTAGCTCTCTTCTACAGCAACATAAATCCTCAATATGTGGGAAAAAGATATCCTTAGCATAAGATAGCAATGGGGAATAAACAATCTCAGTGGGTTCTGTGAAACCATCTCAGAAAACACTTGTGTTCAATAATTAACACAATACACAACCCAAATTCAAGGAAAAAGCCAAAGCTTGATGGGAACTTGGGAGTGGAAGGTCCCAACTGTGAAGTGATTTCAGAGGTCTCAAAACCTTGTGTAACTGTCTATTAGGGCTTTGTAGATAAAACTGCTCAAGAATTTATACCAGGAGTGTTTTGTGAACACATCACTATGCAAAGGAAATTGCTCTGCAAAAAAATAAGTGTTCTCTTTGATGGGAAATTTTAAAAAATCTGTAGTTGAAAGAAATAGATAGGAAGCCAAATACCAGTTCAAAGTAGTTAGCAGTACAGTAGTTAGCACTGAGCATTGTCTCATTGCCTGGAAAAGAGGGTCCTATCTAAAAGACTGTTATAAAACCTGTTGCAAAGCTTCCTTCACCTCTGATCCTGGAGTTACTCCACTTTGTGTAAATAACTAAATGCTTATAACATCAAGGATTTGTAATCTGATCTCCCATATTCCAGATAATTGACTTAATTATTCTGTCAGTGTCTGTCCCAATAAATATTTATGTACAGTGAATAGCTTTGAGAGGAGCTACCACCTAGTCAGTAGCCTAGCATCAGGGCTATAGGGCAGGTAAGAAGTAAACGAGTTAGCTGCATGCTCAGGCTCCCAGTGTGACCAAGCAGTTAGGTTTTTGAAGCCAGGTCTCCCATTAGCCAAATAAGCTCCCTGGCTTCCAGAGAAAGGAAGGTTCTCACAGTACTTTTCTCATCACTTAAAAGAAAAATGCCTCAGGCTCTGCTTTTGAGCAATTCATAATGGGAAAAAAGTACAAGTCACAAATTTCTGTGGATGGAAAAACAGTTTCTCCCCAGTTGCATATACACAGAAGCTGGGAGATGAAGATGGATTTTATCTCTTATGCTCCACACAGGTCAGCATGCTAATAGATCATTTGATCCAGGCATGGATAAGGTCACTTATGCCCTCTGTAATAAAGTACAACTGAGAAGACCCATCTCTTAATGAAACTGTATGGCTGAGGGTGCACATGCATCTTTGCCATAGTCACAGTGCTTACAGCACATATGGGTAGGTAAAAGTCAGGATAGCAGCAAGCTGAGACTATGCTAACAATATGCTTATTTGTCTCCATTAACAAAACAAATGCCGAGCTGTGCGCTGTCGGTGTAAGAAAAATACACTTGTATTACAAAAACACCTGTTGTTTATTTAAAACACCTCTTTCATCTTGTTTTGCAAGCTCTCTGGTGCAAGGACTGGTTCATACCTTGTCTGCATGCAGCAGGAGGGGCACCTATCCCAGGTTGGAGCTCTAGCTGCTACACTGATACAATTTATTAAAAAAATCTCCTAAATTGTTTGCTAACAATTCAAATAGAGGCTCAAGCCTCTGTTGTTCTCCTTTTCCTTACCTACAGCCTGGCAGAGTTCAGAGCATTTTAGAGACAGAATTCTATCAAAGCCTTTGACTCCATTTTACAGTATACTATTTTATTCTTTGTTAATAAAAAAAAGTATACCTTGCAAAATTTCATATGATATGTTTAGTAGCAATCCTACCTGCTCCACCTCATTTGCTGTATACTGCATCACTTCGTTATGCTGCTCTTCCAACATTTCCAAGTTTAACTCTTCCAAGAATTCATTCCTTTCATCATCCAGCCACCCTTCCTCCAGCTGCAAAGAATACATTAGTACATTATATTACATTAGGAAGGACACATGCTTAAACAGGGTAAGCCCAAATGGCAATGCTTGACTAGTTCTTTTTATCCTAATGATTCTCTTCAGAAAGCCAGGCGGCAGGAGTTTGTGTCTCAGAAAGGGAAGAAGAAAAAGGATTAAAAAGAAAGGGACTCATGCCTTTTATCCTTTCTTGAAACAGTATGACTGATTTTCTCTCATAATGAAGGAGACTGCACAGCACAGGCATTATTTCCTTTCAAAAGGTATGAAAGGCGCCGCGCATAATCCTGAAGCTGTCATGTTCATTACTGCCAAGAGCTCCCACGCTGAAAGAGTGGCAACGTTACTAATAGGGCCAGGAGGCAACCGGGCTCTTTTCTCTAACAACTTCCATCCCAGCGCTGTGCCCTGCTGCCGCCACCTCAATAGAAACCTTATGTTGCATTTCTGTCACCGTTTTCTCATTGATCTTCCAGGTAAATAAACAAACAGAGGTGTGACAGAAAGATATGGTGACTTGAAGGGAGGTTATTTTTGTTCTTGCCGTGTGCTTGGAAGCAAGGCTTGTTTGGCTGTTTTGTTTTTTTTTTGTTTCACCAAGTGTAAAATAATATTTAGACATTGGTTGAAGACAGTATTGCAAATGGACAGGAGGGGATGCTATGTTTTCTGTCAAGTGAATACATCCCCTTCCTGCAACCCACTTTGCACCCTTCACATCTTTCTAAACTGATAAAACAGGCACTCCTCGCCTAAAATGAGATTCTTCCCATTTTGTTCAGTGAGCACATGTGTGCACATGGCACACATCCATTTGCATCTGTAATCCCAAGAAAGATGACACACTATCGAAAAGGAAAATATTGGTCAGTGGCATCCCTGGCTATAATCTCAGGATTGTAGTGGAAGGAAACCGTTGGTTTGTGACTGGTGAAGGAATCACAAGGGGAAGGTGACAAAAAGGTACTAAAAAGTGAAAGCCTCAGCATTAGACAATTACAAGAGTAACAGCTATTCATGTCCCAAGACAGAAAGAACAATGTAACAAAGGCCTACTATGACAGCAGAAGAGGCAACCCTGCCTCCAGGCCAGAAGAGCTCTGGCTACAGATGGATCAGAAAAGTTACACCAAAACAGTAAGCAGTAGCTCAAAGATACACAGGTGTGATTGATGCTATGTGGTACTTCTAGCTGAATACTGGCAGGAAATCACCATTTCCTTCATGAACTCTGATGTGCTTTTTGCCTATGCAAATTAACTCCTTTCTCTTATCAAAAACATTTGCCTTTCACCATTTCCCTTGGAATATCCAGTCTCCTGGAGTTTGGGATTAAAAGGAGGCTAGTTTTGGGGGGTCATGTAATTTTTATGTTTGTCCATAACAGGAATTTCAAATCATACTGTGAAACAAGATTCTGGCCACTAATTTTGTTTAATTGTCCTGTTTTGTAGTTTTTTTTTTCTTCCCAACGGAAGCAGGAATACAGCCCTCCTCTACCATAAGATACTGTCGTGGTTTAACCCTAGAGAGCAAATTAACCACTATGCAGCCACTATCTCATTCCCCTCCCTTCACCACCACAGTGAGATGGGAAGGAGAATCAGGAACAAAAAAATATAAAACTTGTATGTTGAGATAACAGCTTACTAACTAAAATGAAATTAAATAACAACAAAATAGATATAACAACAATAATGAAAAGGAATATAACCCCCCAAAAAAGAGAAATAAAAAAAAAGGAAACCACAAACAAGTGATGCACAATCCCATCTCCCAAATGAATTTCTCTCATTTGAGGAAATCATAAAGATTAACAAATCTGAAGAACAAAAGATGAGACTTATTTGGGCAGATCTGCTCCTTTGATTGTGGCAGACTAATGTGAATACTTATGCTACAGCTTTCAGAATGAAAATAATATATGGCTTAGTGTACATTTGCACTACATACACTGTGTGCACATACATGTGTGTGAATGCACATGCCTGTGCTATTTGTTTTCATATTACACACGCTGTGTGCTCCTCCGGTGCTCTGTTTCAAAACTTAATTTTTCATTAGTATTCACTGCTCAAATAAATGGTCAGAGAAGGTTTTCTTCTCTGTTACCGAATGAATGTGCTCAGCAGTCACCCTTCGAGATTGGAATATTGCCATTACCATTTTCTATCTAGAAATAAAAGCCTGCTTAATCCTGCTGTTTTTTATCAGAGTCAAAGCAACACAACTGTCAGAAATCAGTTTGTGGACAGCTCGATTTCTGACATAGTAGAGTTTTTTTCTTCAGTTTTGTATTAATATGTTCCTAAAACACATAAATTAAGCAAAAAAAAACCCCAAACCAACAGCAAAGCCCCAAACCCAGATGAAAACACACTATTATCATTCAAAAGGTGCATCCATATGGGAACCTGTATTTCTACAGCTAATTCCTTTTCTCATATTGAAGTAACTTTTTCATCTACCAGTCTAAACAAATACAGAAAAAAAGTTTTCCCAGGGGTTATGTTTTATCAGTGGATGGGTTTCTGTTCCCTACTGAAAACCAAAATCTTAGTGAAAAATAGTGATATTGAAACAACTCTTTCAAAATTTCTGCAACTTAATGCAAGGGCTACAATTTTGCAATACAAACAGCTTTTCTTTGCTGTACTGCACCACCAAGGTTATGGGAATTGTTTATATTCTTGAAAAACTCCAAGGAAATGGAAGTTGAAATTGTGAGTCTTTTATAACTACTGTATTCAAATAGAGATTCCAAGTGGCACTGAATTATACTCTCTTGATTTAATTCATACAGAGTTTGCAGCTAGCAAGATTGAGAATATCAGATCAACAGCATGAGAGACAAATGGCAACATAACCAATTCTGAATTGTTGGCAGATAGAGAGAATAGTGGTAATATAATGTCTTTTTGCTTTGCAATAGCCTATAAACAGAATATAAAGGGAAGTACAAACAGCACTCTTCCACTCTACCTCTCCTTTAGTCTGATGATCATCCTAACATCTGTCATCTGCAACAATACAAAAAATTCTTGGCATGGTGAGATTCTTGGTGTTGACATAATTTTATGTTTAAACCCACAGAAATATTTCTAAAAGCTTTTGAAAAGGCACCTCACAAGATACAAGGACATTCTTGTGACCAAGGCACTTCGAAAATAAAGAGATCCATGTTTGGCCAATGGTGTTGTAGAGAAAGTCCCACAACTGGTACATAAATGAATAGTTTACACACCTGCTTACAAACATATACAATACAAAAAGACATCACCAATGACCAGCTACAGCTTGGTGTAAGTTCATATAAATGACTGAGGTAAGTATGGGAAATTTATCCCCAGAGCACATAAGAATTATCTAGTGAGTAATATGTATGTTTCAAGTTCTACTTACTAAGTGCTGCCAGCTTTATTTGCATATCTACTTACTCTATCTGCTGGAAAGGAGTCACTTAGTTTGGGGAAAACAACCCCTAGGAATCTCATGTTATTTTCTTTGTTGGCTAAACAGGGGCAAAGCTCTGCAATTATCTGTTTCCTCCTTTTGTCAGGAATTTTGGCATTCCTTTTTCTCAGTAGTTCATTACTTACAGTGACAGGGAATGTATGGTATAACCCAGGTTCTGGCTCAGTGCATCTATTTAGTCTAACCTGCACCTCCAGTCTCGCAACCAGCAACACAATTTTCTTGCATTCTTCGCTGGAGAGCAATGCCACCGCCTCTTCCCGATTCTGGACATCTTGGCCATTTATCTAGAAAACAAATGAATGTGGCACATTAGTTTCTATTTCCACAAGGCAACACACAATAAAGGGCAGATATCAGCTCATTTGAGCTGAATGTATGGACAATGAAACTCGTGCAATGGGCTCATCTTCAGCCCCTCAGTGGTAAGTGCCTTCACTCAATTATGCGCTTACTGTAAGAGCTGTATCGATCGTTGAAGGATGGTGGACATCAGAGGAAGCAGTTATGTTCATAAATGTCCAACCTGCGCCCTGGTAACATACATCTAGCAACACAATTAACCAGCCCCTGACAGGTGACGTTCATCTTTCTCCGTTCAGAGTAATGGAAGTGTCACTCTGAGATAATAGTGCTGGTGGAAGCAAGACTGGTAATGCTACAGCTGAAATCAGTCACACTGTATGCTGGTAGTGAGCCAATTAGAGAGCTACAGTATTATCTCTCACCAGGCAATACTTACAGGCCACTGCTTATTGCTGCTCCATTTAATCATTTAATATTTGCGTGGACAGCTTAGTATCCAGAACCACAAAAAACATATGTATCCTCCTTACAAGGGGATAATCAAAATAAAAGTGGTTCTCCAATGAGAATGTGCTTTTCTTGCTTCCCTTTTCCTGTTCTGTCACCTCATTAAAACAGCCATGTCCAGGACTACATGGCTACAAACACATTTTGCATTGTTCAAATCCCTGTATTGAAGGAATCAAATAGAAATCTTATTTTTCATATATATTTGGGTTTGTGCAATTCATAGCACAAGAAGTGGATTATTCTCATTGTGGCAACAACAAAAAAACCCCTTGGTCTACTTGGAAAGAGGTGAGAACAAAGAAAAGCCAAGAGTACCCACATTGATCTAATCAGCAATGACTAAAATGTCTGAGGCCTTTCAAGGCTTACATGGAGGGATAGCTGCAGTCTGTGGGAGATCAGACAATCATTTGGTAACATAGAGCTGCCCCGACCCAAAAAGGAGAGGCGCAGCCACAGAGGTGCAGAAGCAGATCTCCAGCTTTTGCAGAACATCCTGAATGGTGGTGGCTCCTCCAGTGACTCCTACCACCAAGTCGCTGTCCCTTGCAGGCCACGGAGGCTGCAGCCCTGCTGGCCCACACAGTCTGGGGATGCCCATCGCACACTCGCCACACTGTCACAGGGGAAGAGAAGGGCTTTGGCCTGCCCCATGGCACTGCATTCCCACTGACGGCACTTCTCAGCAATGCAGGCTGACAGCTAAACATAGCAGAAGTTTAGGCAAGTCTCACTAAATCTCTCCTCATGAAATCTTTCCCTTGACTTTGTAACATTTCATGTTACAAAGGCTGTTCTCAGGTGCTTAAGGAGATTGTGAAGGTGATGGGAGAGGTGGGAGGTTTGTGAGAATGAGAAGGGGCCAGTTTCTGCCTCAAAGATGTGAAGAAATCTGCTGTAATTTGGTGAGAAATACACAAACAGAGCATCCCTCTGAGCCTGAACCAATGCCACCCGCTGCACATATAAAATGCCCCCTCAAGGATCCCTCTCTGTCCCAGTCTCAGTGTAATCCTCCCGTAATGGCACTGTCACCTTCTATTTCTCTGAGTTATCTCATCAATAAGAGCAGATAGAGGGTCAATGTGTTTTCAGATATGAAAGTAAACCCCACATAACTCTCTGGGTGTTAACTTTAATGATCAAACCATAGCTATATATCAGCACTGACATTAAAGTAATGCTCCAGTCTACAACAGGACAGTAAAATTACCTATGCTTTTTCTCTCATCCTTAGAGTCTTTACTCACAACTGAAATGATTTTCATTAGGAACTGGAGAATGTTTGCCTGAACTGCTGTTTGCTCTCCACTTCACTCAGAGATTTTAGAAAGCTGGGAAAGGATCAGAAAATGGATCTACCCTCTATTTCCTTATTTTGAAATGCATAGAGTAGGAATGAACGTTGTTCCTACTCAATTGAATAAACTAGGGTGGGTTTTTTTCTGATTTTTTGAAAGTTAAAAGTATCATTATATCCTCTTTGGTTTCTTCAGTAGGTATTTTACAGAAAGATGCAGAAGGCAGTGCACTGACTTCTTCACTCCTAGCTGCACCCAATGATGTGGTCCCATAATCCCAGGTGCTGACAAGGGGGCTCACTGCTCTCATACCATGGCATCTGTGTTTTCTTGGTGGGGAACACCAGCCATCCTGTGAACGTTTTCACATTCCAAATCATATAGAGAATAAAACAGCAGCCACTGAGGGAGCCCTAATATTAAAAGGTAATGTCATTCCCTCTCTAAAAAATGGGCCAATTTGGTAAGCCAGATCATAGACTCTGTTGTGTTAGACTGCCAAAGCTGTTATCAGGGCAAGAGATACAAGTCCAGGTTCCAGAAAAGAATGCTTCCTGCAGAAAAGATTGGAGGGAAGGAACAAGCTGATCTTACAACAACCTGAAAGCTCAGAGACCTAAATTAATGAAGTTCTATTATGGAACAGGTTACAGAAAAGTAACTTGCCATCACCAGGTGCTGTTTCTGGGTCTACAGTGAAAAAAAGTGAAAATGCAATGGAAATCAACTGGGAATCTCAAATGGTTCAATTCAGCAGAGTTTCCAATTCATTGATTTTTGGTGGCTGTTTTGTGATTTTGTCACTAGGACAACAAATGTACTATTCACTGCCAGCTACAATCAGAAACCCACTGCCATTCTAGCTCCTTCCCTCTCTGCACGTTGCCCTCCTCCAGAGACAGCATCTGGCCACCCTCACCCACAGTGGCTAAGCTGTTGCACACAAACCTGTCTTTAGGGCAGCTCTTCAAATGAGCTTTTAAATAGAAATGAAGGGGAAAAAACCCCCACCAAGTTGGTGGATTAGAAAAGAACTCAGAAAAACAATGTTTTTTTGGTGGAGGAAACAAAATACCCAGAAAAGCCTAACGAACTCCCTTTTCAAGTATGTTCAAAACTAGCCTTCGCTAACAGGACATTTTTTTGTATGAAAACTCTTACCATCTATGCTTAACACAAGTGAGTTTACCCAAATTTATGTGACCAGTTAATGATCAGCAAGTCTCTGACACCCATATTTATGTCTGCAGGATCCCTGTTTAGAATTTGACACTGAGATGAACATAGTGGAAATGAGGTTTGCTAATAAATATGGCAAAAAGAAAGACATGGGACATAAGGGCATGAGCCAGAACGAGTTTGTCATTCTCATTTTTCAGTACACGCACTCTAGCTCCCAGCTATTCTGTTAAAAAACAGACAGACATGGATTTTCTCATCGATCACAGTAACAAAGAGAACTACCTTCCCTCATTAACAGTCCACAGAGAAGACAGCTCTGCATGTTTGTCTGAAGAAAGAGTTTAAGGAAGAGTCTATTGTCACATACTTGCAAAATGCGGTCTCCTTCTCGGATCCGGCCATCTCTGGCAGCAATGCTGTTTGGATCAACCTGCACAGGACAATATTCAGTAACTGAACATGAAAAGATTTTTACTGTAAATGATAACAGCTGCACAAATGCACAATTTGAAAAAATACTAGTTTTATTCTGTATAGAGGCAACCTGAAGTTTCCCTTAGAGTCCTATGAACTCGACAGTTCTTTAAATAATTGTAGATAAGAGCCTAAAGACAGAAAGGGTTGTGAGTGCATGATTTTCAGATGAATACTTTCCAATGCCACCAAAAGGCATTGCCTTTCATCTGTCAGAGCACTACAAATTAATGACAGAGTCCTTCTTCTCTAAAAGTTCACTATGGACTGAGGTGCTTCTGCAGCAGTTGATACCTCTATATAAATGGATCTGTCTTGGGGAAGAGAGCAGGTTTATTTCTCTTTCATGGAAACATTTACTGTTAAATGATTATCTATCTCAGTTATCAATCTGTTATTTCCTCTGGAATTTTGCAGCTCAAAAGAAAACAGAAAAAAAAAATCCCAAAGGATCTATATTGTATAGATCACTCACAGTTACTGTATATCGTTCCTAGACTGAGTCAGTTAATTTTAAATTAGTTTAACCAAAATAGATGTTTAGGGCTCCATTAATAGTTTATCAAATTCACTATAGCTCATCCCTGAGCAATGACCTACTGTTCACTGCAGAGCAATTCGATCTATCACCTTTCACTTGATGGTTATCTTAAATCATTTATTTTACCTTATCATGCCATAAGCTATTTCTTTAAACCAAATATTTGAGTTGAGCATTTGATTTGCAGGTTACATCCTCTACAGCTGTTAGATATTATTTTCTTCCTGTGCATTGTCATATAAAATAAATGATTCTGAAGTGCTTAATCAAGTATGAAAGACAATGTAATTACATTCACTTTAAAAGGTTTGAGAAATTTCTACCATGTAAGAAAACCAGCACATTTCAGACATAATCCTGGAGCATGTTAACAGATTCCTCCACTTCTTTGTCCTCACAAGGTCAGAGTTTCACAGCAGTGCTTACACAACTGGAGGAACACTTATTCTTGTGTAGTTTTCTATTTCTTATTCCAAGGCTGCACTTTTCAGCCTTTTTAACATTACTGCTGCCCTGTGAATGTACAATCTTTCCTTCATCTTTGTTCACTGGTTTGTAGGAAAATTCTCTTCACTGATCTTCTCTGTTCATGAGCTTCACTCAGGATTTAGAATCACAGGAACGAATTGAAAGTGATACATGACGGCTGACACATCTGCACTCTACTCTCAAAGCACTTGGCATGTTCAGACCTTCACCATGACCATCTCCCATGTTCTTCTCCATTGCCATGTCCTTACCTCGCTGACATAGATCCCTGTGTCCTCTTCATCATCGGTTCTGTAACACACAGTCAGCCCCAGCTTCTCCTGGCTGCTAATGCGGCACAGCTCCACCTCCTACAAGAAAACACACTGTCTCGTACGGAGGCTTGTGCCAAGGGGAGAAAAACTGTAGCAAAAGGGAGCACTGAGCCACTGACATACTCTCATATTGCACAACCTACCCATACTGCTCAGTCTTGAGACACAATATTTCCTGAGCATCTTTAAGAGAGAAAATATTCTGTGAATTAAGAAGGAAATCCCAATACTTTGCAGGTTCAAGTTATACAGAAGTAGTTCAGTAGACATGCCGAACTTTGATAAATATGTCTGTGCATCAGTTCTGCAGGCTTTATTTTTTTTTCTGATGGCTAACAGAAGCCAACTTAGAGTATACCACATAGTCATTTTAGTCCTGTCACACCATATATTGATTTATAGGATATAAGACAGACTAGCTACACATCAATCAATCACACAACTGTCACTCCCATCTAACAGCAATCCAAGCCATAAAGCAAAACCACAGTCTTCCATTAACAGCATAATTCCTTCTCTGGCCACTTTAATGCCATATCTTCATTGTAGAAGCTGTTAGATAACAGGAGAATGCTTCAAGGAATCTCCTGTGGAGCTGAATAGCCGTGGCATCCTCCTCAATTGTGAGATGATGCAGAAAACATATTTTTAGTGCCAGATGTCCCAGCAGTGGTATCTCATGAAAAGTGTAAGTTTTAGGGCAGATGGCACAGTGATAACTACTACATACACCCATCTGAGTTAAGTGTCTTTAGGGTTTCATGGGGGAACCATTCACAGAAATGCAAAGCTGCACTTGCACTTGGTTTGAACACTATGATACAAAAAATTGTAATAAAGCATGGTGAATTCAATAACACAGAGTATTAGCTTGGTTGCAAATGGGAAACTTTAGTTGATATACATATTTAAAAAGAGTCTGCAGGTGACATTTGGAGCTTTACAGATTCTGCTTCTCAAGGCTGTTCAAAAAAAGGAGACAAGCCCATGCTCTGACTCAGTTTGTGATACAGAGCTTGTTCCTCCCCATTCCCAGAGATGTCACAAAAATTAATCCATAAACAGGAACAGGGCACACAGTAGTAAGGACACATGACTGAGTCTAATGGAGTTCTGGGGACCAGGTGTCAAAGTATCACAACTTAGAGAAAAATCTGCAGTTCACACACACGGGTTAGCTGACAAACCCTGTGCTATTTTCATTTCAGCTGAACATCTTTCACAAAGTACACCGCTGTGCACTCAACAACATACTCATCTACATGAGTTCAGTACCTGCAAAAACTCTATAAACTCCTTCTTGGACTTTGGACATTCAATGTCTTAATGTCTAAGAAAATGTAGAAAATATCACAAAACCTGTAGTATTCTTTAGTTTTTGTTAAATATGGCAGGAGTTTTAAGTAGGGTGGTAAGAAGCAGAATTACTTGTCAGTACACATTATACATTGGGTTTGAAAGAAGAAACATGGGACCATGTTTTATTAGGGAAGAGAATTGCAGTGACCTGATTTTGGCATTGGGAGCGAAAGTATGTGTACTGAGAGGAGGCCTATTCAGAACCCATAATAATTGATGTCTCCAGAGGGAAAGAACACTTGACTAGAACAGTAATATTAGGGAGAAATTACAGTAACAAAACGGCTTCAATTACAGCAACAAGGTATACTTTTAAGGAATAAAGAAGCTTGTGGTCCCTTGGAGGCCTATAAGGAAGCCTAAATACACTATAAAGGACTGAGACTGGGACCTTTAAATCAAGGCAAATGAGGAGCCATGCACAAGCTGAAATCCATTGACTTTCATTGTCCTGCCAGCACAACCTCCCATTTCCGCGTGCTGAGGCTGGACAGGGGCCCCAAGGACTGCTCTGAACATAATTTCCTTGGTTGGGAACGACCTTGAAGTTCTTGTGGATGATTTGTCTCAAAATGTTACTAGAAAGCTGTATGAATGTTTCACTTCACAAACAAACCAAATCCTTTCAGCCTTCTGGCTCACTGGGAAGAATAGTTTAACCATTTAGGGCATGAAGGAGCAAAGGAAAATAAGGATGACCCTAGAGGCTCCATGCTGGGAATTCAAGAGGTTTGCTAAAACCGTCTCTGGGAATCAACTGATAACAGTGAGTAATTATCCCCTGACTAGGATGCACCAGCCCTGGCTGCGCTTAATGCTTGAGATGCCATAGATTTTGTTTCTCTGCCTAGTAAGAGAGTTTAGAGCTGAGATCTGTAGTTGGTACTCTTGGGACTACCTCTTTCCTAAATGACCATATGGGGCATAATCCAATGACTGCACATAGCTGTGGCAACCTACTGTTGGTACCTGCTACTGACATACCAACACTTTGTGTTAAAGGCTAATAAATAATTTCATGTTTTTCAGTCTAGACTCAAGTACATACTCAAGTAATATCTCATTAAGCATAGTGGAGAAGCTGTATGAGGTCCCTTGCTTTGCATTGGAATGTGTTCCAGATAACTGTCTTTTCCCCACTGCACATGCACTATTAACCTCATAGCATCTTCTTTTTTACAGAAAACACAATACTTCCTGGTCTCATTCAAACAAATCAAGGTTGACCAAAGGTCTTTGGAATATTTTAAAAGCACTTTGTATAAAAAATTAAATAAGTTGGTTCAGAGAATCTCTGACACTCTCTGTGATAATATTGTGTTGAATTTGACCTACTATACTCCCTGAATTAGTGAAGACATTGATTATCTGAATTCCATGGAACTTTTAACTCACGGGCTCTAATGCAATGGAGGTATAAGGAGAAAAGTACTGCTACAGCTCTAAGGGGTTTAGCATCCAGTTGCTGGACCCTNTATCTCATTAAGCATAGTGGAGAAGCTGTATGAGGTCCCTTGCTTTGCATTGGAATGTGTTCCAGATAACTGTCTTTTCCCCACTGCACATGCACTATTAACCTCATAGCATCTTCTTTTTTACAGAAAACACAATACTTCCTGGTCTCATTCAAACAAATCAAGGTTGACCAAAGGTCTTTGGAATATTTTAAAAGCACTTTGTATAAAAAATTAAATCATCTCTCTTCCAACCCTACCATTCCATGATTCTATGATCTCATAGAGAAAAAGTCTCCAAATCCAATTTTTAACTTTATGTAACAAGCACATCTGAAAAGACGTCATCAGAAGAGCAAGAACTGAGACATTAGAGAATCTGGACCATCAAGGTCAAGCGCATTTGACGTTGCATTTTGCAACAGATGCTTTTAAGTGGTTTGGATTTTTTTTTGTTTTTCTTTTTTCCAACTGGTCTTTAATGTAAGAGACAATAAGTTTGGCAGCAGTAAGGAATTTCTAAGAATGTAATTTGCTCTCTGAAACCCCTTCATTTACGTCCACACACACACACACATATAGTTGCCTTCTCTGGGTTTTGTGTGTAGGCATGTAGGAACTGAACTGACAGTCTTAAATATTTAGCATTTTAAAAATGTGCAATAAACAATACTGGAGATTCATAAAGTGTGCTGACAGACAGATGGTGGAAGGAAACGGACTGAGGAGAGAGCTGGGTAGATGACAGCCTCCCCCTCTTTTGGGCACTCTGGGGGCAACCGCCTCTCAACATGAAGAGTATTCTGCTGCCAAGTGACAGAAATCAATGCCAAATTGCTAAATCTTTGACTTTCTGCTTCTTTTCTCCATGTGGGCAAATAATTCAGTGCATTGCCACAGTGAAGACAACACTTTAAAGTGTTTGGCCATAACTTATTTGGTTAAAAGATAGATATGGAAATTAGAATAAGGATTATCCTGTCTTGAAAGCTTGGGATGCAAACTTCCAAGGTAGTTCACTTCTTCATGTGTAGAAAAGCCATCAAAGAGATGCAGATTATGCTCAAGAAGGACTGAAAACTGGTTATACTGGCCATCCTCTGAAGTGATGGAGTAGTGGCTGTAGCCTTTGGCTCCCAGTCAAAGGCCATTGTTCAATTCAATGATGGAAAATCAGTTTAGAGGTTGTCAGCCTCAGGAGACATAAGAGCAAACAAGGAGCTGTCACCTTTTTGGGGAGGTAAGGCTAGGTTAATACTGTAATTTCTCTCAAGTGGTAGAGAAGTAGATTACAAATGTCCTGAACTGAGCTGCTGGCTTTGTAGAATTGCTGAAAAGAGGTTAAGGGCTATTAAAGGAGAGGTTGTAAAAGTTTGCACCTGTTTGCAGTTATAGTGGGTCTTTCCTCTAAGAGCTAGATTACAAAGAGTAAAGCTGATGGTCTGTTAGAAAGCAGATCACAAACCCTTCAATGACCATTCCTAAGCTGTGTTTTTGGGCAAAAAGAGCTCTGAACTCTTCACATTTTCCCTCCTGGAAAACAGATTATAGACTAAGAGGGAAGTTAGTAAAGTTTCTTCTTGCTGCTCAAAGAAGATGTTGGCAATACAAATTAGTTGTGAAGAGCAAGCTACTCTCTTCCCAAGGCAGGAGATTCTCAAACCCCATATGAAACTTCCACTGTTTGGAGGCCACTAAGTGGCTTTAAAACTCAGGATAAACTTGTGATCTGATGTGTTCCTTGCTCAGGAACTATCCAGGTATAAGTTGGTTCAGAGAATCTCTGACACTCTCTGTGATAATATTGTGTTGAATTTGACCTACTATACTCACTGAATTAGTGAAGACATTGATTGAATTCTTTCCATGGAACTTTTAACTCACGGGCTCTAATGCAATGGAGGTATAAGGAGAAAAGTACTGCTACAGCTCTAAGGGGTTTAGCATCCAGTTGCTGGACCCTCATTCCAAGTCCATTCTTGCCTCATTCCAAGTAGATTTCACTTGTCTACTTATGAGTGACTGGCCATAAAATACAGACTGGTTTACTGTATGTACTGTAAATCAGTGTTAACTATCAAAAAATAATAAATTATTCAACATCATTCTATAACATGAATGTAAAAAGGAAACTCTGCACTTGGCTATGTCATGTCCAAATGTGACGTGCTAAGACTGGGAGTCTCCCAAGACTATGCTGAAAAGAAATCTTGCCAACTCTCTTTTTAATTTATTTGTGTATTGCAACACCCTGACCCATTTCCAGAATGGAAACTTTAACAAAGAAAACTTAAAAAAAGGCTACTATCACAAATGACAGAGAATTAACTGTAACTGGTTCTGAGATTAAAAAGCAGTGATTACTGGGCATATGTTTGAGATTCTTCCCTGGATGATGCTCTACACTGAGGAAGGGAAATTTCCCTGCCTTCTCAAATTCACAACAATCTTGAAAAAAAACAAAAACCAACCAACCTAGTAAGGTCTTGTCTTATAAGAAAGTTTTTTTAGCATTTCTGGAAGTTTTCTGCTTTTAATCCCTATTCCCCAGTCAACTCTAACTGCTTTGGTACAGTCATTTCATGTAACTTTTTCTGACTTGTTTTCCTTATCTGTAAGCAGAAAACCATGCAAACTCCACCCAAGCTGCAAGACATAATAGAACAAATGATTACAGAATGCTTGAAAGGCACTGTAGAAATATCATAAATACTCTAAATTTTTTCCAGTATTCCCTATCTGTCTTTATAGTAATTGTTGCACACCACTGAAAGGGACCAAGAGAGACTATCAAAACCGTAATAGGTATTGAGATTCCTTCACCCATACAGTATATCAGAGTAATGGGTCCCATGAACTCTGGTAACACCATTAGAAGGGACAGCGTGGAATCAAAACACAACAGTATTTTTCCTAAGTGGACGGTGTGTGATCATTTCAGTTAACATTTAAGTCCTTATTACATTGAGAAAATCGTCTCACTGTCAAGACACGGTCAAACATCAAATTAATTTTAATTAGTGTTACTCTCCAGTGCAACAGAATGTGATTCATGGTTCACGGTTTATATTTTTGTGATATAATAAGACAGAGGATCTTAAGCATGTTCTGTTTATTATACAGTCAACAATTTCATTTCTTAGCATTAACTAGCATCTACTTTGTTCCATTTAACTCCATTGCCTTTAAAGAATATCAGCTTTTCATGCTGGTTATATATCAGTATAGTCCAGTCTGTAAAACCAAACCACTGTGCTTTCTTCCCTCTCTCCTTTTAACAACTGTCCTGAATGGTGGAAAAAAAAAAAAAAAAAGATAGAAAGGAGAAGTGAAGCTTTGCTAGAAGAAGTATGAAATTTCAAAGTTTTAAATGAGGAGACAATTCAACAGTGCATGTATAGCTTTTAGAAAAGGAGGTCACCACAGCATACTGGAGAAAGACTCTTACTTCACCACAAGAAACATAAAATCTGTCAGTTTGGAAAAGTCCTTGTGTGATGAAACAAATGGTAAAATTCAGATATGCATTATCTTAACCCTAAAATGTATGAAAGAGCTGAAACTTGTCTCAAATCTCTAAGGCAACTGCCAAATTCCACCTGTAAATCCATAGTAATGCAATGTGTTCTAAGGCAAAAGTCTTCAGAGAGAGTCAGCCTACAGATCTCTCAGTTCAGCAATTTTTCTGTATCATAGGATGATTACTAATACCTCTTGCATCCAAATCAGATTCTAAATTGTTACTAGTTGCCATTATTGTGACACCAAAGAGAAAAAAGAGAAAATATTATTTTCATAGCCACCTAGAACAATGTAGTAAAAATCAATTAGTGAATTACTGACCATCACTAAATAAGTGGCCACATGCATACTTCTGAAGCAACCCCAGGTGTGAGCTGAAACACTTTTAAGTTCTAACATGGTTATGGACCATTATCAGAGCTCCAAATTCTTTACACAATTTACCTCATAGCTAGGATGACCTAGGAGTTTGAAAATTCTAAAAAACACCAAGGTTTAGATGACAGGTCTTATGATTACATCCTTGTCTTCCTCAGTTTATTTCACAAGTACTTGTAAAGCAGTGCCTTTGTGCCAGGCTAGTTATTTTGTGCTGTAGACTCGACTGCACTTTTAGAAGAAATCAAAGCTCATTGAATGCAATGCGTGGACCCAATATCTGATGACCCAAGCTGGAGCAGTGTAGTATTCCCATCGGAATGATTCTATGATTTATCACTAGTTTATGAAAAAGAGAAAACAAAAGCAAAATAATAAAGCAAAATCAGAGAATAACAGTTATTTGTAACCTTACTTTTCCTTTTTACCTGTAATAATAGCTAAGAATCTGTTTTAATGTTCATCTTGCTAATAGTATAGTTGACAGAATGATTAACTGAATGAATGAATCACAAAAGGCCAAGAACATGCTACTTACAGAATAGTTCAATGAGGAATTAAGTCAGAAAGTACATTAAAGTCTGACTTGTTTTAATAAACTGGTTACACTGAAAAAAAATCCTCATCCATCTGAGCTGGTGTCAGTCTTTAGAAGCATTAAACAGAAGTGCAAAGGGTCTATATACACCTTAAAATTAAGATTCACTCTTCAGTATCATCTTGTTTCTGCATTCTTAAGGCTGAGATCAACCTCCAAGCTTATACACCTAGCTGAACATCGTCTGTTCTTCAGATTTTCTGTCAGGGTTACTACAAGGTGGTTGTCCTGGAAAGTCAGATCAATTTTTTCAGCTTCTTAGTGGAGGATTCCAAGCAAAACTTGCTCTCAAACTCCTACTTGTATTTAGTAATCCATACTCTGTGGTTCTTATCACTGGGAGTGACATAAACACCTGAGTTGTTATCAGGTAGAGCTGCAAGCAGCTGAGCATCCTAGCAGCATCTTGTTAATGATATTCACCTTCTTAGTCTCTTCCTCCCCATGACTGGAAGAATGTACCTTTTCCAGGCTGCCAAATCACTGGTCACTTACATTGCTACCTCTAATTAATTGTCATGATGCTGTACAGTTGTCATCACTGGCAAGTAATTCTGCTCATGAAATAAAAGTAAATAATACAAACAGAAACAGAGCTAACTCTTCACTCTTATTACAGGAATGGTTCAATCTAATGAAATCCTAGGAGGGTATAGAACCAAGAATGGAGCCACTAGAAAGAAAAATTCATCTCAAATTCAGAAGTGATGATAATGGTATTATACATTACATAAACGCATACGTTGCAAATGACCGTGGATGGAACCCACAGAAAACGACAGCCTCGGTTTGCAACAAAAAAGCATCATAATCAGAATAAATGTTGTTCTTTATACTTCCTTTTATAACAATATTTATTTCACTTTTGAATTTGTACCATGCTGTAGGAGTTTTGACTGTCACATACAAATAACTTGGGTATGTACAGCGAGCAATACTACACAATTAAAACAGGTGCTTGGTGTTTCAAACAAGTATTATATTTCACCTTACCCAATTCATGTTTCCTACTCTCTTATCTGGGCTTTGTTTATGTTTTTAACAATGACTAGAAGTAATTGGAGTAAACTCAGAAAAAAAAGTGTGTAAATCCTAGCATCACAACAATCCATTTTAAATATGAACACTTTTTTCGTATGGGTACCTATACATTATTCCAGCTCTCAAAAGCACAAGATATGATATATGCTTATAATATGAAAAAAAAAAAGTCAGATGACCTCATGGTTCACAGAGCTAGAGCAGTGACTTTACAGCCATCTCTGGACTCTACCTTTTAATGACAAACTCTGTAGAAGACTAACTATTCATTAATATTGGCAGAAAGTGAAATGGCAAAAGGAAACAAGAATTTTCAGTTTGAAAATGACAGCTAGATCAGTCAAACGTAAACCCTCCCTCTCTCACTTTACTTCCACTATACCTGCATGTTTAAGGCGGGTGACTCTACAGAAACAGCTCACAAAAGACACTCTATAGAAGAAATGCCTATCAAGGCAGCTTTTTTCAGCATACCTAAAATAGAAAGACGAAAACTGCCTGAGATTTTGGGACAGTCAGAGTGAAGGTAAGTACTACCACAGGGAAACAAAGGCTTTGTAGACCTGAGAACTAGCCTAACACAGGAGTTATACTTTCTCATCAAAAGGATTTTCCAGGAAATACGCTAACATCTACGTAACATGGGCTAATTGTAGGCTGTATAGAAGAACTATTCAGCATGAAACAGTGCAACGAAAGTGTCCTTCCCTTCACGGTCACTGCAGAGTCCTACTGCACTCTTTTCACAACAAATAAACTTGTATTTAAATGTTTGTAGTGTATTTAATCTACAAACGCTGACCACTTCCACCTGAAGAAGAATACTTCCAGCAGAAAAGCAAAACTCTTAACTCTTCTAGTACCTTCACCATGGACAGTAAAAAGCATTGCAGGGTTTTCTCAGATTATAGCTCATTTTGAGAACACATTCTGAAAACACCTAGGGAGATTTGCAAGAGTTCAAGATTTTGCTTTTAAAGCAACTGACATTCTCCAGTTGTGAAAATAACCTGAAGAAATAAGCTTTCCCCCCCTCCACCTCTGACATTCTCAGTATGTTCTGTTGTGGAGATTTTACATAGACAGGCACATCCACAATGTACTTGGGGGCTATTTGGATGGAAATAGAAAAAGCTATGGAGCAAGACAGAGCCAGCCTAGATGTAAACAAGCTGGATCTGCTGGCAGCTGTGCTGTTACAAATAAAATTGCATTCCCCACTGTCTTCTCACTTATCAATTTTGACAGAAGACTGTCCTGACTTCTCATAAACAGCATCGAAAAGGACAAATCACACTGGGTGTCAGATTTGCCAGAATGGATTTGGTTGGTAGCTTACCACAAAGAAATAGAGGGTTATCTCCATTCCACATGGTGGGGAAAAACAATGCTCTGTCCAAGGGTGGGGGCTCTACCTTATAGGCTAAAGTCTCATTTAATCCTCGTTTTTAAAAGTCTGGTTTAGATTTAAGAATCTCTGACACAAGATTTGTTTACATCAAAGCAGAAAGGAAAAATATCAGCAAGCATTTCTTAAATGTATAATCCAAAAGCAAATACAGCACAGAATGTGAAATATTTAAAACCAAATCACTTTACTACTGATCCCTGCTTTATAGCTACACATAAAGCCACATGCTGCTTTGTGTCCAGACAAAGAATGCTCTGGGACAGCAGGATGCTGTAGACAATGATATCAGTGTTAATTAACAAATAAAAAAAAAAAGGAAAAAAAAGAAAATTACTAGTAGAAAAAAGGAGAAGGAATGTGTTGATGTACAGGCATCTATTAATAAAATATCATCTTGCAATTGTAGGAGCAGAATTTGGCCCTGTAGCTGCGGAATCCTTTGACAATAAAGAAGCTCCTTGGGCTATGGGAATTCACTTTTTCCTTGTGGCTCTGGTGAGAAAAATCTTGGTGTACACTACACTTCTATGTAGGAAATCAAACAATGGAGTAACTTAAGGCATTGCAAGCCTGCCAGTGCATATTCAGTAGTCTGACTTGTGATGAGCAGTCACAGTCTGATGTGAGTGAGAGGAGGAAGACACCCAAGTGCTGACTGAGACTCCCAAGGGGTGAAAACAGTGATAGGGGGGTGGGGAGGAATAGCAGTCGTGGAGCAGATGGGGGAAGGGGTTGGGCTAGAATGAAGGCTGGAGCTCAACTAAGAACATGAGGAACCTTTGATCACTGTGCTATGAACAAACTTGGTGTTGCAGTGGGAAGAAGGTCTAAGCATATGGAGATGAGATAAACGCGACTATTAATTCTGTGAGCCTTGCAGGCTTAGTGCGGCCTTTATGACTTGTTTTTATAGGGTACTTTAAGCTCTGAGCTTAAAGACACATGGTGGACTTCACAATGAGTCTATCTCATGAGGAAGTCAAAGGGAAAGAAAAAATCCTTTGCAGATTACAGGCTTCCAGGCTGCAAAAGGCACATCACTTGACAGTATATCCTCTAGGAAGTCACAGACATCCACTGGAACCTGAGTTTTCCCCCTTAGCTAGCACGCATAATACCAAATCTTCAGATCCCTGTCAAAAAGATATATATAAAAAAAATCAACCTTTATGGGAAGTATTAAACAAAAAATACCCTAAATACTACTAAAAACCTTTTTGTTTTGCTATCATCCCAATGATCACAGTTACTGAAAAGTAAAATGCCCTCCGTTTTATTATTTCAAACACTTCCCTATTAATTATCTTTATTTCTGTTCTTTCCCCATGGTAAAGATGAATGCTAATTTATTATAAGTACTTAACTATATACATATTTTTTCCTGTGTTATATATGCATCTATGTTTTCACCTGCTTGAGACTCAACACCCCTTCTGGTATGTTCTGCACTTGAAAAAACCATGAATTCCTGCTTTCCGAGCAGAGTTCCATGATGAACTGCTTATATATAGTATTTCTCATCAGTCAGCTTTGGTCTTCACTTTTGGTCTTTCACTCAATGTAAGTGTGAAGTTGCAAGGATATGAGAAGTATAATTAACTAGCTGATGATATGCAGCAAAGGGTTTCCTTTTCACTAATCTCAGATTCTACATTCTCACTTTCTTATCATGGAACAAAGTAGGTGGGAATAGCACAGATAAGTCAGAAACTGAACCTTATGGTAAATGAGATAAGCAGACTGGAGTGAATATACTGAACTGTCACATTGCCCACAGTCTCCATATTCCAAAGGAGTTCTTTGCTTTTAGACAATTTTGACAAAAAAAAAAAAAAAATTATCATTCCATGCATTTGAAGAAAAAAATATTCTGACTTTGTATTAAAGATCCTATCCTGACCCCTACAGTGAAATTCTTTGGCTTTAAACATTGAAAAATAAAGAGATACAGCTAATCAGTGATCTCACCCATTTAAGGGGTTGTGGAGGGGAAAACTCCCCAAAACTTTACCAGTCTAATTTTTTGTTTGTTTTTGTGTTTTTAAGCTTTCCAGAGTTTGCCCTCCACTCTGTTTTCCAATAAAAATGGCTTTGACATAAAATGTTAGAATGGACTCTCTTGGTTATACAACACTCTGTGTCTGGCTAGAAGTCCATTAACCAATTAGAGGGCTGGAGCACATCTCCTGTGAGTGAAGGCCGGGAAAAGTGCATTCAGTTAGCCTTTTGAATAGAAGTATCTTCTTAATAAGATCTTATTGCTTCCTTCATGGACCAAATGCATGGTGGTCCAGAGAAGCCTAAACCAGACTCTTCCTGGAGGCAAACTGTGACAGCCACACAAGAAAACAGACGTGAGTTGCCACTCAGAAAGATCCAATTAGATATTTAGGGCAGTGCTTCTTACTATGAGGGTAGGCAAACACTGGAAGAGTTGTCCAGCAACACTGCAGTCTGCATACTTTAAAACATAACCAACTATAAGCTACATAATCAGCATCCACTTCTTTGCACCTCTACAAAAGGATCTCTACAATTTCTGGACTTCTCTCAAATAGTGGTACTTGAAAGCAACTTGGAAAAGTTAGAGATGATGTCTACTGAACGGAATGGGACAATATTAGTACATGACATCAGTGCCAAATTCTTTACAATGATTTCTCCTACATTTCTATTTGCCATATATTGTGTTGGAAATTAAGGTCTGGAGAGATTCAGTACCTGAAAAAGCTCTCTGTACTTGGAAACCAGTCTCTGCACTTGAGATTACTGGATATACCCTTTTCTGTCTGTGAATGTCACCTTTGATACAGCATGGACCTCCTCAGGAGAGGATCCCAATGTCTGGAGTTTTCCTGAATATCGAGTCAAATTTAATTTGTCATGCTTCAAAGGGTAGAGAAAAACCTGTTTAAAGTAAGAACTCTTATAAAATCAGGAACTTCAAGTCCCCAGAAGACAGCTAGCTATTCCCCTTCCTAAAAATCAAGTAAGTTCCAGCTGTTTCTAAACATGACTCCCGATCCTCTGAAGTTTATTAAAGAGTCCATAGATTGGAGTTCTTTCTTAACTGTAGCAAGTGCTTTTTTTCTAGCCAACAAATCTTAGATACATGAGGCCCAGAGGTTTATGGGTTGTCAAAGTTGCAGTTCAAAGAAGCTGAGAATCACCTGGCATAATTAGTTTCCACTGGGTTTTTTTTTCTTCTTTTTTTGTTACAAGAAATTGCATCATCTATTGCAGGTAAAATCATAGCTTATTTTTGCTGTATTTCAAAATGTTACTGCCCAGCACTTGGCTCTGTAAACATCATTATTACTGCTGCCTGCTTGCATTGGGCCTGAAACGTGTCAGAAGATTTATCTGCCTCATCAGCACTTTCTAAACACCCAGGCAGCCAATCGAAATGGGGAGGCATAACAGATGTGCCAACATCTGCTGCAGCTAGCATTAATCTGGACAGCAGAACATGTAGCTGTAGATTCAAACTCCTAACCAGTTACAGTTCCACACATTTGGACAGCCTTGATCTACAACTATGTGAAGGCTATTTTGGAATATTAATTAAAATCAAGCTGAAAACATAATTTTTCAGTTTTAGACAGCTGTGAGAAATATACCTTCTTGTAACTCAATTTATGCATTTCAGATACGGTAAAAGTAAAATACTATGAAACAGCTAAATTTAAAGTTGAGCTGATAAAACTAGAGATTCTTAGAAAACACTAAACTAAAATTCCACCCCATTCATACACGTTTACTTTGTGATACATACACATTTAAATACGTATAGTTAAAATAGGTTCATCTAAATCACATACATGTGTCCATAAATCAAGCAAATGAAGCGATAGGCAATGATTTTTAAAACACATTTGTATTTTCCTGGCACCAAAATGAGGTCTATGAGCATCATACCCACGCTGAGTTTCAGCTGTTCGAACTTCTGTTGCACACAGAAATGTCCTCAATCTCCAAACACATGGATTGATGAAATCATGAGATGAAATACAAAGCAAACTCATCATCTGCTTTTTTGATGCACAATACAGTTTCACCTGTACTGCTGCTCACCAAACCATGCCCTCCAGGAATGACTATCACATTCTCTTTGAAGAGCTGCCTCATTAAATAAAAAAGCAAACTTCCAGAGCAAAGACCTCTTCTGCTTTTTTGATTTCTCCTCTGAAGGCCCAGCACGCATAATATTGAAACCTTGTTTAAAGTCCATTTTCTTGTAAAAGGTTCCTTCTTGCTAAGGTAATTCAGCTCTGGCTTCCTGTACTCCTGAATTTCCTAGGATACTAAGCTTTAAAACATTGTAATAAGCTGGTTAACACAGCTTAGTTTATTTTTAACAGAATATGTAAAAGAAAATATTTTCTCCCACTTTTTGTCTTATAGCTGTATTCCATGTCTCCAAGACAGACTACACAAACTTTCAAGTAGAAAGCATATGAAAAATAGCATTAATAAAACCCTTAGAAACATTTTTGCTATTAGCATATATGGAGGTATAGGGCATAATAGTAACAAAAACTGCCTAAGCAAAGCATTTTTTTTCAAAATAGAAGATTTATAATCCCCAGACTTCCATAAAGATGACAATATTGCCATCACCCTTCTCTTCTTTTGTGAGTGAAAACCACATTTTGCATGTTGTAATGTTGTCCAACAATAAAGTGCTACTGAACTAAGCTCACTTTTCTTCATTTTCCTAGAAAACCATAAGCTCTGACAACAAGGAAGAATTTTTATTAGCTTTCAGGGAAAGTGAGGAGTAACCCTGTGTTTGTTTTATGAAATCATGAAACAAAATGAGTATCATTGACTTGATATATTTTCCTCCTGTTTTAAAACACTATAAATGGTAATAAATTTGATAAATTTCCCTGTGTCAGTTTTGTGTATTTTTCTCCCCACTTTCTCATGATCCTCTGCAGTTGTGGACACAATTCAAGTCCATACATTGGGATATTCATTACTTAGGGGAGGTGAGATGACAGCACCTTCATCTGCTTTGCATGTCAGAATATTGTGATAACATACAGTTATACACTCAAAATTAACAAACAACTGTGGCAGAAACTACCTTGACATTCTCTTCTATCTAATGATCCAATGACTAGTAAGGAAGATGAGTGATTTAATGGCAAAAAAAGAGATATGTTACAATGAAAGGCTCCTGAGCTTTACTGCCAGTTCTGTCATCAACTAACTTGGCAAGCCTCTCAATATGACTGTTCTTATTTCACCTGCTTGTGAATTCCTGTAGCAATACAAGACATAGTAACACTGAAGAACCTCAGCAGAATGGTGTTAATTAGAAGACAGATGAAAAAGTAAAGGGAAAGACTGCTCCTTTTACTACTCCTTCACTCTTTTGCAGCATACAATTTGCAATAGTTAGAGAGGAATTACATATTCATTATTGTCTATGTGTAAATAATGCTGACTTAAAACCCCAGGCATTTAAAAAGATAAAAACGACAGTGAAATACATAATATTGTGCTATAGTATGCCAAGTGCATGCTAAAAGTGTAATATATTAATTATTATACAGTGGTATTCAAAGAACTGCAGCAAAATAATATTTTGCAGTGCCATTTCTTCATTTTAGCTATGACCTTTTCCACTTTTTAGCCCATTGTGACAGTCAGCTGGATCTCAGGCCAGGTGTTAGCAGTTCAGAACTCCTTTTGACTTAAAAGGGAAAAAAATATTGAGGTTTTAGGAGCCCCATGTTTTCTCCAATACAATTGAAACAACTCAATCTTTTGACTTGTCCAGGAGACTTCCTCACAGGCTTTTCAAGGAGTAATTTAAAAATATAGTCCATTTTCTTTTCTCTAAATTTGTATGACACAACAGGCAGGAAAGGAAAAAATCTGCAAGACCCAATACATCAGGAAGACTCTTTTATGCAACTAAGGCACATAGATCATGGTTCATATAGATCACAGGCACACACATATGTGTTCACTTATTTCATGATACTTGTTAACAGCAGATGCTATATATTAGAATTACCATATAACACTGGAATAATGGTGTCAGCAAAACACCTCTATACCATGGGGCACTGATAGGCAGTTACAAATCTACTGTCAGAAAAAAAGCCCCTAATGCAGTAATTCCCAGTTTATCTAAGCCCACTCCGAGCTGTCAGATCAGCCCCTCCTCCACAACAGCAGCTGTATAAGGTAAGGCATGTGTCAAGAATTATCTGCTTTTCCACTCAAAATCTATACCACACATACCAGCAAGCCTCTTCAAATTCCCCTTACCAGACCAGTCAGGTCTGATTACAATGGAAACACAAACTTGCCACAGTTTCAGCTCTTCTAATAGTACAACACCCGCATCTCTTTTTTGATTCAACACAAGTTTTAAGAAGCTCAGGAAAAAAAGAGAAGCCAATTGCAGTAGGAAATACAGAAAAAAACCATGCACCATCACAGAGGTATTATAGTGGTTTTGCCCCTTCATATCACTGTCATCCTATCTGAACATGGCTGGAATTAGGCTTGAGTGATCCCTGCCAAAAGAAGGTTTATCTCTCTCTCTCTTACCTGTTTATATTATTAAATAAAAACCATGACTTAGTAGCTGTGCAGAGAAATTCCACGCTACACATTAAATCTCTTATCTAAGACATGTCTTCTACTTTGATGATTACACAGTCATTTTCTGGGTTAGCTTCCTTGTACAGAAACCCTCATCAGGTAACAAAACAAAAGAGCCTGACTGACTGTGGCCATCAGAAGCACTGGTAGTGTGTGCACAGAAGCTGTTTCCATAAAAACTGTTTATTCAGGTGTTAGGAATTGAAGCAGGAGCTCCGATTGTGTTGCCGCAAGGCCTGTAATGCAAGAACAGGGTGTTTGCAGGCTCTCACAGCTCTGAAGGGAGCTGTTACAGGCTATCAGCTCATTAATCCTCATGTTAAAAAGGCTCTAAATATGTATTTACCAGATAGACAGATCTGTTTCGTTTACTGGTTAAATAATCCATGTGTTGAAAAGGCCTTAAACATGAATTCACAGGGCAGGCAGGTCTCTCTTGGCATATTGCAGCAGTAGTGGGCCTTTCAGAAAGCCACTGGAGACCACATTTTAGTGACATTTTAGTGGCCCATGAGGGCCTTAACCCACAAATACTTATACTTTCAAGTAACTATTTAGATAAACAGCCCCACTCAGACTGCTAATCTGAATAAAACTACCCATTCTTTTGTTCCAAGAAAAAAAAAAACACAGTAAAATCGATCACTTCATATGTGTAATGTCACAGAAATGAGAAATTTGAATTTGCACCTGAAATAACTTCCCTCATCAGGGTGGGATGAACACTACTGGAAGAGCAACCAATGCATTACTGCTGCATTGCATCTGCTACAATGCTCAGATACAGTAAGAGAAACAGAGCAGGATCATATTCTCCCCTACAGGAATTTTAAGTGTTCAGTGAGAAGATCCTTACTTCCAAAACTTCTTGAAGTTTGTTTTAGTTTATCTCTCTTCAAAGTCTCATTTTAGTCATTTATGAAAACCAGCCAACAGCATATGATCCACAAACGCTCGGCTCAATAGGAAACCTTAGGAACTTCAGTGGGTTCAGCTCAGGCCAACGGTAAACTTAAAGGACTAATCCACATTTAAAGTTAACAGATTACTGAGTGGAAACAGATATCAAAACATTTAAATGCAGAGCTATGCATAACCATAAATCAGCACTCACATTCAACATACACACACATTTATTTCCTTATTCTGACTGAAAATCTGTCCCCAGCAGAACATGAATTTAAGTGCATCCACTTTTGCCCTGAGTAAAAAACTAACCCTCAGAGCACTATGGGTTTCTCCACTCAAGAGGAGATACTGATGATGGAGTAAAGTGACTTTCATATGACTCTTCTAATTTCCAGAAGTCCTATTTTCCAGAACATAAGAGGAACTAAGATGGCAGGAATATACTTCCTAGCTCATGTTCCAAGTTTCACAGAGGCATCAGGCAAGAAAAATCTCACGTGGATTTTTTTTTTTTTTTTTTCAAAATATTATGCTCTTCTGTGGCTGCTGTAGGACCTCTGATCCTCTCACTGTCTGGACACAAAAAGCTTAATAAAAATTGACCACAGAACGATTTAATCTGCACGTGCCTCATGGTTGCCTGTTGATTTAGTGACATGAACTAATGTCCTGAACAAAAAAGTAAAAGGGTCAACTCAACACCTAGCAACTTCTCCCAAGTACTGGTCTTATTACTGCCCCAATCTCAGCACTACTATTTGCATGTGTTAAAACTGTAGTCATCAGACATAGGCAGGCTAACACAGTGGCTGTCATTCTGCCTTTTTCACTCTGAAAATGCTAATTCTGACATGGTGGACTGTTGATGAGGTTTTTCAGGCTCCTGCAAACTATGTCAATCACCTGTGCCTTTGCTTAAAAACAAGAACAATCAGAGCTGGAAAGTCTTTTAGGCAATTATGCTGGTCTCCTTCACATATCTACGTCAACTAGCACCCAACTTGCGTACAAATAAAACCCCTCAATACTGACAGCAAGCTTCAGCCTACTCTTCCTCATATATGCAACAACAGTTACCTCAATATTGCCACTGCTATTCCTTGTCAAAGTATGTCTACTTTTGCTGTTTGTAAAATGCACTCAGACAGAAGAATATTGCCAGATCTCAGATATACAAGATTTTAAAAGTTGTAATTCCCCAGGGATATTTGCTCTCATAGCAGAAACCAATCACTTCCCATTCTGCTTTTGCTCAAAAGCTACTTTAGTAAACAGATGCTCCACAGTCTCTGCCCTTGGATAAAGACCTGTTGACTAAATGGCACTGTCTGCTTGTGCCTGATTTTTTTTCTGCCTCTGTTATTATAAAGCAGTCACCTCTGATTGAATATGTAGGAGCAGACATAAATGATACTTTTTGTTTGTTTGTTTGTTTTTTATTTTATTTGTTTGTTTGGTTTTTCACCTATTTTTTTACTTTTCTGCATCTTCGGCTCTCTTTAGTGATATCGACTGCAAGCCCAACTAAGCACTTAGAAATTGATCAATTCCTGCTTTATCTTAAAAGTCCTCATGGATATCTGACTATGCCAGAATTTTAAATCTTTTGATCTCTTTCTGCCAACATTGACTGCTGCTGGCTCTGATCCTGTATCAACATCTACCAACAATTTGGACTCCTTTTAGGACAAGTTTTGCAGCAACAACAGAAGGATGCTCAAGTTGCCTATTTCCAGCCATTTGCTTAAAGGATAGTACTGTGTGAAATCTAATGAGCCTCCCAAGGAGTTCATCCATTCAAGACAATTGGCTCATACTTAAAGTATAAGAGTCTTGTAAGTGTCTAATCCTATCAGACCTACTGGCAAATACAGGTCCATATTCCCATGGCTATCATACGTGATCCTCCTCTTTGTTTCTTACAGTAATAACCCAGGTATTAAACACTATCACATATCTGTAAGCAAATTCCAAGCTGATCAAAGCTTTCCAGGACATCCTCTTTCTTGGAAAATGTTCTTGCTTACAGCACCTCAGTTGCTAGTCATCTTATTTTCCTACTTCTGAATTTGTCTGAGTTCTTCATCTACGAATAATTTTTAGGAATGAATGAGGTGGTGCTCCAGTTCTTTTTCTTCATTTTTTTTTCCTTTCTGTAATCTACAGGTTTGTCTTTGAATCCATTTAAAAATTAAGTTTGCTATGGAGATCTGCGAGCTGCTTATCTGTATTCTTTTGGTATAACAGGAATGGTAATGTACAGTTTGGAAACTGGTCCATACTCCTGACACCAGGTAGTTTTTTGCTGTGTGTGGTTAGCTAAGGTTCACACCAGAAAGTTGTTATGAAGAAAAAAAGAATGATAAAATCAAGTAGCACGGATATAATCCTCCTTCTACAGAAAGCACAGTCGTAACAATAAAACTCTTTCCCCTAAACACAGTAGAAACCAATGGCAGGAGATGGAGCATGCCCTCTGTTTCTTCCAGCCAGCTGGCAGCTCACAGGTTGGCATGAGCAGAGCTTCTGTCTCCACTCTTCTTGCAGCCTTTGCCCTTAGACACTGGATGGACTAAGCTAATTTTATAAGTTGTTGTCTTTTCAAGTGCTTGAGCATTTCTTCCCTCCCCGATGCTACTGCCACAGCACAGCAACTGGTGAAGCTGTGCTGAAAATTAAATCAGGCAGTTGGTCTAGGTTAAAAACAACCCTGCTAAAAATCTATTTTTAAAAATGATTGGATTACTTCTCACATCTGTTTCACAACAAGTAACGTTGGCATAACACGGGGGCCAGAAAACATCATGACAAGGGTGGGGCTGAGTGGCCACAGCAGGGTATACCTAAGCCAATGCTGTTGTAGATCTTGACAGCAAGGGACCATAGCTTCTGCTCCACTCAATATCCTGGCTACCTTTCTCCTAGATTGGCAAAAGAAGCTAGTAAATCCCTTTTGACTCTTTCCATTATGAGACTGACTGTTTTGGATGGAGATATGTATCTCTAGGTACAACGCTCTCAATTTTTTTTCATCTACCTAGTGACAGCAAGGGAGCTTAACAACATTCTATCAGGACCTAAAATAACAGATAATCCAACCAATGAGCAACCTAAATCACAATATTATCATAGGGGTTTACATTTGGGGAATATCTTTCACATTTAGAGCTCTGATAACTAAAGACTACAAGATGTTCTTGTTTCTCCTTCTAAACTTTCATATTTAGAAGAAAGTATTCTTCTCAAAGGAAGCTAGACAATTTCTTCCCTATCTACATCTCACATGAAACACTTTATTTCAGTCACTTGGTGAATTTGCCTTGGGCAATGGAACTACAGCTGACAGCAAATTAAGGACTACGATTTTGTGATTAGTAGAGATTACAAGTGATTGAGATCCTGCCCAAGCATTTGCTGTTGTCACAATACTTATGCCAGTTATTATTAGGGATTAATTACGCTCATAAAGAGGACCTGATTCCACCAGGCAGACTCTTTAAAATTTGTTAGTATTTTAATATGTCACCATTACTCTGATTAAATGGTAAAAAAAATATTTTTAGCTAACCTTTCTTAAAAATATATTCTTTCTTGATGCTTACATTACTAATTTATTTAAATGCTACTAGAAAACTAGTTTCTATCACATTTAAGGAAGAATTACCATAAAAAAAAAATCACACTTGACAGAGAAATTTAATATGATATTACACATGAGGAGTCAAAACAAAACCTAAGCCTGAGACTCTTGTGCTGGAAGACATCACACCAAAACCCAACTGGGAAGAAATAATGATTTCACTGATCCCTAGCAATGATTTTTTGAGGAGTTCAAATAAAAGTTTGCTTGCTCTGATTGAGATTCACTGAGTAGATGTTATTTGATATTCTGCTTCCTTAGGGAAGAACTTCAGATTCCCGAGGCTGCTAGAAGAAAAGAACAATGGGCTGAACTTGCAATAGAGCATCTTAGCTGCTAAAGACATGATAAAAGAGAACACACTGCATATTTGCCAAAGCTTTTGCCATTCATTTCATTTCCAAATGTCAACCAGTTATATGAAACCTTTAAAAAGGTTTCATAAGGTAGAGCAAACAGAAGGATAGGATGTTTTAAATCTTGTATTAAAGATATTTAATTATTTATAATCACTCTTATTTAAAATACAGTAACTTGAACTTATGCAAAGACTCAGCACTGTTTAATAATAAAAAGAACCATCTGCTTCTTATGCCTGTCCCTACAAGTATTTTGTTACTAGATGACAATGGAAAACAAGAAAAGTGAATGACCGGACATCAAGAAAAGTATTTAGATATTGAAATGGCAATCTAATGAAAGCAACATCACCAATCACATGTTATCATTTTGGGGAGCCTCACATAATCATTTTCCAGTGACTCGGGAAAAAATACACCCTTGTGACTGGAGACTACTATGCATTAACAGCAAAGGGAGATTAGTAGTACAGAGTAGAATTTCTTATAATTGTAACACTTACAATGTCAAATATCAAAGAACAAGTAATAGAAATTATATTAATTTTCAAAGTTGTAGCCCGGTCTTACAAACACTCAAGCAAGAATCTGGAAGACTGATCCCTAAGGCATGAGATTCAAGGCCAATTAATTCTTAAAATTAAGGGGGAAAAAAAAGCAATTAAGCCTCCAGTTACAATTTTTTATTTTTTAAAACTTTGCTTTAGAGTGTTAAAACTGAAAAGCAAAATATCTGAGTTAAAGTCTCCACTGCAAAAAGAGGGAGAATGTTTAATTAGCCTCCTGGATTTGTATGTAGCCACTCACTGCAGAATTCTGCTTTCATGTTTCATGTGTGTAGCCTAACTCCAGTAAAGTCTGTGACATTACACAGGTATAAAATAAAACAATCTTTGGTACTGATTTTTTAAGACTACTCTTATTTTTATCAGAGGAGTCTGCTATCAGCTCTTCAAATACCATATCTGTAACAACAGAAAGAAAGGCTGCAGTGTGCTTGTGATCTTACCTCATACTCAAAGTCGTCTGCTCTATCTGCATCAGCAGGCAGGCTGGAAAGATACTCATTACCTTCATAAAATTCATGCTCCACTGGGTGAAGAGAATGGCAGCTATGTGGAACAAAGCAGTACAATAACAGTAGATGAGACAATAGTTTTGGGGTTTTTAAAAAATTAAAAAGTAATTAAAAACACCCACTTCTCTGTAGTTTTCTCTACTCTAGACTCATACTCTGAATGGATTGACAGCCTGAAACAAACTGTACCAGGAAGTAGTATGGGCTGTTTTCTTTTCAAAACCTCACAGTCTTGCTGAGTTCTTTTTCTGGGTTCATCTTTTGTCATATTTACACAGGGACAATGCTTAAAAAGATCAATTTTGGGCCAAAGTACTTATTGTGACAATGCAGTATTCCTTATGCTTATACAGGTGCCTAGGTCCAGATTCCTGTGCTGTGTCATGGCTGGGGACAATTCACTGATTATCTGGTTATAGTGTCTTGAACATCCACAATATACAGCTCACGTCAGGCTCACAAATTGTTCAAGAACCTGCAAAAACCAACTTGCATTATTTTCAGTTAAAGTGATAACAGGGTGGTGAAGTGCATTCCAGTAATCACACAGTTAAAAATGTCAGTAAATTGCACTGTTAAGTGGGCTTGGAGAGGCATTTACAACATGCCTCAGACTCCAAGGCTGGATTCTAATCACATAGCACTTAGTGTGGATCTATCTTGGAAGAAGCAGGAAACTTTTCACCATGCTGAGGGCATGGGAAATGCCTTAACACACAGCTTAGTAATAGCCAGGAACAACTCAAAAAATATGCACATATCATGTTACTAGATGTGCAGCAGTAAGAGGTAGGCTCAATTCAACATTTGGCTGGCAAGTTCTCTCTGAGATAATCGCCTATCCAGATTTCCTGGAACTTCTAAAAAGGGAGCTACATCAAAGTAAAAAATGGAATGTTCTCCATTAGTACCAATTCTGCAAGGATGCGTGGCACACCGGCATGCCAGTGGAGATGCTGTAAGGCTAGACTTTTTCAAGAGAAAGCTGCAAGCCTACCACTGCAATGTCTCAGTCCCTCAGGTAACTAGCAGAAAAGAAACCATACCTGTCTGAAAGTAGAAAAGGGCAGATATCAGGAACTGGTGGCGTGCAGGGTCTTAGTTTGGCAAGAGCCATAATATGCTCGAAAGTGATGTCAGTCTGAGTGCTGGCATCCACAAGCCGAACATCCTGAGAGCTACAATGAGCTTTGCTAACTGGGGCTCGTCGTAAAACCTGAACTACAATTGGCTCCTTGGCATTGCGAAAAGCTTCCACGGCCTCTTCATGTGTGGCCTTAGAGAGGTCTTTCCCATTGACCTAGAGAAATACAGAAAAATACAGCCAAGGTTACTCATAACACAAAAAGCAGCATAAAAATATGGGTGTAAGATATAGGGGGATGAATTATTTGTGTAGTACATCAAGTCAAGTTGACATCTATTGAATCTAAGCTGAGATGGTGAAATAAATTCTGTAGTCTTTGCTAGAAATTAGAAGTGGTCTGAACACTTCTATAATTGTCTCAATGAAAGCTGAGCACAGCAAAGAAACTACAGTATTTAAAAAGGACAATTAAAGTTATTTCTTTCATAAAATATGCCTCACGTTTCATTTCATTTCACCTCATAAAAGACAAAAATAAAATACAAATAAAAAAGGAGTGAGGGGCCTTTAATTTTCAGTTTCAGCATTTTCTGTCGCGTACAACTGTTTTCAAGGATTTTTGGCACAGCATTGTTATTAATGCAGATGTCAACAAACATGTCTCTGATGTCTAAAAAGAAACAAGGTCAATTTTCGATGTTTTGTCAGTTATATGCTATGGCCATTATACAATCATTAAGACCAAAGACAAGAAGATTTGACTAGCACATTCAGTTGCTGCTCTTTTAAGGAGAGAGAAATCTAAATAAAACAAACTGAAGAAATAATTTCCTATGAACTGCTGAATAATAAACCAGAGACAATTATGTTGCAAATGCTGCGTAACTTGGCAAACCTAAAAGACTGTGGCAAGGTTTCTCTCTGCTATAGGCAAAGTAGCAAATTCTAGATGAGGTCTTAGGGTATCAAAAAAAGGTAATTGCAAGGCTGGGTGATGCTAAATTCATAGGGATTTGGGTGTTTACGGCAAAATACCCAAATATCAGACCATTACAAAATGTGAGGGCTAATTTGTCAATGGCAGTCTGTAGCTAAGCCCTTAGACACAGGGGCTGCACAACATCCTTACACAGAAAAATACCACTCTGCTGTGTTTAGAGCAATGGAACTGCTGTTGATTGTAGCACAGGATCTAAATATTGTGAGCTACTATCAAGATGGAATGATCCTGTGCTGGGGTGGAAAGGTGGGTTTTCCTAGTAAGAAATGTGAATATTTGAAGGATACCAAAGCATAATTAAAATTTATAACCTTGGGAAAATCTCTACACTGGCAGTAAATCAGAAATACAATTCTACTGCATGTTCATGCCCAATTTTACTTCACTGTATAGAAAATGAAGTTATAAAACTTCTGCTTAACGAAGTCTAAATCCTCACCAGATATGGGACATAGCCCATAAAAGACATAGCCCACAACTGATTTTTCCCCAATGCCTGTAAATACTGGTCAAACCGAAACTTTCTTTTTCAGATGATAATAAATTCTTGGAACTTTCTTGACAAAAAAGAAAAACAAGAACAATGCTATCAAACTCAAAAGAGACATTCAGCAGCCTTCAGTAAAATTTATAAGCCTGTCAAGAGAAGCATTTGCAACTCAAAATGTCATGTTTAAGGCAACATGTGTAACCATAATCCTGCCTATTTACATGGATGGCTATGATAACATTGAACATTAATTACATGTCTAGATATCAGCTCAGTAAATTTCCACAGTAGTACTTGAGTACAAGGTAAAACCAACTTTCCTCTGACACACCTTTCAAAGAAGCTGCGTTTTCATGACCAGGTTTCTCAAGAGGGCACTCAAAATTCCCACACTGTTGCATAGGTACAAATGCAAAAGTCAGTTAATCTTTCTATCTAGTTATGTGGTGACAAGATGGCTAGAAATTATCTGAATAGACTTCTATATACAAAAAAAAGCTCAAAACTCCCTGTGCTGAATGCCTGTGATTTCCCGAAGTACCACATCACTGCAGCCTAGACTTTGATCAAGTAATATGGACAGCAGCTAAGTTTGGCCACCTAAAGTATGTGTATGGTTTCTTTGAAGACTGAAGCAAAAAAATGTTAATATTTTACGTTAAGATTTTATCATTTAAATTACCACCCATCAAATTATAACCTTGTACATCTTGTGTTATGGTAATCTATGTTACATGGAAAAATATCAGTGGTATATAAGTTGAAGGGCCAATCAAAGAACAAGTGATGCTATAAGAAAATGAAAGAAATCTCCCCAAGGATCAAGTTTCTGCAAACCCTCTCCAAAAGCACAAGTTATACTGCCAGAGTGTTCAGACTCAGACCCATCTAATAGAGGCAATTGGAGATAAAGCTTCAAGCCTGGATCTTCTAGTCACTCTTCAGTTCCAGCCTCTGCTTCACTCTTGCTTCTAACTCAGATCTTATCAAGGACACAATTTCCTACAGATTCTGCAGTTGTTATAATAAGAGCGTCTCATAAGCTCTCTGAGTAACTCTCATTTCTAAGGCCCTAGGAACAAAAAAATTACTTTCCTGTGTCCTAAAATCCAATCAATACTTTCAAAAAGTTTTGGATAATTATATAGTGTTTCTTCTAAAAGCCAATGCTTGGGAATAAATACCACAGAGCACTCCATGCATTTTTTTCCCATAGTCAAGCATAAAACACACAATCCTTCTGTATTCCAGATGTACTACATGGTTTTTGGTAAAAGCTGACCATTTAATCACAGATCTGCATCAGCAAAGCAAAAATATATTTGGATAGCATACAAAAGATAGTTTTAGATTATTTTTATGAAAACCAGAGTTCTGTTTATTCACATCAGTCAACACTTACCCCTTATTCTGAGAAAACAGACATAAATTCACAACAACGTCATTTACATGCAAATTTTATTTCTAAATAATAATAATATTTTAAAATTACATAAGTGTGAAAAATCACAAAAGATACACATTTTCATTTATCCTGGGAACCTATGGCTGACCTCTGTTTTCATTTTAATGCCTACTTAATTTAAAGACCTTAAAAACACTCCATCCTTTATTTTTTTTAATGAAATCAAGCACTTTGAACACTCAATACTTGTTTAAATTATCACTTGAAGTTCATCAACACACTTTGTCAATCTGCATAAAGGTCATCTAATTTATGAATGCTGCTCTTCTCAGAAGAAAATCTATAGCTGAATTACTCTATGCTGGCAGCAGTCCTGCCCACTTGGGGCTTTGAACAGGGAATTTCCTTTAAAACCTAAACCCAGTCCTACAGATGGGAATGGTAGCTCTCTTCACTTAGCTTCTTTTCTTCCCTCCTGCATTATTCCCCAACTTAACACTCACATATAGTTACCCTGGGAGCTGTAGACAGCTGAGCACTTATTTACAGCAAGCCACTTACAGGTTCTTAGTGGACAATTAAATAAATTCCGTGCCTCAGAAAGGTTACTTTCAGTGGAATCCAGGGTACTATTTTAAGTGGATAGAGAAATCAGTCACTTTTAACAGTCAACACAAAGACATGAGAATACATTTGTTGTAGCAGATGGGCTAATTAATCCACAAGCAAGTTGTGAATGTTAAGTAAAGAATATATCTTTTCTCATGTAAACCATCCTCTTGTCCTGTTTGATTAAGCTTCTGTTTAATAAACACTCTCTCCTTGCTTTTGGACACACTGCAAAGCCTGGGACAGTTGTCAACATCTCCCCCAGAGCTACTAGTGGCCGCTGTCTGGATCCTGGCCATCCCCTTTGGATGCTTGCTCCAAATCCAGCCACATGCAAAACTTCATCAGCATCAGAAAATAAACAAGCAAAGGGGCTTTGTCTTTCAAGCACAAATCGACTGACATTGGCCAACTGCCACTTCTAATGCCAGCACCACTGTACATAGACTTATTCCCACTCACACAGAGGTGGACAGCAGAGAGGGAAGGAAGGACAGGACTGAATAACAAAAAAAGTGACTATAAAAAAAATCTAGGCAAATGGTTGTTAGGTTACACTCACGCTTTGAAGTCTTAAAAGAAATGAAAACAATCAGTCCTTCGATGAAGACTGCTTCCAGGATTTAAGTGCCTATGCCTGAGAAATGAAATAGCCTTCTCTTCTAACACTTCTGTGCTCTTGATAATTTCTTTTAACACTGGCCAGAATTTTTTAACCAAGAGGGCCAGAAATGTCAGTGTGCTTCCTGTAGTCTTTACTTCTTCCATATTTTGAGATGAAGAAAAAAAAGAAGAAAGGAAAAAGGAGTAAAAAAAGGCAAAAATATGTGTAGTCATGTGAATTCAACCATCACAAAAGGTGTCATATTAGCAGCTTGTGAGATAACCTCCTATCCTCATCAAATACCCAGCATATGCAAGTTGAAATTTCAGATCAGCTCTGCTGAAGCAAAATCCTTGGAGAACCTCCACTTAATCAGTAAAGGAAAAGGAAAGAATATTCAGAGTGTTCTGCTAGACCAGAGATGTCCAGACATAAAGGTTTCCCAGTAAAATGACAGAGATGCTGTCTGACGTGATGACGGAGTTCACACAAGGCTTATTGTCCTAGAAAATTTCAACACCCGTGCAGAAGATGCCTCTGACCTGACAGGTGCTAAATTTGCTCTCATCATAACAGTCTCTTCATTTCCAATCCCTTATCCTAAATATGTATCCAGGCTACCACACCCTGGGTAAATCCTTGGATGGCAAACTGGCACAAAGGATCAAACACTGTCCCTTAGTTTGACCAGTCTTTCTTCAGGACAAAAATTTGAGTCCTCCCTAACTGCAAGCCACAGGTAAAAAAAACCCTGAACCAACAACAAAATACCACATTTCTCGCAGACTTACAGCTTTTAACACATACAGACTCTACAAACTTCCAACACTGAGGGTCACCAGCTGTGAGGCTCTCTGGCCAGGACAGCAGGGCACAGGACATGCGAACTACCAGTGACACATGCTGGAGAGGGCACTGCAACTCCTCTGGTAACACAAACATGATAGTTCATCGCCAGAAATGGCATTCTACATGCTGACCTTTTAGTACATTTCTGTACTAAGCTGCATTTCTTTAGCAAGTTAATCTGGAAAATGGCAAATTCAGCCATTACACAATATCACTATCTCAGTCAGGGCTCAGGAAAGTTCGGTTAAAGAGACAATTTTTATTAAAGTGGTTAATGACATTTCTTCCTCCTTAGCCAGATGAGTTAAGTGACACTTGTTCCCATTTGATCCTTTGTTGCCCTGAACGCAAAACCTTGTCACCCCTCCTAAGTTACACAAGCTGCTGAGCATGCAGTCTCAGGCTGCTTCCCTCAGGCTGAACCACAGGCTTGTAATAAGAATTGCCTGTAGAGCTAAGGTTTGTCCGGTTTGATAGTTTGTGTAGCTGGTTCAAAAATACTGAATAGATCCAGCCAATGTCCAGTGCTCCAGCCTTCTGTGCATCTTCCTATGTGTAACCAGCACCATTTCCATTTCTCAACATTTAGCAAAAATCTACTGTGGCTGAAGAACCTATGGCAAAGCCTTAATCTAAGCAGGACAACATAAAAGCAACAAAAAGCAGGAAAACATAGAAATACATCCATTTCCACTCTGTAAAGCTTCCTTCCAGAGGAAAATAACACAGAGGCTTCCCAGCAATTTTGATTACCTAAACAGTAGCTGTCAGAAAAAAAGCATCCTCCTTTCAACTGACCTCAAGATGATGCCTCATTTTGTCAAAGCTGTTCACCACTATCAGCGCATCTGTGGGCAGGTCTACAGCTGCAACTGCTCTGACATGACACATCCCCAAAAGACCTCAACAAAGAGCTGGATGATGCCTGGAAGTATTGTCCAACAAGCTATTCTAGAGAATTCAAAAGGTTCTAAAATTGGATTGGAACAAGTGCCCCAGGTAGATGTACATTCTCATTACAATTGCAGTAAACTGCAGCAAACCAGTGAGCAACATAATACAGGAGTGCTTATGCAACTTTGGTTCACCAACAAACTCCAGTTTGATATAGTTTTCTCCATGATTTTGCCTTTTCTACCCAGTTATCTCTAAATAAAACAAAACTGCTCCTACAAGAAGCGTCTCCCAAAACTTTGTGTGCCAGGTCGTGCTCCACATTTTGAAAGAAAAGTCAATTCCATCGTAAGCAAAGAAATCACTGAAGATTTTCCAACTCTCACCTCTTGGAGAAGGTTTGGGGTTTTAAATCCCTAATTTATTGACTGTCTAATTGTATTTAAGGTAGACAGTCTGAAAACTTGTGAGGTCTGCCTTCACCAGCACCATTTGGTACCAACACAAATGCTCAGGTAACCCGGATGTAACAAGGCTGGCGTGTATTTACTGTGTAAATTGCTTTTAATATTGACAAACAGTTTTAATCTGATGATATTAGGATCTGCCTGAAGGCAATAAAGACTAAACCAGCTGTGGCATGCATAAAATACGTTGAGTTACTTCTTGATATAATTAGACCATCATTTATTACATTAATCATTACAAACTTCTTCGATTTATGATTAGGACATTACATAAATCTCTCAGGAGATCTACCACATACTGCTGTCCTTTGATGGTGGGGAAAAATACAATCAAAGGCCAGTGTGTGTGCTCAGAACAAATAATTTTTATCTCCAAGGCCCTGCATTGAATGCTATATTCTACCATGAATTTCATGGTATCTCTGGTCTATCACAAGCTCACTCTCCAATTCGTTTTCCAGGGTGTGTGGCTTTTTTCAGGGAAAAGGCACTTCAGAAGGTAGTTGCCATTAAAGTTTTAGGGGATCAAGTTAACAACATTCTTTAATCATTTGCAGTTCCCAAAGAATGATGGAAGAGGCTGAATGGCTGATTCTAGGACTCTGTAAATAGTGTGTAGTTGCTTTTCTCCTTTTCAGGGAGTCACAATCTACATTTCACTCACGAAAACATCTTTTTCACCTCTAAAAAAACCCTTCCATGAACTCAGCCATGGCTGACATCACCACATGAGTGTTACACTTATCACTGTCATAACAATTCATCGATGTACAGACGCCTGAAACTCCCTGTCTCCTCCGAACCGAGTAGTTTAAAAAGATAGATGGCTGCCTTCTGGCTAATTGTGGGAGTTCTTTCATTACTATGAAAAGACTTTTTATATCTCAAGTGACTTTATAAGCAGTGAATAATGAGACTTAAAGTCTTTGGAAAAGAGTCCACTGATCAAATGCTAGGATAACTTATGGGCACAGTGACCTTTTCCTCAGTAAGATACTCCAAACTGCTGCTGTTGGCACATTATTAAAATTGCCCATTTAAGGCATGCAGATAAGTACAAGGTAGATTTTATTTTTTATCTTTAAATTCAATTTAAGGTAGCACAGCAAGAGCTGGAGCTTTCCCAGAGCTGAATCCCACAAAGCCCCTGTGCCAGCATTTCCCACTGCAGAACAGCAGCAATGTTCAACCCAATGCTGGAGCACTGAGGCTGTTCCCAGCCTTGACTGAAATCATGGCCAGCTTCTGGGTGCTGCCATGCATCTGGCCCAACCCGATGGCCTGCTGGGGCACCAAACCCATGAAGGTTGGAGTGCTCCTTAAAAGCATCTGTGCTTGCTTTTCTTTAGTGCAGGTACAACAGACTTGCTCTACTTTAACACGCATTCCTTATTATGTGTTTGTTTTAATGACCATCTTGAAAGAACAGAAAAGGCTTCTCTTCTCTTGAAATAAAACTTGGAGAGTCCCTTTAATTATTTTTCCATTCTTATCTCATGCTGCCTTGAGACTAATTTGACACTGCTGTTCATTGATTTTCATGGCTTTACTCCATGGCAATGGTTTTTTTTGGTGTAATAGTACTAGCAAAAATTCTTTCCAATTTTTTACAGGATTAAACATTTAAAAAATACTTTTGATAAGCTCATGTGTATTTAGATTTGCTCAGCCACAGGAGCTGACACAGCAATAGATTACACAGAAGTTTAACTGCATTCTGCCTCTGGAATATGGCATATGGCAACTTTGGTGATCTCTTTTTCAAAGAAGAAGATGTGAATTCAGAGGAGCCACATATTTGATAAAACAAAGCAAGCAGCAGAGCTTTACCTGTCATTCAAAAGTTTATTTGATGCTTTTGTACAAGAAAGTTCCTAGTAGCTCTTAGAAAAACTTAGCAACAATTTTTATTTGAACATCAAAGGAGTGGGTAATGTTAACAATGGCATGCTTGCACATGTTTAATTACATTCAGTGAACACCAAAGAAACTACACGTAGATCTTATTAAATATATTTATCTTTTCCTTCTGTGTTGCTTCTCTCTCTCCTACTGTGATCAACCTTTAAAGAATATGTAGTCAAGTAGGATTATTTTTGTAGTGAGTGATGATAGCACTGAAACAGAAATACATGAAGTTGTTTGTTTCCTAAGTTTAATTGCCACATTCCTTCTTAGTAGGAAAAAATGCTAAGGGATGTGAATATCAGGACCAATTTAATTCTATCCTGTTTATACAGTATCATAGCTGTGTACACATCTTCAGCAGTAAAGAGTTGTGGCTCCTTCCTGACTGAAAATCAATTACAGCTGCTATTTCTGTCCCAGTGTTTCTATGTTCTTCCTTCATGAAGCATCTTGCTTCTTCCTCTCTCCATATCTCTGCCTTCCTTCACCACTTCCTTCCTCTGTTTTCTTCCATTTGTCTCTTTAGCTTCCCTTTCTTATCTTTCTCTTGCTCCTTTGACTTCCTTTACCTTCTTGAGTTTGATCTCTGCAGCATCAGCCAGCAGTTGCCACTCCTGCACGGATTGTACATAACATCTGCAATGGGAAACCTCTCCTGCATGAAGTCTGCATGTGAAGCCCCTTCATACCAGCCTCAAGAGAGAGCGAAGTAGCTGGCTCATGTCTGTAATGGACTTATTGGTTTCCTTTTCCCAGGCAATTCTGGGAAATTCTGGAATCAGATTTGTACCACTGCCTTGCAATAGTATAAACATCACTGAAATCCAAGTAGATTTTGAAGAATCTCTATGTGAACTATTCAGAGAAAAACCTGGCCTTTGAAAACATGTGGGCTTTCAACTGCTGTGCACTGACATCAGGTGCAGGTTAGCATACAGAGCAGAAAACACCTTTTAACATCAGGAACAGAATAATTCTGTTCGCAGCAACAGTTATCCTTTAATATGTAATGAGATTATTTGACAGGCTTTTGGTTATCTTATGTAAAAGCAGCATGAACAATTTAATTAAGGCACAGAAAAATTACTACAATCCACACTTTATACCTCCTTTACTTATGCATTTAGAAAAAATGCCTAGGTGGAAGGACTGTGTCTTTTTGTTTATACAGCATCAAGCACCACAGAGCTCCAAAGTAAGCAGGGTCTACTAGGTATTGCTGCAGTAAAAATAATGATTATACATTTGTGCTGAGAATTTAGACAATGACTAATAAAGAGAATTGAATTAAAATAGACATGCTTGGAAATAAAGTTTATGTCCCAGACAATGAACATACGTTAACCCTGGCACACTGTGGGATATCAAGACAAGGGCAATGTCATCTTTGTTTTGTCTCAGGAATAAAGTCCTTTTAAAAAATGTGGTTTTCTTTTTTAAATAATATTTCATGACATTTACATGATAAACAGAAATGGTAGATATCAATGAAAGAAGAAATACTTATGCATATTTTTTCAAATCATGTACTAAAAGAGCAGCATTAGGTACACATAAATTTCTTCCGGCAAATTATAAACACAATAACAGAACCTCTAATGTTGGAAAAGATCTTTAAGATCAAGTCTGACCACTAACCCAGCACTGCCATGTCCACCAGTAAAGCATGTCCCTAAGCACCTCATCTACATGTTTTCTGAACACGTTCTAGGACTGATGAATCCAAGACTTCCTTGGGAAGCCCGTTTCAATGCTTGACAGCGCTTTTGGAGAATTTTTTTTTTACTAATATCTACTACAGGTCAATGTAAGCTCTATATGGACTTATAAAAGAAAGTTTAACAGCTGACTATCTAGAAATTTTTTTAATAATCTTTAAAACTAGCCCAGTGTTCGTGAAAACAAAGTCCCTGAACAGATGAAGTCATTTCACCAAAAGAACAGTACTTAAAGGTTACACTTCTCAACTAACTTAATTAAACCTCACAGACAGATTTAAGATGCCATATTTGCCAACTTACTATGACTTCTGCCTTGTGTTTATTTCTACAACCTTCATCAGCGGCAGGCAAGAAACTGGCAAAACGTAAAACTTCTGCACCAAGCACAAGCATAAATTGGGAGAGCAGTGGCTGGAGAGTAACCCTGCAGAATGGAGTCTAGGGGTGCTGGTCAGTGGCAGGCTCTGTATGAGCCAGCAGTGTGTCAGAGAGCCCAGATGGCAAATCAAACAGAGTGTAATCAGCTGGTCAAAAGGTGATTATCTAGCTGTATTCAGCATTGATGTGGCCTCAGCTTGAGTACTGAGTGCACTTCTGGGCCCCACAATTTAAGGGGGATGTGAAGGTCCTTGAACGCACCCAGAGGAGGACAACAAGGCTGGTGGAAGGGCTGGAAGGAATGTCTTGTAAGGAGCAGCTAAGGCCTCTGGGTTTATCTAGTTTAGAGAAAAGAAGGCTGAAGGGCAACCTTGTTGTTCTCTCCAGCTTCCTGAGGAGGAGAGGTAGAAGAAGGATTTGCTGATCTCTTCTACCTGGTATCCAGAAAAAGGACACACAGGAACAGTGCAAAGCTGCACCACAGTGGGTTCAGACTGCACATTAGGAAGCATTTCTTCATTGAGAGGGTAGTCAAACACTGAAGCAAGTTTCCCAGGGAGACAGTTGGTGCCTCAAGCCTGTCAGCATTCAAGAGGCATATGGACAATGCCCTTAATAACTTTTGGTCAGCCTTGATGTGGTCAGGCAGTTGAACTTGATGATCTTTGTAGGTCCCTTCCAATTATAAATATAATATTCTATTCTATTCTCCATTGCATTCTCACAGAAACCAAACAGGACATAGCAGCATCACAGTTTATAAAATTCTTATTCATACTTCCAATAGTAGGCAGGCATGGTGGGGCAGCATAGGCTTGCAACCAGATGGATATATTGTAGCAGAATATGAATTTCAACCAAGTCCTTAATTCTAGATGTTCTTACAGCTCAGATGTACCTGGATTGAAGAGATCCTTCTCAGTTTACTTGTTGAAAAGGTGATGTGTTAGAAAGGCTCAGTTGGAGAAATGAATATTTTTCTCCTTAAATTTAAAATCAAGCAGGCTCCTGTTTCAAAATCCACATCATGCAGGCTTTGAGAATAGCTTTCATGTTACTCCTGATAGATATATTCTTTAAGAAAGCCAGGTTCCTTTAAACTTTCATGATAAGTTGGCTTTGCAAGCTGGTCAAGTAAAATGTCATAGTAAAAAGTTATTGGTGAAAAGAACTGCAGCTGAAAAGCAGAGGCTTCCAATAAATTGAGAAATGTCTGAAGCCAGTTTAAAACGGCAGGGCAAAATTTAAACAAACCTTCTCCAGCCGAGGAGAGGCAGACAGGCATAAATCATTCCTGGCAATCAATTCTGCTATTTGAATTCGTCCTGACACTTGTTGGGCTCGGTCGTTGACATGGAACCGTGGCAGAAAGGTCAGGCCACTGGGGAAATCTGGCTGGCTTCCACATACGACAGCAAACCACCCGACTGCAGGTCTCCAACCCTTCTAACACCATTCTTTGTTCCAAACATAAACTATTTAGTCTGCTGTGTTTCAAGTCTGCTTCCAAGATTTCAAGATACAGAAAATTCTTTATTTACCATTTGTACATAAGATAGGAAATATTGAGATTTCAGCCAGGAATGGCATAGGTAGCTTTTCAGGCAGACAATTTAAAAATAAACCTTTCAAGTTAATATTCATTGGGTTTGTTTCTCACTGTGACTACTTTGCAGTTAATTATTGATATTCTGTTAGACAACAAGCAAAACATCTGAGAAAAGGGACTGCAGGTTTCGAATTCTGTGAAAATTCAATATTTACATACATAGGAAACAAATCTGCTCTTAATGAAGATTCTCAAAGAAGAAGGTTTTTGTGGGAAATAATTTGCATACTGGCCTCGAGTGCTTTCTTTAATAGGAAATGGAAATACCATTATGCTCTGTTGTCAGTGCAGAAGTTTCACAGTTAAGGTACCCAGTGCTATCTTACATAAATCCGGAATACACACTTTTTTCCTCGCCCCTCCAAAACTCACCCTCATCAAAACCCTGGAAACGGCAAGGTCATGTACCCAGCTATGCAATCTTAATCTCTGGCTTCCCTCGATGCCTGCCACAGTCAGTGGAAATGAGCTGCTGGCCAGCCATCACATCCAGTACGTTACGCAGCTCTGTTGAGCGAGAGAGGGATTACTTGGAACAGCTTGTGATACTATGATCTGAGAGAGCACAACGCTGTCCCATCTGACATCCTCATATGTGATCAGCAGATGAGCTGCATCATGAGTATTGAAAGGGATTCAGTATCCTCATTTCACCCAGTGTTGCCTGGGTGGGAGGAGGCAGAGGGCCTCTCAGAGGCCATCAGGCAGGAGATGCACGTGCTTTGTGGGGCAAGAAAAGAGCAAGAATGCTTGCAAATCCCACAGTGGTCCTAAGTGTAGGTACACCATTTAATTTTTTTCCACCATCTTCTGCCTGCTGAACTAGTTTGACAAATCTCCTTATTCATTCTGTCTACTACTTCTCTCAACACTGGAGTTTCTTGCCAGTTACGTCAGTATAACTACTTCTGGGGACAGTGCTAAGAATTTGATCAATGAACCCCTTCAGAAATCATATTCATTAAAATGTTATTAAAATGTGCTATTTATCCTACAGTCAGTGGCCTTCTCCCTCCATGTCGCCTGTGTTCCACTCAGATCCCCTCTCCTACCCTTTCACTCTTCAGGTGCTTTTCCCCTGCACTCCAAATATGTACCTCTATAAATCCTTCTGGGAGGTTTTTAAACTTTTCTGCTTGATATGTATTGTATCTCTCCAAAAGGAAGAAAAAAGGGCAGACTGTGGAAAAAATCAACCACCCTCTACAGGTTGTATTTCATGTAGATACCTGGGCACAAGGCACAGGCAGAGATACTCAGACCACCAAATTTAGACACCTAATTTAACCTAATTTATATGACTCTTCTTGTCCTCTAGTCAAAGACAAGTGTTGGGAGGAGAGGGTGAGTCAGAGATGTAAACTAAATGTGAGTAAGCTGAATTACTCTCAGGAAATGGCAACTTCTCTCCAATGACATAAGGAAGTCTAGAGAAATGAGCTGATTACAAATTCCAGCACCTTGGATGATGTGTGAATATGCTTTTAATTTTCCAAATGGAATTACCTCAGTTTTGCAGAATTTTGAGACAAAAATCAGGCATTTTTTAAATGCTGAAAAAAAAAAATATTTTATGATGGCTTTTAGTAATCCAGGGAGAACATCTCTATTAATAGATGGCAGCATTCAAGGGTGTTGTAAACATATTTCCCAGGATGAGGTCCGATTTATAGTCTTGGGCATAAATTATTCTTCCCATGTGTTAAAAAAGCAGAAAAAAAAAAAGCATTCACTCAGCACAGTTTAAAGTTACACCAGTACAATAGAGGGGAGACTCCATTGCTTCTTGATGCCTTCTGTGTTGCCATAAGTTAGCTCAAAGATGGTTTTGGTTTTTTAGAGTAATATTTCACGGGCTGTTAATCTGGAAAGTGGATTATTGCCTTTGGGTATTTTGTGAAAAAATAAAAAAGAAAACAACTGAGGTATTTCATTTAGTATAGTTGTTTCTGTGCATGGGCAATCATTTATTTTTCTCCCATAATCTATTAGGCTTCTCAGCACTCAGACTTCCTGAAGCAGCTTCACTAACATAGTTGGTAGTAAGCCCCTCAGAGCCTGTCTTGTCAATTATCTGAGAATTTAGAAGGATTTACACAAAAGACCATAATGAACTAGGTTTGAAAGAGGCCATAAAGGTGTGAGGCATTTAGCCTGAAGCCTGGAACAGCTGTGATGGAGATATGTATTGTGCCAGCTCTTACACTCAGACAGGGAGTGTTTTCTCATCTAGAAGTTGTGTTACAAAAAATGGAAGCAGAGCTGTGAATTAGACAGCTCAGGACTGAGAATGTCCAAGGTCTGCTTATGTCACTGGTGTGGCCCTGTCATTTTTGTACAGTTACTTAACTTGACCATATTGTGACTTTTTCCCCTGCCTGTTCTTACACTGAAAATAAACCAACAGAGATTTGCTCTGAACTAAATAATAAACTATTTTTCATTTGTTTTGCATAAAGCTTAACATCATATATGCAGAGCACCACCTCCAAGCATGATGCACACTTGGTGCACTCCACCTCACAAACACTGTGCAGCTGAGTTCATGTTTGCAAAGCACTTCTGAGCCTTGAAAAATAGCACGCTCTCAAAGCAAACAGTAATAAGCACAGATGCTAAAGTTTGATAAAAGCTGCAGCAATGGCATAAAGCAGTGCTAGGCAAAAGTTACGACTGACATTTGACCCTTGTTCATGTATCTCCAAATATCAATGATGTTTAAAGCTGGTACTGGATGTGTTACCAAGAATACAAGAGGAGTATCACAGAACAGCGCTTTCAGAAATGGGATAGTTCTTGTGCCAGAGTATATGCATTTCCAATCCATCTGACATCTGAAGGACTCCATTTAAGGTCTGGATACCAGCTGGCAGACACAATGCAAATGGCTTGCAGGTATAGCTCCTGGAAACATATGATGGCTGCAAACAACTCCCATCTGGGAGTGCTTCACATCACTCCGTCCAGTGCTGACGCTGGCTTGTTCCCTCTGCAGCAGGCTGGCACACTTGCTGGTACCAGAAATGGCTCTGCCCTCTGGTTTCTGACTCTTGGCTTCAGCAACACAGTGAATACAGGCAGAGGTAACTTGGGGTTAACAAACCTGGAGTCTCTGCTTACTTATGCACGCTGTAGCACATGGCTACAGCTGGATCAGAACACTACTATGTTGGCTCGCTTTTAACTTGTGACATGTTGCACAGGCCTCTTTGTGCTTGGATTCTTCATCACAATGGCATGAAAAAGGCTTTTAAACCACTGTTCATGGTGTATTCCACACACATTCAGAAATTCCTTCCTATATCAAAAGAATGGACTGGAGAAGTCCTCGGGATAAATAGAAAATGCTAGAATATGTGTTGTTATATACACTAACCACCTCCTAGGAATGCACATAAAGCAAGGCTTGTGATATGTAAAATTCACCTTAATTGAAAAAAAAAAAAAAAAAGTTTTGCAAAAAAGTTAGAGGCCCATTTGATGAGAAGCCAGAATATTGTTGCCCTAAGCAGAAAGATACGATGTGTAAAACTGAAGCACTGTTTTTGCCAAATACAAATTAAGTTAATGTACCATTAAAAGCTGGCGGCTCATATACATTAAAAACATGAGATTAGGACACAAAGCAAGATATGACAAACTATCTGTGCAGATACATTATGGGGATGATCCAGCATCCAGCTAGGAACTGGAACACCAACTTGCCACTCCTGTGGCATATTTAGGATAAGCTTTCTGATACTAATATAACTCCAAGCAAAGCCGTGCTTGCTTTTTGCCAAAAGGAATTAATAATGGGTAAAAAAAGAGCAAAAAGGTGTGAGCCTCATGAGAGGTAAGGTAGTACTTCTGGAGACAGCATATATCATTTTGTTATGATGCACCATTCTTCCTTATGTTGGATCTTTTCCAGAGGAATTTTTCTGCCTTCAGGATGAGAAGGAAACAGAGAGAATAAGATAGAAAAGCATTTCATATTCCAGAATGTTGTAACTGTAAATCAAGTTCCATCAGAAGACACTGGAGATTACATTTACACTTCTCATTTCCACCTTTGGCTGCAAAATCACATTTCCTTCCATACTGCTTCCACCTCCCTCCTCTGTAGCCTCTCTCTGAGTTGCTGTGTTTTTAATAAATATTTTTGCCATTAAAAAAAAACCAAAAAAACCTTTAAACTTTGCCCCTTCTTGTTCATGGGGAACCACTCAGAAAGCAGACAAGAGCTAACAAAGCAACAGAATGGCACCATGTGATCACACAACTTGTAGCAAGTGACCACACCGGGCTCATGAGTCTGATAAAATGACAGTCTCACAGCTGAAATGTCCACTGGGAAACAGAATTCAAGACCCTCCACAGTCTCAACCTTTATGAGACTTTGCTTTAACCACAGGGCAATAAGCTAGTGTGCTCTTGGTAGCTCTGCTGCCACATGTGGAAAAGGACAAATGCAGAAGGTGTTGGTGAGGGGCATAAGACGAAGCACTTCCCAGAGCAAAGTGCACTTGGACACGTGTTCTGTAATCCCCTCCTTGCTGATAGCTGTGACTTGTAGGGCTGCCTTTCCCGTCTCTGGAATTACATGTTCTCTAGATAGTGACAACACACCCCTGACCCAACCTTGGTCTTTATTTCTTTGACTAGAAAGGGTCTGCTACACTAATTCACATCCACACACATGCATGGAGCTGCCAAAAATACCAAGCATATGGGCTATGAAAGACAAACATCCTGTCCCCTTTAAGGACTGTTTCACTATCTACAAACTGATTTCTCAGAGATTTCCACTGAAAAGAATTCAGTAATAATGAGGAAAAGACGTTTCAAGAGTACTGACGGCATGCATTAAAACAAAACCTGTGGATTTTCACAGGAGCTTTCTTGGCCCCATTGGAAAACTCAACCCTAGCTTTATTAATAAATCATGAAGGAAAATAGAGCTCTAAGCCACCTTCCAGCCATGCAACAGTCCGTTCATCAAAACAGGAGTGGGATACAAACTGCCAGACGGCACAGAGGAATTTATGTGAGATCCCCAGATTTGAAGACAGTCAACAAGGAGCCTGCACCTTCAGAAACAAACACAAGCTGTGCACTGAAATGCAAACAAACACCTCCATCCCTGGAAGTATCTGCTGCTGCTTTTTTTTACGGCGTCTGGCTGGTATGCTGTTTTCCACATTCGCTTCATCAAAACAATTATCATCTGTGGCCTTTTGAAATTATTTTCCAAAGATAAAACAATTATGCTGAGGACTAGTAAAAGCTCTCCACTGTTCCATATCTGCACAAATTTTCTTGTATTTCAGATGATTTTATGTACATTTAATCACTACAGATTAATTAGATGGCATACAGAAACCAGCAAAACACTGAAGAGCTAACTTCAGTTTAAGTGCACATGCAGCTAACTTGCGGCTTTTAAAAACAATTTTAATTAAAAGTACTAGAAAAGCCATCCAGCTGAAAATATTGGGAGCTTTGGGATGGGCTTAGCATAACTAATTAATTGTATATTTAATCAAAGCAGCCTTTGGCTGTAATTAATAACCTATTTTCCTCTGGTAATAAATACAGTAATTCAGTGAAACAGGATATACAATTTGCAGAATGTCGTACATACAGAAGATTCATGTTGAAAAGGGACAGCAAACCCAATCTTCAGAGAGTAGGTTGTTTTCCTCTTAGATATGTAAGTCTATTTTGAAGCCAGATTTAAATGTCAGGTCATAATTTCTGAAAAAAGATGCCCAAAACCCTAAAGTGACAGTAGGTTTGAAAGAGCTTGACTTCTCCAGTGAACCATAGAGAGAATGTAAGAAATGTTCCGCTGGCTCAGACCAACCACCTCCATCTAGGCAATCTGTTTCCAACAATTGCAATGAGAAGAGCTATTAAGAGTGAGCATGTGAGGCCAGCTACTTTTGGCAATCCATTCGCGTGTGCCCTCCTAGTAGCTCAGAGAATTTGACAGATCATCTTTTAAAAATGTCAGGTGAACAGAGAATCTGGAAAAAAATTAGTCTTTTCCACTTTGTTTCTAAATGGTAGGGTACAATATCTGGTGGATTTCCAGCTTCAGCCATCCTGGCAAAATGCTGGATTTGATCCATGCAACCAGAACAAAGCGCTCCCATTAATGCAGCACAAACCTTCCAGCTTCAGGACCAACAGCAACACTCATCCATCTACTCACACTGTGAGAGCCAAGAGCTGCTACAGCATCTTTTCTACTAGAGATCTCCTTTCACTCATATGACACAAATTCCCAGTTGTGCTGCTGTAACATGTTTTTCATATAGTCCCACACTTCTTTACTGGGCAGATGCAAATTTAAATAAAACAGCTGCATTAATCTAACATGATGTATCTTTTGCTCCTAAAATAACTGATGTCCCAATATGAATAACAGCTTTAATTCTCTGCTTGCTTAGTTAGATCAGAATGCAAAGCATTTTATCTGCATTTAAATATTTAATTCATTTTTAACAGTAAAAATACCTTCTTACCTTTTCTTTCCAGTTAACACAAGAGACTGACTAGAAAATTATCAGTTGGATGCACCTTCCAGATACAATCAAATTGACAAACAGATTAGATATTGATCTGCTAGCAAATATATATTGATGGATACCAGCTTTTTGGGAATTAGTCTTGGAATGGAAATGGATGCTTCATTTATATTATATATTATACATATATACACATACTGCAACCTCTGGCCATTATGACTGGATTACAGTAAATTTATAGTCTCTTGCTTTCTTTAAACATATGCAAGTACTGCTGTTCTGCATAGATTTTGTAACATTACAGGGAAGACTAGCTGTAAGCACTTTCCCTGCAGTAAAATATAACACTGCAGCTCTTTTTCACTGTCTTCTCTTCTGTTTTCTGTGCATCTATTACAAGTATATTCTATCCTTTTCAAATCTAGGAATCGAGACCTGTTCTTCCTGATGTGCGAATACTGTCTTCACCAGCATGTTGTTGTTGCCCAGATTTAAAGTTATAAATTAGCAGTGGACAGATTTCTGGAAGACTTTCCATCATGGCACGTTCTTTCAAAAGGAAACCAAAAAAACTGAAATGCTCAAGTCAAGGAGTTGAAATATGACTCTGAAGGTATCTTTATGTCTCAGTTGTACCTTGTCTTGTCTTGTATCTTGGCAAAGGTATAGCATTTAAATGATTTAATCTTTTCAGGAAAGTGGGAAATGCATTTAACTCACTGGTTGCCTTTCACAAGTTTCAGTTAGGCCTTTCCCAGAAGCAAACAGGTCCTAATCATACTCTGCTAGTCCATTTGCTTTGTTCTTGCCCTTGGAAAAACATCTCTGGAATAGGATTCTTCAAATTACTCTGATTACAAAGGGGCTAACTCTGCATATTTACTCCCTAACCAGCATTCCCTAACAGCATACCTTTCTCAGTATTCAGCTACATGCTTTCCCATTTTGTTGGATCTCACTTTGCGTTGCCCAACATATCATCACTATTTTTCAAGACATCCTCAAATTATCTGATAGTAAATACTTTTGGAATAAAGACATAACTACATATGTCAGTTCTGTGCACCAAGAATATGCAGAAAAAAAAGCACATCAGCAATTTGTATGTGGGCTCCATCTTGACGACAAGTTTTCCTAATATTTTCTGTGCAGCACTCTTTTTACACCAGCCTATGTATGTGTTAGCCTTACTCAGGCAGTTCTATAAACAGTAAAGACAAGAAACTGCTTTGTAGTAAAGACATGTATTATAGCAGAATCAATCTTACGGTAATCATGGAATTTGAGGTATAAACCCCTTCATTTCCACCTGTGAATCTTCCGAAGCAAGCCATTTGCTGCCAAGGTTAGTACTTTAGGCAGCACTGATCAGAAGATAAAGGTGATATTTTAAAGTAGTCAAAACCAGCTGTGTTGATCAGCAATTGTACATGTAAGAGCAGCAATAAAGATAGATGAGACAGTATGTTTACCTACACAGGGTATCAGTAACATTTCATATTCCACATCCTGAAACAGCAGAAATCTTCATATCTAGAACACTTACTATGTATGCTTTGCCTATTATTCTTTTATATAATTGCTTCACACTAAATATTTCATGGGGAAGGAGACTGGAAAGTGGTGTGCTTAATAAATGAAACCACTGGAAAGTTTGGATTGCTCTTGTTTTCACAGGCATTATCACAGCAGAAATCATTCATCTCCTCTGCTCTGAGCAGATTCTCTTCCTCAAACTTGCTGAAAATAAAAGTGCATCAAACCAGTAAAAATGGCTGAGTGATGAGCAAAAATGATCAAAATGTTGCTTCCTATGTCCCAGTGCTGATGTATACCTTCAAGATCTGCTTTAAGAAGGTACCAGAGCAACTGTACATTAAAAAAATCAAAACAAGACAGGTGGCTTTGAAAACTGCAGAATATGCAATATGTTTCATTTCTACAGTAAGAGATGGAGTTGGACTTGATCTCATCTCCATTGTTTTAAATAAATGACCTAATAACAGAGCATTTCTCTCTTTCAATGACACACAACAAAAAGTTAGTCATGGTATCATTGCCACTATTATCTAAAGACATCAGAGCAAAGTACATACCACATGATAATATATCTCATATAAGAAAAGGTCATGTAGCAGTTTCACAATTTGCTGATCCTAAATATATGTACAGTTGTATTGCCTGGCATTATAATCACATTTCTGATGTACTGCTAGAGTGCATGTTAGTCAGTTCATGGTACAGTGCCAATTGTACAATGCTGTGAGAGAACAGACAATTGTTGAACCAGCATAAAGTTAGAATGGTGCAGACAGATGATATCTGATTTGGTATTAAGCATAAGCCTGCTGGTAGGAAATGGCCAATCAACAGTTTTGCAACAAAACTGGAAGATGAATTTTAACTCAATCAATTATAAGTTCAATGCAGTCACAGAACCTGTACTTTTGAACCCCAGAGCTGCATTTACTGCAACATTGACTGACAGCCCAAAAGAGCTAGGAATATACATGGAATTTAGCCAGGCAAGCCTTTCTTCTCATCTGAGACAGACACAGCAACTTTAAAAGAAATAAAGACTGCAGCAGTTGCTTTGAATTAAACTGTGCTGTATTCATTACAAAAAGGCTAACAAAAGGGTAGTTAGCACATGTAGAGCAAGAGGTGGCCCACATAAGCAAGGAGTAAGAGCTCAGAAAGAGAGATCAAGGAATCAGCAGGTTGGAGTAGTGAAAGATTAGCTCCAGGCATAGATTAGCTTCAGTGAAGGATTAGCTTAGTCAGGCATAGATTACGGGAAAATAATACCACATGCTCCAATGTCTCTATCTAGCTCATGATTTTGGGTATGAGAGACATTTATCTCTCAAAGGCAGAACTCTCTGTTTTGCAGGTTCAGTTATACGAAAGATTTTATTTCATTTGCAGAATAAGTTATCATAGCAAATGTTTGTTATTGATTTAGGGAGATTGGCTCCATCATTAAAATAGATTACAAAACAGGCATTGTTTCTTTAAGATTCCAGAAGTGGAGTTTCTGTGGAAAATAAATGGATAACGTAAATAAATAAATATCAATCTGTTGCGATTACAAAACAATACAAATTAAAGTTGGATTTAACTAAATCTAAAATACTATTGACTACATTGGCACAAGGTGGTGTCAAACCTCACCATCAATTAAGAATACGGAAAATAACTGCAAGACTTGAATGCAGTATACAGAGATAATTTATTCTCTAATTAGGATGCTAAAATTAGTTCAGGAATTGAAGGGTGAAATGCTTTCATCTGCACTTGTGAAAAAAGACTTTCCATCTTTTACTTTAAGAAATGATTAATCTTTTCCATTCTAGTGTATCAATACATTATTTCCATTGGTGTATGACTGGGATGGTAAATCACATGCAAAAGCCTGATTCTATAAATTTTCCTGTCTTAGTTTAGGAACACATCTACTTAGACAAATTGGAAAAGCAGACACATCACAAAGGTGCTTTGGAACTTCTGGACTTTGTGCTGAACTGAGCTTCCTGAACTCATGAGGAATTTAAAGCTTTTTAAGATATGTTCCAAGGTCAAACTCTTCACAGATTTTCTACTTAGGAAATGCTAGCTTTTTAGCACCAGCCATTATCACAGAATCTTAAGGGCTGGAAGGGACCTCGAAAGATCATCTAGTCCAACTCCCCTGCCAGAGCAGGACCACCTAGAGTAGGTCACACAGGAACTCATCCAGGTGGGTTTTGAATGTCTCCAGAGTAGGAGATTCAACAATCCATCTGGCAGCCTGTTATGCAGAAGACTATGGGGCATAATCAATCTTTTGCTGTTCTTAAAAAAAAAAAAAAAAAACCAACCAAAAAACACACAAACCCCCCCTAACATTAATAAAATATGAAACCAGGCCTTGAAAATCTCCAAAATTAACCACCAACTAATCCAGTAAAATGAATCAAGGCTAGAAGTACCTTAAAGTTACTGGAGAAGGATGAAGGTAAAGACAAAACAGAAGGGGAAAGAGATTAAAACAACCAGAGTATCTGCTGCAACTTGATAACAGTTATGCACCAGAGAAGGAAGTTTCAACTCGATTTTACCTGCTCCCTCTTGGGGCCCTAGTGAGCCCATTTTTCAACCAAAAAGAGACAAGGGATTTGCTACGTCTTTTTCTACAATAAGTCACACTTGAGAAAACCATGCTAAATATCCCAGATTTCAAGCCTCTCATTACACGGCTGTGATCATGACAAATACTCAAAATGCAAAGCACATCAGATGCTAGAGGAAGTTCTACTTCCAACCACTGTCACCACCTGTCCTGGTGGCAAGGGCCTGGTTGCTATGTTCTATGGAATCACATAGTATCCTATAGCTCAGTGTTGTAAGTCAAAATGTTGGCTAGTGTGAGTTGGTCTAGATAGTACCATTTAGATGGAAAATGGTAGGATCATAAACTAAAATGGAGAAAAAGTATAGTCACGGGAACATGACAAGCTACTCACAAGACAATGTGCAAAAGGAAATGAACTGCTAGCCTTGCTTCTTCAAACCCAGTCCAACAACAAATGGATGTCTGCTCTCATAAGTTTCAAACACATCTACAGTTGTTCTCTAAATTAGATAAGGCACCAGGATCAGATATGGTGCGTTAAAAAAGAAATCCTTTAGAGAAAGGCAAAGCTTGTTCATTCTTGCTACAAACCACCTATAAGCTATTCTTGTTGCTCAAATTAATTGTTAAAAGTTATTATATTTTCATTTTCCTTTCCCAGGTTGCACAGCTTTTATTGGGTAAAACAAGAATAGCAGGATCCAACTCCTATCCCCGTAACTCTTTCATCTGCTTCGTTGACTGTATTAGCCACTTTCTCTGAATGGAGAACGGGGGAAAGTTCAACAGCAGTCTGACATAATAATGAGGACACAAAATACAGATGAAAAGAACACATGTCTAAAGATATGATGATGCAATATTAGCATATAAATGCAATATATGTACAACAGCAGCCTTTGAATTAAGCCACAAAGAACACTGACTACTTGATTAGTTGTTTATTTTTTTCTTTAGAGGGGACACATCAGAGCCATGGATTGATGCTTTAATAAGGAACCCGAAAACCTTTAGTGGAGATTAAGAGAGCTAGTAGTTATATGTCATAATTCATGGATACTGATTGCTCAGGACTTTGACAAGAACCATTAATTGTCACTGTGTAGCTACCTTCTGAAGTAACATAATTTAGTTCTCATTCTTACAAGATGTTGTAGGATCATTAAAGGAAGCTTCAGGCTAACCACTGATAATGGAAGTATTTTAATATTCTCAGTACTTTTACAAAGGAACAGCATGTCATACATCAATTCTATGTATTGCACCTAAACTCTCAAAACAAACAAACAAAAAGGCTTTTTGTTGCCTCCACTGTTATCTAAGAAACAGAGGTACTGGGGTTTCTGCACTCTTTTGCAAGTTGGAGGCACAGCAGGAATCTGAAAAAACCCCACAAAGAAATAACCCACAGAGGGCTCTCATATAATCCATGAGGTCTGGCTCACCTTATGGATTGCTTATTGTTCCATGGTAAAAGTCACTGTTCATTTAAAATAAAAGTAAGCCAACTAAAAGCAAAGAGTGTCTTCTTTCTTCCTCTGAAGACTACAGGATTTCTAGGAGGAGATCTAGTACTCCAATGACAGGATGAATAAACCTCCAGATTAATATGAAGTACAACAGAGTCTTTCCCAGTTTCCCTTCTTTTCTGTAGTTGCTTCAGAGCAGTAAAACAGAAACATGGCAGAATAAACAAGGGCTAAATGTGCCTGTGCATGCAGAAAAACAGATGAACATTTCAACACGAGGTCAGGTCTCGGTGCTCGTAATTAAGGCAATAGTAAGGTTTAGGTCAAACAAATAAGTATCAGAGAGGCATGGAGGAGGAGGAAGTTCCCTCAGGCCACTGTTTCTGTCCTGCCTAGACAGTTTATTGTCTCACAGGCTTACAATACCATACAAACGTTCACCTCACCTGTCTTTTAGATAGTCAAAGATGTATGTCTAGTGGTTACAAGGCTTCTTTTGAAGTCAAAGTATGGAAGAGGGCAGCTTCAAAACAATGCATCTGATCCATTTTAGGGGATCAGCTACTCTCTGATGAGTCCCGTTTCTTACTCTGTTTTTCTTAAGTCTATGTATATGGCTGAAACAGGGCAGATGAAACCCATCCAAGCTTCATTCATTTCTTGACAGATCAGCTGCTGACTGCAATGAGCTTGTATTCCATGTAGCAAGTAACTGGGCATCAGCAGGAAAACACACAATAAAAACATCCAGCAAGAGTATAATAAACTAAAAATAGCTTCACTAGCAAACACCCAGAAGTTTTCATTCAAATAGTCTTACTTTCACTTACATTTTGCTAACTAGAAGCAGACATTCGCTAATTAAGATGACCTTCCAGTGTTTTAGTGGCTTAATTAGAATACTGTCACTGTTCACAAAGGACTGCTTCCAGTGTTGCTTTGGATTGATACTGCGCTCAGGATCTGGCTTTATGCCTTTAACAGCCATGGGGTTTTGCTTCCCCACCCAATCCCTGCTTTTCTTTTTTGAGAGAGAGCAGACGCTATTCCTCAAAGTGCCACAGAAAAACTGGTAATATTTCAGGAAGCTCCACAACTTGAACTAATTCACTGTTCACAGAAAAAGAAACAAAGCCCAAGAAGAAGGTTCATCACTACTATTTCCCCTGAGGTTGCCCAATTAATTTTGGTTTTACTATGTTTGGAAGATTCAAATCTTGCTTTGTTTACAACTCATTTTATATTATTTAACGCATTATTGCTGTTGACATCACATTAATTAAATAAGCAGAGAGACAGATTGTTCTAGCTCTTGAAAGCAGAGTGAAGAAAAGACCCTACAAAAACAGATTTCTCTTCCTCACACATTGCAAACACCAGATCAGAGCTAGAAGTATTTCTTGTCACAGTTTCATCAGGTACCAATCTTTCAGCATCTGAGCAATTTCTGGTTTGATTACACACAGCACATGACGAATCAAAAACTGCCAGAAGTCTCACAAAGGTGTTCCGGGGGTGTGTAACCTGCTTTCCTGGTGTCTCTTTGAGATCCTGTGCACGATTCATAGGAAGCTTGTGTGTGAAGAGGGAGTTTGCACTCAACAACCTCTGAGCAGCACTGATTCCAGACTGGAGTCATGTCCTGCTTCCTGCATCTTGAGGAATTGATTTAGAGCAGTAATGGAGATGTACATCTGGGAGAAAACCACTACTAGAACACTTTCTTGATAGTGAAAACCATTCCATTTACATAGTGATAGCCTGGCAGGGTCTCCTAAGACAGCTAATCTTCTTGCTATTCTTACTACTACTTAGCTACTTCCATATCTTCTCACTCACCAATATATTCTTAATGCCACCAACACAGCAAGTATTTCCTTCAGTTCCTGCAGACCATGAAGGCCCCTGCTGAGAGAACAGCCTCCTTGGAAAGATCTGATCAACAGCCAAAGCAAGCACATTGTTGGGCTATTTTTACTCTCTCCCATCCAGCACTGTCCATTCAGAGCACGACTGCTAGTGTTGCATCTCCTGCTGTAAAAATATGATTTCTCTCCTCAGTTCTCTTAATGAAGATCTCCTCTTTCACATACAATGCCAAAAATCAGAACAACTGCAGATGTTTCTGTTTCACTCCTTTTTTTGTGTGTGTTTCCTTTTGTGCACCTTTGTGCTCTCAGTCTCCTCCCCAGCTAACATGGTGTCTTATGCCCCACCAAGGAACTCCCACCATGACCTCCATATCTGCAGACGTTTGATCTGGAGTAATAGATATACTATGTAGAGTTCATCCATTTCATATCAATAGCCTACAGGAACACCGTGGAATAACCACACATCCTTCAGGTGTGCTATTAATATAAAATAAACTATTTTAACACATCCTTAATCTTTCTTTAATAATCCATCCTAAGTAAATTATCTTGAAGCAATGCTGGACTGTGATTGATGGTGCTCTCTATAAAATCTCACTCTACTAATAATAGAAAGCTCCCCCTGGATATTCAAACCAGCTACTTGAAGACACAATAGGATGGAAAGGAGTGCTGGCATTTCTGAAGCCAGTTCTGCAAGTCCTGTGTTCTGTATGAAACAAGACAGATGCCTTCGTCTGTCTGCTCACAGCACTAACAGCTCACTCTGGGTATGCATCACAAGAGTTATCTCTAAGTGCAGCATCACTGTACATGAGATACTAACCCTTCCATGCAAACAGCCCTTATCAGGGTTGTATTTGCACATCTATACAAGGTGATTGTTATAAGGGCATGGACGCTTACTGGAACAGCCTGTGCCCTATGCTACTTGAATTATTGATCAATTACAAACAGATTACTAACAACTATGAATCGTTAAAACCTTATAATAAATCACGTAGACAAATACAGCATGCCTAGGGTGAATAAACTTCTATTTCTGTCTTCTTCTTTCTGACTTCACTTCCAGAAGCATGGCACTAAGTTATTTATACTAAGGCTACCTTCTAAAAATTAAAGGGGTAATACATTCAAAAAGCTGGTGGTCATTTGAAGTAAAAAGAACACTTCCTCATACATTATTATCCCAGCTGCCAAAACAGACTGCTAGTAAGTTTATCCTATAAAACAGTTAGATCTCTGAAGGAGTTCATTATAAAAAATTGGACAGTACAGTAACTGACCGCTTGTTTCTTCCTTTTAAAACATTTTTCTCCACCCACTTTGATAAATATGGAATCCTTGAAAGACACTGTGATATGATCTAGTAATATATATCACAATGCTCTAATTCAGCAAAGACAAATGAATTAATAGAAACAAATTGTATTGATGACGTAAGGCAAATCACACAGTACCTAAGAAACTACAGCTTTGCTGAACTACATTTCAACATCAATCTGCTTCTGATTTCACAAGGACTTTCTACATTTCATTGTAGATTATTTAGCAAACAGACTCCTTCTTTGTTCCACACAAGGAAAATATTTAAATTCTAGTTCAAAGGCTCCCAGTTTCTTAAAGACATGTAAAACGGAAAGTTTAAAAATACTCAAGATTCAAAATAGTTTGCTGTAACCAGGCCTTACTCCTTATGAAATACGGCATTACTTCTCCATGTTATTAGAGTTTTCTCTGCCTGATGTTTTACTTTCTTCTACTAAAGAGTAAGTCGAATTTTAATCACTAGTAAGCCGACTTTTAATCACTAGTAAGCCATCAAATTTGGGCAGACCTAGATGGTCTCTAAAAGTTTTACCAGAACTGTTACCTGTATATAGAAAAGGGAATGTGCAGAACATTAAAGAAAAAGGTTAATACTCTAGATGAAGTAGATGGCTTGCTAATTTCCAGTTATAAAGACAAGTCTCTAACCAAGTTGACCACAAGTGATTTGATGAATACCTGAAATGCAAACTTTGACATGAACTCACAAGGACCAGTCATTCTTATTCCCTCCCAAGCCATAACAGGTTTCAGTCCGTGAAGGCCAGCATTAACCAAATCTAGCAGAAGCCAGAAATCTCTTCTTTCTCTAGGGCACAATGCAGACAATGTTGAAACTCATCACTGTTTTCATCACAAGTATTTCCACTTGCATTTTACTGTTTTGCTTTCTCCAGAGCAAAATCCAAACTCAGTGTGCTTCCCATTCTTTCAACTCACATACTAGTCTCTTCAGTGCAGGACACTCTGCTCTTTATTCTACATTACCTCAGAGCCTTCAAATAAGAGTTAGTGTGTATCTCACTAAAGAGATGAGTCCCTGCTGTTGCATGCATTGTTATGGAAGCATCTAAAGGTTACAGCAGAACAGTAGTATCTACATACCATTGTCACAAAAATTGCTGTAATTTCACAGTCTTCGAGGATGCTTCAGGGCTTTGTCCTTACAGAAGTAACAGAATTCTGCCTGGACTTTAAATAATTGTAGAATAAATACGTAACCTGTAGCCCCAGAAAAGATTTAGGCAAGTGACTGCTTGACTACTTGCTCTGCCAGTGCATGTGCAGAAGTCATTGGTGTCAGAGCTGGAGTTGCCATTACTGTTGACTGCCAGTGCCAAGAAAAGACCACACCAAGGCTGCTAGGGATATCCAAGTACAAGAAGACTTGAAATCCAGCCTTCACCAGAACAAATAAAAACATAACAGAAGCCTTCCCCAGCACAGAGGCAGACATCATCTCTGTGGAAAAAGTCCTCCTTGTCCGATCTTTGAAGGATATTGAGGAAGGACGCACTGGGACCACTAATTTATCTTGCCTTACCCTAGTCATGATCATCACTTCTGTATCCAAGTTGATCTATATGGGCTGGCTAAGCAGATGCAGTTTGAGCTAAGAGACCCTTTTAGTTCTAGAAAGGAAAGGCTTTTTATAGTGGAGTATCCTGCAGGCAGGAGCACACCAGTCTGCTAAAAGCAGTATGATGAGAGGATGAGTGAGAGGTATGTAGCTGAGCAGGCAAGCAATTGCTCGGTAAGGAGATCATCTTCAAAAACTGTGAAATGGGTTAAAGGATGAATGCAGCATGCTTCTCTTTTGATGCTTCAGATAGTAAGATAGCAGTGGGTGGCTATAACTATGTTGTTTTTTTATACAGCAAAACCTAAGTGTCTGCATTGCCACTCATATACTACTGCCCAAAAGAATCTGCTTTCACATACACACACACACACACACACGGGCATGCGCATGTACATTTCCACGGACATGTTCAGAGAGAAAGGCAGATCAGCGTTACTGATTATATTATCAAGTTAACAGCTACAAAACGTGATGGATTTATCAGGAAATTGCTGTCCTGCCATTGTATGAATGCCTGATCATCAGTCTGTGCCTGGAAGAATTTCCATATCAGTACGCAAACAAAAAAAACAAACACAAAACATAAACAAAAAGGAGGAACATAGATGGACAATAAGATAGTGAAATTTGCATAATCAGCATATTGCTTGTGTCATCATCTCATTCTGTAACTTACTATTGATGTTAAGTCATATATTTTTGAGACTCTAATTAGTGTCGGCTTAACAAGTTAGAGAAATGAATGCAACTTCAAGGACATGACAAAAGGCAAAAAAAGTTGCTAAATATTGTAACAAACTGGACCTTATTTTTAAACAAATGCCTCTGAGTCTTCAACTAAAGTAAAACAAACAAAACACAAAACTCTGAGCATCTTTAAAGATGCCACCATTTTTACTCTAATTATGCTGAAAGTCTGGCAAGCCAAGTCAAACACACTTCAGCAGTCCCCAAATGGATTCCTTTAGTTACATTTCAGTAAAACCCCAAGTGAATTCCTTCAGTTACTTGAAGAAAAGGAAATATTGTATTATAATATATTGCTTTTTCAGGAGAAGAAATAATGTTATGATTGCTTGTTAGTCTAAAAATATCAGCAATTATACTGAAAATGCTATTTACACAGAAGAAATAGGAGGCTCTATCACCTAAAATTAGTGTCTGCTGGCAAGGTTTCTATAAGCTATGCAAGACATCAGGAGGTCCCCAGAAAGCTGTTTTAACCAAACTGAGCTGAAATCACTTGTGCAGTCTCCATCCTTGGAGAAGGCCATGAGTAACTTGCACAAAACTGGTCCTGCTGTGGCAGGAAGTGGGTCTGGACCTGACAGCCTTCAGCCATCCCCTCCAACCTAATTAGTCTGTGATAGCCTTCACAGCATGTCACACAAAGGAAGAGAAACAAAGAGAAAGAAGCAACTTACCAGCCAGCTGGGAATTTTAAGGAAAATAGAAGGGATCTTACCTGAAAAACATAACAGAAAGCAAAACCTTAATCATCAAAGTCCCTAGGGTAATGAATTATAGTAACTCCTGGTACATAAACAGCATACACAATTATGCCTTCAGTGCACTGTAAACATTTCACCAAATGGGCTCATGCTCTGTGAAAGATAAGATAGAGCTCTGCATAGAAGAGGTCTCTCCATGTTTGCACCCCCTGTATCTTACACCCACAGCTCAGAGAAAATAAGTTTGTCATCTGTAGACTCTGTGACCTGAACATTTTTATACTCGCTTCCTTACCATTTTGATTTCATCATACATGTGCCAACATTTCTTGTAGACAATTTCACCTTCAGTCCCTGCTGAGGTCCTGTCCACTAATGACCATAATGAAACATGCTTTGTGTGAGAGCCTGTTCATTTATTTTCATTCCCGTGAGTGCCTTCAGAGACCAGTGTTGCAATCACAGCTACTTACTATTTAATTCCCAGCCAAATTTATGGCCAAATTGAAAAATGGATGCAGGCTGCCTGATGCAGGATGCTTTTGTCTGAAGTGTCCTCGTGGAATCATTATATTTGCATTAATCTTTAATCTGCAATTAAACAATCAGTTCTATGTAAAAGATAGCTGCAAACAGATCTCCTGAATGTGTACTAGACAATATATCTTAATGGGTGTACCATGCTGTGGAGGGTCTGGGGCAAGAAAAGTCAGCAATTAGGACAGCATCTATCACTGGGCCCCAGGTCAGCGAAAGGTGAGGGGAAAACCAAACCTCCTCAAGGTGCTGAGCATCCATCCACTACCTGCCCTGCTCTAGGGCTGTGCTTGCAGTGGTGGGGAACACTGAAAGAAAAGCCAGGTGTTGGGGGAAAAGGAGATGCAATGGATTAAGGCACAGCTTCGCTGATAAATCTATCTTGGCAGAAAATGCAACCTGCTTTGAATCTGTTTCTTTCCAATTAAGAGCCCTGCTTCCAGCTCAGGCAGATGCTTAATTGGAGACTGAGGCTGCCAGGCAGGCACCAGCACCAGGATCATTAACAGGTAGTTTGAAGCCATTAAGGTGCTCCTGCTTGTCAATTCCCCTCTCCTATACCACTGACATAAACAAATGCATCTTTTTTCCTCATGGCAGCCAGCTCACGTGGTAAGGAGAGGTGTGTGTGTGTCTGCTGCAAGCTCGCCTTTGGTTCCTGGGACTGTGAAGTTATTAAATCAGCACCCAAGGCGTCTGGTTCAGCAGGGAATACAAAGGGCCTTCCTGCCTGGTGTCAGTGTAATATTAGAGTGGTACCAAATGGCTTCAACAATAGGTAAGCAGAAGGGCATCTGTTTCAGATTTGACTAAAATTGCATAATTAGATCTTGGTAAGAGATCCGTCTGCTCATCTGTGGTTTTATCAAATGCTCTTGCCCGATCCAAAAATAACCAGCTCTCAGACTCCAGTGGGCACTACCTTAAGAAACTCTACACCTGTGCAGAGCCTTCTGTATGAACAGATAACTGCACCAATACACAGAATTATAAACACAGAGAAACAAAACAATCATACCCGTGAACCCTGCCTTATTACTCCCATGCAACTTTTAGTCTTAATTCATTCACTGGTTTATTAAAAAAAAAAAAGAAGTCACTGGATTCATGTCAAGCAGTGAGATTAATTTGGTTTTCTCTTACAACAGTATCCTGACAAAAACTCACAACTGTCCCATTTAGTGATGTAAACAATTCACTACTTGCACCATTTGCAGCTTACAAATCAGCCAGTCTTGACAAACATACACTAATTAAAGGCAAGGAAGTAAAAGGCATTTATTGATTGCATGGTCTGAAGTGCCAGAATACTGATTAAATATATGTTGTTAAAGAGTTAATAAATGATTTAACTCTGCTGTGCCATGCTCTGTGTACACCCAGGGCTATGGTAGCTAAATGGCAATTCAATGCTATAATCTTCCATTACTTCCAGTGGGCTAATAAGGCAAGCAATTAGACTGTTGTCTTCCCTTCCAACCACAGTGTTAACATACTCGTTTGTGCAAAAGAATAAATAATATCCAGCAAGTGGGGAGAAAACTACCATATATAGAATATTCTTGCAAAAAGAAGACTCACTCATTTACAACAGTTGTGAGAGAAGTCTCAGTCAGCTGACACACAGAAACAGTATTTTGCAGCTGCAAGGTGACATAGAGGCTTCATTGCTATGGCTCACCAGCAGAGAGAACACAATACTTAAACATGTGACCTTTGTGAGAGATTCTGTCTCTAAGGTAATACAGGCTACCGAACAACTACGACAAAATAATTAACTGAGATCCTTCTTTCTGACACACCAACTCTTCAACAACGTGCTGCTCATGGTTCAACGAGTAAGACCATCCTGATGCAGAAAACCTAGGGCCAGATATTCTTACCCGAAACATATAGGTCATGTAGAGCCTGAGGTGTTTGCTCTCGACCCCACTGGAGGTGGGTAGGCACTCCTGGGCAAGTGGGGAGGAGGACAGCCGTTGCAGGCCTTGAGCAGTTTGGTCAGACAAAAGCCAGAAATCTTCAAGTTCTGCCCTATCAGAAGAATTTGCTGCCTAGGTTGAATACGCATAATCATATAAATGAAGCCATTATATTCACTACTTTCCAATTCCCTATCTCCAAGTGATGTTATACCGCACTTTTCCCCAATCACACTTCTACAATGCTTTAGAGGGTACCTTATAAAGGTACAGCTTTCACCAAGAATTTAAAAACTGTCCATTTTTAATTTCACTCCTATAATATATGCAATTTCAGAAAGGGATCACAGAATGGAGGGATGTATTGCAGCTTCCCTATGAAGTAAAAATGATCACCTCTCCTTTTCCTCCTTCCTCACACATACACATGAGCACACAGCACACACGTGACGTAAAAATGTTGAAAAATAGGCCTGGACAGACCTGAGATGATCACCTAATCCACCTCTGTCTCGAGGATTTATCTGCGAGGAGTTTATTTAATCTGGCCTCAAAACCTGCTACTAACAGACGCCTACTAGCAACTCCAAGCCATCCTTCTTGCTCTTGTAAGGTTTTTCTTGGACTCAAACCCAGATCTATATCGTTGCAGTTTAAGCACATTATTTATTGTCTCACAGGTGTGGAAAAGTGATAGTCCTATATGTGCCTCTAAAAAACAGACCTCTCCTGTCCCTAAGGATGACAAACCTCTGGAGCTTCAGTTTCATGCCAACTCTTAGATGTGACTTCAGCCCTACAATTCTCAGTTACTTGCATATTTATTCTCTTTCTTCCTTCCCTGTTTTTGCTCTCACATAAATTATGAAGCTTTACACACTGAGCCATGCTGCATATCCTTAGCAATAAAGGGCTTGCTCCAAGAGTACTTCACTATTTTGACAATGCCAGAGCATGTGTTACTTTGCATCTGTCAGACACAGAGCACCCTCCTTCAAAGCCCATCAATAAGCACGAAGTGACGGGTGGTCATCTGAACAACGCTTTGTGCTTCCATATTCAGCTCAGCAGTCCACACAATTTTTACCAGGGGGTTGCAGGGATAAGGAGAAAAAAGATTCATTCCAATCAGGTTAAAATGTTTCAAGTGGCCCATTTTCGCTTTCTGTACACTTCTGAAAGATGACTAGGAGTCAATGTGAGAGATTAAGCTCTGTTGGCAGTGAATTGTATTCATAATATATTAATAAGCAAGAATGCTTCAATTTTGGTTTGACACTGGCAACAGACTAGACAACAAAAGGACATTCACACAGAGGTGAGAATGAAAACGGAAGGTAATAACAATGAAGGTACAACTCTCCAGTACTGGAGGACCTTGGAAAACTGTAAGAATGATGTTTTATTTGCAAAAAATACTACAAAGCAGTTATTGCTCAACAAATCTCCAAAATGAAAAACTGCCTCTACGCATTGTGCGTTTTGAACTCTGGGAGAGTCCCAGTAAAGCCTGTGACTAAGTTACAGCAATGGAAGGAAAGAGGCAACATGCTGTCCAGATGTAATCTCAGAGTTTTGTTATGTTGTTACAGTTATAGTCACGTTTTGGAGGCAGCAGGAGGCCATGTCAGAAATCACAGCCCCATTGAACCAAACCAGGGTACCACCGGGATTTCCTCCCCAGGCAGTTTACCAGCAGGTTAAATCTCTTCAGATAAATCAGTTAATCCTATCTAGCCATTAATGCTTTAAATACATACTCTTTCCTTTTTAAGGGCAAAATTTCTACCTCTGAACACACTTTCAGAAATCCTGCTTAATTGTATTTATTTAATTGGAAATAAATCTACACAGACTACAGGCTTTTAAAGGCAGAAAGCCTACAACATGTCACTGCTCACATAAATAATGGCAACTGGAAGTCAGGCTCCTCAGACTCCAGCCAATAACCCTTTGACAGAAGGATGGATTGGAAAGTCAGTATCTCAGTGGGGAAAATCTTTTTGCAATTAAGAAATTCCTTTTATTACTTCTGGAAACAGAAACTGTGAAGTCAGGTTTTTAACTGAAATGCTTCCTACTAATGAATGAAATTTTGTTGAACTATGTCAAAGCCAAAAGGTTTCTTAAAGGACTGGGACAGATCTCATTTTTCTGTTTGCTTTGCTATTATTTCCTTATTGTGCTCTTAGTTGGGATTGCGAGACTCAATGGAATGAAAACATATGCAAGATGCACTTGCAAAAATCTGAAGACATAAAGGTCTTACTAAACACTGGCTTAAAGCATATCCTGCTTTCTTACTGAAGCTTCAGATTTCCTTTACAAAGTACTGAAATTCTACAGCAACAAAAACACAAAACCACAACAAATTCCACTTAAATATAAAAAAAAACTATTTTACTCTGAGGGTGACAGAGCAGTGGAACAGGCTGCCCAGGGAGGTTGTGGAGTCTACTTCCTTGGAGATCTTCAAGACCTGCCTGAACATGTTCCTATGCGCCTTTATCTAGGTGGACCTGCTTCTGCAGGAGGGTTGGACTAGATGATCTTTAAAGGTCCCTTCCAACCCCTACCATTCTATGATTCTGTGCTCGGTGACAAAAACTCAAAATCCAAACAAAAAAACCCCAGACCCCTCTCTTCCTTGCTCTTCCGTATCTTTATTGCACAATTGCAAAAGAAATGAAAAAGAATAACAACTTTTATAGCAGCACACCAAAACATGATCATACAACAGTAAAACCTGAATTAGAAAATGGTTACATTGATCCGTAAGTCAGTGAAGTCATTGCTGTAAGTTTCCCACAGTCTGATGGGGCCTTTGCTAATCCGAATTTTAGAATTTCACAAAGCTTTACAAATATCTTCCTGTCTTACATGCTGTTGGGAATCATCCATGATTGTTGGCTTTCTTAGGAATTATGAAACCTCCAAACTTCTTAAGTGTGGGGGTCTTAATGCTTTCTAGCTCTCCTCAGGTGTGGTTCTCTTGTCTCTCAACTTCCACTGATACTCTTTGTAACTTCTCAGAAGTATTTCAGCAAAATAGAAGAAATTAAAGCTATCTTATAAGAGTTATACAGGTGCTTTGCTAATGTTTATCACCTTTCCACCTTCTGACACCTATCACATACATTTTATATATTGCCACTAGCTATTATTGGCAAGAAGGAATATGGAGTATATAAACAAACATTAACCACAGACTCCAATGCACAGGAACTCAGGCCACCTAATGAATGTCTAAGGAAAAACTACCAGGGAAATAAACACTAGCAATGAAAAAAGACACCGAAGCAGGCAAAGGTGACTTACTAAATCAAGGGTGTTCTTGGCTTCTGTCTCTGTGGATCAAGACCACACATTTTAAATGGATGCTAATTCTGCAACTAACATTCAGATATATTATACAAGTCCTGAAAGTCCTGTGGGTTTTTTTGCATTGCAGAGGCAGATGATACAGATCAGGGATCTGGTGGTAGATCATATGTTGAGTTGAAGCTGAAGCCTGCAGCTGTCTCTGGGTCATAGATTTTTATACTCTTTGCTTGTACTAAACTAAAGATTGAAATATACTTTACCTGTATAATCTCTCTCTGTCATTAAAAGTAATGTTGTTTTGTTTTGTTTTTTCTGGGAAATGAGTCATGAAGAAAAAAACACAGCACAAAACACATCCATTTATATTTCACTGGAAAAAAACTGTGAATTAAAGTGAAAACAAATAAAAAAATCCAGATGGAAATATCTGACTGGGGCTAAGATTTTACACTACATCTTCTAGAATGTCATGAGGATTGCTCTGCTGATGTGTAGGTGCTGCACCTACAGGCATTACCTGTGCAGAGAAGCTATCACCACTTACCATGCATTTTCTTCAGCATTTGAAAAAACTCACAAGATGGAAATAAGGCAGCCAAACAAAAGCTGAGGGATGCTTGGCTCAACATTCTCTATGCTTCTTTTTCTTCTGCAAAATCTGAAACTTTCTAACAACTTCTCCCCCCATCCAGTCTACTGTCACCCTTAGTTGTCATTGAAGTGATACTAATAATATTTGTAGCTGGTTATGACACTCAGCCACAGGAGCAAAGCTATTTGGCACTGTAATGCAAATGACTGCATTCATCAAATGAGCTTTGTTAGTTATTCATTGTGTTCCTTATCATTCCTTCCCCAAAGCCTGGTGCCTGTGCAGTGCACATGGGAGCTGTGTCCTCGCTGTAAAACCCACCCTTATCAGGCAGCGCAGGGTACCACGGCACTGACCTGCCAAGTCACTGCAGCCCTTCTCCTCTCCCTCACCCTTTTGTGCCCAGTGTTGCTCTTTGTCCTCAGCCACAGGATCTGTCGCCTCTTGCTCTGCTCACAATGCCAGACCATCTCCCACAGGTGGAAGAAAGATTTGCAGAGAAAGGGACTCAGGAGAGATCTGTAATTCCCTCCTTCTTCTAACCCATCTCCTGATTTTTCTCTGAAATCTGCTCTGACCAACCTTCTGCAGTGTTAGGCTTTTAAAAACAACTATTGCAACCAAACTGCCCAAGCCACTGTGTGTATCTCGGCAACACAGCAGGCCTGCACAGAGAGAAAATGGTATTGACAAGTTTGGAAAGGGACAGATGCTGACTCTGATGCAGGCAGGCATTTGGTTGTTTTTTTTTTTTTTCATTAAATCTTTCACTGCTTAACACAGTTCAACATATCATGCTGTACCTCTGGAGAAAAGCTTTTGGGGGCTGGAGCCAGAGATTAATCCCTCTGTAATTTCTACTGCTGCTGGCGGTACTAACTGCCAAGGGATTTTGAGGAGAGATAATGGCACTGTTAGATTGTAACCTAGGTGTAAAAATGGTCTTAATAAAACAGAGATGGCTGAGGCCCCATCAATAACTGCTACACACGAATTTTATTGGATTTAATAGACACAATACATTTGAGGTGATACAGGAGGCTCATCCCACTATGGTACTTAATAGAGGTTGAGGAGCTACTCAGAAGTGTGTCTACAAAGAAGCATTCAGGACAATCTGGTCACCCTAACCTCTACAGCAAATGTAAAGATCTAAAAAGAACTTTTGTAAGATGACTGGTCTGGATCTTTCTTCAGAGTAAAATGCAATTAATCAGATTACAAAAACTGTGTATAATTAAACCAGTTTGGAATGATTCTGTCACATATTCCATAATTAATGTTTGTATAAGAACAGATTTTCTGTATTGCAAGAATCAGCAGATAATCAGCAGTTGATTGTTAACCTGCAAATATGCTGATCAAAGCATAATTACTTTTACACATGTACCTACTCTTTAATGAAAACATAAGAAACCCTTTCTCTATCTAAAGAACTGCTGTAATATCATGAGGCATAATCCATAAACAACTCCAATTGTGTTTTTTATGTTTATCTTCACCAGAGCTGTTTTTTTGCGGGGTAGAGGAGGGAGTAGAACCAAAGAAAAAGAAAATTCGAATAGGGTGGAAGGCCTAATTTCATGTTCTTGGCAATCTGTGTGATCTTAAGCAAAACCTTTTTGTATACCTTTTTTTCCTCTACTGTCTCAGATCAACATTATTGGACTAACAGTTGCTATGACACTATAGTTAGAGTAACAAACCTAGAGTAGTACTATTACACACCCTGTACAATGTACCTATAAATACTTTATGAAGAAAGTGCAAGGTTCTTCTAACTTTTTTTGGAAAAAAAGAGAGTATAGAAAGAATTGTAGAAGTCAAAGGCTAAAAGTGGAACAGAATATTAGGAATTCATCAGTGTGGCAAAGAAAATAGCAGACATTCAACACCATGAGACAGATGGATTTCAAAACTCTCATGCTTCTGGTCATCTGTTCTCTCCATTTTTTATAAGTTCACTCACCTTGCTGAATCTTCCATTTATTTTGCGCTAATGATGCAAGAGTATTCATCACTGGGTAATTAATATTAACATATTGATGGTTTATACTGACTTCTATTAAATTTATCTGTGAATTTTCTATATTTCAAGTGAAGATTTTTGAAATATATCAGGTCAGATATAGTGAAATAGATTATGGGGTTTGATATGCACCATTTGAAAGAGGCCTTGTAATGGCAACAGTCAAAAAAATTTCTCCTTGCGTACAAAAATTTCCAACCAGCTCCTCTGCTCATTTCTTTCAACGTCACCTCTCATCCCATTCAGTAAGAGTGGTTGGCCTGGTAAGCAAGTCATGGGATTTGCATGGCCAATACAGTGAAGAATTCTGCTACATCAGAAAAAGAGAATTAGATGCAGCTTTTCACCTCTCCCATTCTTCACAACGCTGAATTTCAGGGAGAAACAGGGACAAAGGATAAGGAAAAGGCTGAGATACTTAATGACTATTTGCCTCAGTCTTTAGGAGTAAGACCAGCTGTTCTTCAGGTAACTATTCCCCTGAGCTGGAAGACAGAAATGGAGAGCACAATAAAGCCCCCATAATCCAAGGGGAAATGGCTACTCATCCGTACACCATTCAGACGCAAAGAAGTCTGTGGGGCCAGATGGGAGCCAACCAAGGGGCCTGAGGGAGCTAGTGATTCACCAAGCCACTTTCTATCATTTACCACCAGTTCTGGATAACCAGAGAGGTCCCACTTGACTGGAGATTAGCAAATGGGACTCCTGTCAACAAAGAAAGGCTGGAAGGAGGCTCTGAGGATCTATAGGCCTGACAGCCCAACTTTGGTGCTGGGGAAGGATATAGAGCTGATCATCTTGAGCACCGTCACATGGCATGTATGGGGTAACCAGACAATCAGGCCCAGGCAATCATGGCTTTATGAAAGGCAAGTCCTGCTTGACCAACCTGATCTCCTTCTATGATAAGATGACCTATTTAGTGGATAAAGTAATGGTTGTGGATGTGGACTTTAGTAAAGCCTTTGACACCATTTCCCACAGCATCCTCCTGGAGAAACTGGCGACACATGGCTTGCATGGGTCTAATCTTAGATGTGCAAAAAAACTGTTTGGATGGTCAGGCCCAAAAAGTCGTTATAAACAAAGTTACATCCAGTTGGTGGCTGGTCACTAGTGGTGTTCTGCAGGGGTAAGTGCTTGGGCCTGTTCTGTTTGGATGCGGGGATTGAGTGCACCAAGTAAGTAGGCAACACCACAGTGGGTTGGAGAGTTGATCTGTTTTTAGGTCGGAAGGATATACAGTGGGACCTGGACAGGCTGGATTGATGGACTGAGGCCAATTGTATGAGGTTCAACAAGGCTCAGTGCCAGGTCCTGCACTTGTGTCACAGCAACTCCATGTAACACTTCCAGCAACAGCTGGAAAGCCGCCCAGTGGAAAAGGACCTGGGACTGTTGGTCAACAGCTGTCTGAACATGAGCCAGCAGTGTGCCCAGGTGGCCAAGAAAATCAATAGCATTCTGGCTTGTATCAGAAATAATGTGGGCAGCAGGATCAGGGAAGTGATTGTCCCACTCACCCCCTGAGGCTGGTGAGGTCATACCTCAAGTTCAGTTTCAGGCCCCTCACTACAAGAAAAACACTGAGATACTGGAGCATGTCCGAGGAACGAAGCTGATGAAGGGTCTGGAGAAAGAGTCTGATGAGGAGTGGCTGAGGGAGTTGTGGATGTTTAGTCTGGAGAAGAGGAGACTGACCACTCTTTACAGCTACCTGAAAAGAGGGTGTAGTGAGGTGGGGATCAGTCTCCTCGTCCACATAACGAGTGACAGGACAAGAGGAAAAGGCCTCAAGTTGCACCAGAGGAGGTTTACATTGGATATTACGTTTTTAGACTATTGTTCCCATTTATGATCTGATCTTATTAAGAGAGGTGTTCTAATGTAGCAGAGAATCCAGGCTTTTATAATAACAATAATAATAATAGTCCTTTAGCCATGCCTGTGTTAGCTCTGCTTTGTATTTTTAGGAACTCCATTTACAAAGTTCCTTTCCTTCCTTCCTTCATCTTTTTCCAACCATGTAAAATTCACCACTGAGCATGAAGCTATCCAAAGCTCAGGCAGTTTTTCGTGCTCTTCCTTTAGGACTGATAGATCATTATCAGAAAAAAGTGCCAAACGCCTGCTGGCACATTCAATCAGCTGCCAGGAGCTGGAGATGTAACATGCACCATCCCTACAGGTGGTTGTGGTGTGATAGGATTGGTGGAGCATTTTGTGTGAGCTTGCTTAGGTGTATCTAAGATATACCACTTCCACTTAAATTTGGTTGTCTCCATCTAAGAGGGTTTAAGACTGAAGGGTCGACAGAACACACAAAAAAGACTGAAACTATTTGAAATTCAATTGTGACAAATATCTGACTCTCAATAGGGCCTGTGAAAATCCTGGACCAAAAACTGGAAGCAGGAAAATAAACAATACAGAGGTATAGGATCATGCAAAACTTTTCCTGCCCAAGATCAAAACCATAATTTGCATCTGTATAAAAAAATCTGAGTAGAACAAGCTACCCAGTAACATATACAACATTTGTCATGTCTGTAGAATGTCCAGTGCCTTACCTAACAATATATTCTACAAAAAAGCATCACTGCTGGTGAAACATCTAGGTTACAAGAAATACTGTTTATATCCTTGGTATGCTGAATTAGTGACTGACACAGAAGACACAACCTAATGATACAGAAAATATAACCTAACTGCTCATTTCTTACCCTGAAAAGGAGATGTAAATGTACCACAGTGCAGAAAAATCTAAAGACGTGCTTAAAGAAATGGGAAGTAAAAAGCTGAAGCATTAGATATTCTTTTAGCAGAGGGAAAAAATCTTTCAATTGGCCACAAACTTCATAGCACAGAAGATTAAATTTTAGTAGAAAATTATCAAATCAGCAGAAAATAAAATTGATCATTCCCATGCATACTGCAAAAGCAATATTTTACTGAGAAGACTGAATCTCTCAAATACAACATAAAAGCTTGCCATAATGACAGATAGTTCTATTACAAAAGGTACTGAGTGCGTAATTAACCACTGCTAATACCTATCTGAATATTTGAAAAGAAGAAAAATTTATTCAAGTGGAATATAAACTATTCATCAAAGCTGAAAAAAAATATATAAATGAAATTGGTACAGTGAAAACATGCACCAGTCAGGCTATGTTTATGATCCCCTGACAGAAGATGTATAAATAGGAAAAATTTACCACTCATTCGCTAGGGACTAATGAAGCAGAACTAAGATCATATGCACACCATCACTCAAACACGGGACATTTGCAACTTCTCAATTTTATATGGAACTGCCTGTTCAAGTCACATATTTTGTAACAAAGGTAATTTTTTTTTTTGTTTCACTCTAAATAGTAAACTGTAATTGGCCCAGAAGTTTCATTTTTCTTAAGCTAATGTTAATTTAATGAGTATTCTCTCCACTTTTCTGTATGTAGGTGATGGAGGACTTAGCTTTCTCAGTTTCCCAGTATCAATCAGTTACATATAGCAAAGCATAAAAAGTAGTATTTAATTGAAGTTTCCTGCTCTGTAAAATGATTTATACTCTTGGATGAACAGCCACAGCTCTAAACTTTGTTGGGTTTTAGAACAGCTTACAAAAATGAAGAAAACCTAAGCTTGTTATTTCCATATTGTCCCAGCTACTGTAACTATTTATCTGCAAATGTGAAAACAGCTAAGTATCCATAATTTAAGAAAATGCTTCTTAGAGTTAACACAATTGCAAAGGATAATCAAAAGTTTATACTCTGTAGACAGGTGCAAGTAAGGTCTAAATTCTCAAACAACGGCAAGTTTCCAATCTCTGAATGTTCATTTAGAGTAACGCAAGCTGCATTACTTTGTCAGCCAATAGAGGCATATGGACAATATTCCTGAATATACTCTCAGCTCTGAAAGCTGTAACATTTGCCACTTGCAAGTGTAAACATATTTATGAATTTTTAACATCAGCTTACTCTGATGACTTTATTTATCTGCGTCACATAGTATTTTCTAGAAGCTGTGAATGAAATAAAAATTAGTGCTCTTCTCACAGAGAGATTCAAAGTATTTCCCATGAATTTACTTTCACAGAGGGCCTAGAAAAAAATGCTGCCTGTAATTTTTGTCAGTGGATTATCCCTAATACATTATTTTCTTCCTAATTTATTTACACAGCCTATAATGCACTTAACAAAGATTTCAGTGTGTCAGGTGCTGCTCTGTGAATGCTAAGAAGATTAAAAACTACAGGCCTATTTCTAAGCATAGCAAACAAATAGTACCTTGTGCTTCCAGTAGCATGCTAGGAAAATACTCTCCAGAGATGAATTCCATCTCTGTTCTACAAATTGGCCCAACATAATGCCAATCTACAGGAAGCATGACTTTTTAATTCTGTAAATAAAAAGCTCAATGACACTTAAAGTATAGAAGTGTCCTTATTGAAATGCTGGATTTGCCATATTGTTTTCCAGGAGCACACTTCTGTGACTGCCTGAAATAACAAAGGGAAAAATATTTTACAGGTCCTGAAACTTTGTCCATGTATCTTTAACTCTGCCTACAGTTACCTACCTGGAAAGGGACGGTCAACACTGCCCTATTCTACAAATGCGACCATAAGACTAGCTTGCTTATGGATCATCCTCAGATCCCATAAAAAACCTGTGAGAGCTCTTGTTACTGCAACTGGTGATACATACGGCTCAGCTGAAGCCAGAGTGAGCCTCTCTTCCTTCTGCAGGGGCTGAACAAAAAACGTAACAATATGGGAAGACAACGGGAACGTCCCTGGTGCAACCCTGTATTTGCCTCTTTAATTGCAAGGTACAAGACATTACCATCCACTAGAAAATAAACCAGCCTACTGCTGGAACAATTTTCACAGTATGTTTACTGTGGACAGTAAAGCTTTACTCCACATTGCTATAGATATTTGTATGCTGGTGCAATTTGTATTATTCAAATGACTATACATGTTCTGTGGAGTGGAAAGAAAGCTAGTCCATCAGAATTCAATACTCATTCGTATTGAACACATTCATACCATACCTAAAAAATCTCTCACTAGAGGAAGAAAAATAGGAACCATAAAAGACCTTTTGGTTGAAACAGACTGAGGAGTCATCTCACAACACTTTGTGCACCTGGTGCATTTCATTGTGGATGAATTTGCAAATAAATCTTATGGAATGGCTCAAATCTTTTATTCATCCCTATCTTTTAGTTGTTGCTGAGATACAAGCAGCAGCAGCACCTATGACACTTTATAATTGTTTCATCAATGAACAGACTGATATGGTAGTCAGAGAATCAAATTAGAAGAAATAGGAGTAAGTACTCTGTCAGTGTTGGACACGGCTCCTGTACAATAAGAGGAAATCCAATTTTCCCATTCATCCACTAATATTTAGATTTTCCTCCCTACAACAAAATGCTATGCAATACTCAGTGTCTTCCAAATCAAAAACATGACTGCTAGAGCTTTTCTGAAAATCTGTAACCCAAAGCATAGAGCAGCTTCCAACTAAAGTCTCCTGAGGTATGGGGAGGTGGGAGGCTGGGACCTATCCCTTCTCAAGTCACACTAGAAATTAACAGCACTATTATTTGAGTGGTGACCTTTCTGCATAGTGCTAAGAAGTGGTTTTCTTTGGCAGTAGAATTTATTCGTTGTGACCTATTCCCAGCAGCTGCTGCAGTCACTGCAATCCAGAAGGGTAAACTGAGACTTTTATCCCACTTCCCACCTTTTTCATATCCCACTGAAGAGACAGATGCATGGGAAGAAATAACCATTACAACGGTGTAAATTTCAAAGCATCAGCTATCTATTGCATACTTTTGTCCTAAATAAAATACAAGGTTCATTCTGCCACCAGTCTCCTTTCTTCAAGTAATTTTTGCACAGAGTAAAAGAGTGGCAATATAATCCCTGCAAATAAAGTTTATGCCCCTGTTTACCCTGGGGTTACTTGTTCAAGTGTCTCTAATGTTAAGGGTGACAATGTACTTCAGTAGTCTAGAGCTGTCTTGTGTAAGTAGGACCTGAATAAAGGTTCATTGCATTTTTTCCTAACTTCCACTCATTTCAGGAGTTAATTATCTGTAAGAATGTTCCTTTAAAATAATGAATCCACTCTCAGCTGGAGGTCAAGTAAGCAAGTAAAGAGAGCTGGAGAGCTCATAGAGAAATTACTAAATTAAGGTTCTTAAAGCCTTATCTGTCTGTTTTAATCTTAATCAAGCTTCTGTTCACAAATTAGAGATTCAAACAGTCATCTTTAAAATACAGACAAATAACCCAAGTGAATCCATTGCCAACATAAGAATATTATCAACTTTATAGTATGTCTCCAACCAGAGAAAATGTTGGATGAAACAATAGACCTTGAAGACTATTGCAACCTCAAATAATTATAGATACTGGTGTAGAAAACAGTCTTTCAGAGCTCTCTGCAGCATTTTCCAGCTGCCAGGCCAAACACATTTTGGAAACTTCAGAACATCAGCTAAGCCTAAATTGCAAAGACAAAGCATGAACTTCAAGAAAAAATCTAAGAAACCCAAATTCCCACCATGGTTTTACAAATCCAGAATATATTTGAATTTTGCATGGAAATAATTTTTTATGCATTGGAGTACCAACAGGAAATGAACAGCTGCATTCAGCATTTGCTCAAGTCTCTACAAGAACATCAGAGACCCTAAAGGGGCCTACTCTGTTGCATTTTTGGGGAGTGCAACTGGCTGTGGTCTAAGCCCAAATTTGGAAAAAAAAAAAAAGCAAATACAATCTTTATACCATGCATAAATGGGAAAGAATGGTCCGGTGCTGTACTGAGAAGGCTGTCATATGAGCTATAAATAATCACACATACTGATCACTCAGGAGCCTTCTCTTTTGATTTTCCTCTGTGTTTTGTCTTTGGTTGTCAGTAAATATGACATCTATCCTCTCCATTTAGCTGGCTAATGGCCCTCATCTAACGCTGAAACATTGGACTAGCACTTTGGGAAGCCATCTGTGTCCATGAAATAAAGATAAACCCAATACTACAAAAGCTCTTGTATTTCTAGTTTCCCATCAATTGCCCTTAAGATCCGAGCATAAGGTGAGCAAGCACTTAGCAGTGAGCAGAACCTTGTGACATCCCACAGAATTCCTCTCCCAGCACACAGGAGCTGTGACTGAGAAAAGCCCTGTGGATCCTTCCTCAGAGGAAAGGCTGGAGCTTGTCAAACATGCCACCATCTTTCCCTGAGAGGGTATTCAGGCATGCTAGCAGTATCTCATGGGCAAGATTACCAGAGGCAGGTGATACATTTGAAAGAGTCTACATGTTCACTTGCACTCACAAAATTAAAGAAGAAAATATTTATGTAAACTTACTATTCTCAATATAATATCAAATAGCAAAGGATCTACTCCTAATCAGTATTAATTAAAGTAACACAGTTAAAACCAGAAATAACTGTTCAATTTACTCTAGATAGCAGCAGAGTCTCATTTGCTCTTTCAAAGGCATAATCAGTTGAAGGGCACATTTTTCTTCTCTTTGTTCTTTCCCATCAATTTTAATGGGTGCAGAACATCAGTCACATGAAATGTAATGGGACAAGAAGATGGATGAGTACATCTGAAGCTACTAGTCACAGGACAGAAAGCATCCTGACAAAGTGACACTGGCAGTATAGGGTTCAACAATAGAGCCTGGACAATATTTAGTAAGTGAAACTACAGTGCTACATGATTTGGTATTCTCACTGGGCAAAATCCTTCCCTGTCACTATTCATCATGTTCCCATAGGTCAGACTTTCAAAGACATTCTCCTACTAAATATGACCAAATGACATTTTTAATTCAAGGAAATACGTAAATCTGGGGATAAACAGATCATTTGGAGATAAATGGGAACAACCTCTTGTGTGAAGAACTTAAAACTACTTCATCAAGAAGGTTTGAAATGGTTTAATAAGATTCACACCTGAGGTTTGAAATATATTATGCTCACAGGAGTAAGGAGACTTTGTATCTATGCTGATCATATTGGCAGCAACAGGACTCAATTACTGATGAACAAGTAGCAAAATCCCTCTATTTTTACTACTACCTGAAGAAAGTGATAGCAATAACTTAGTATTTAGAAATTGTTCCACACTAAAAGCCTCTAATTTGCACAGTACAATAAAATACATGAACTAATAAGCAACATGACCCATTAGTTATCTGAGAAGAGGTCCTGGGGAAACTGCAATAAAAATTTCCAAACAAAATTGACCTTCAGTGTACAGTGAAGGTAGAAACAGCCATCCACCAAACCAAACCAAACCAAACCAAACCAAACCAAACCAAACCAAACCAAACCAAACCAAACCCTTTCTGGACTTTGCATATGTGTATAACTCCAGAGCTGCTGGGAAATGCAGGCATAACTACATTCTGCTGTAACAATCCACTCGCTTTATAACTTTACCAATAATTGCTAAGTGGATCGATGTAGTATTTTACAATGCCTACTGTGATCACCATCATCATTATTGGACAATGCTATTCCGGTTTCCTCATTAGCCATTTGCCAAGATCTTTACAGTTAATCTTTAAAACTTTAAATAATACACAACTTTATACCAACAAAGGAAAAGAGAAACCAGGACTTGTTCAAATATATTGACAAGAGAAAGAACTACAGCCAGATCTCCAAGCCACTAAATAGACCCTATGCCTCAACGCACCACAATCACCAGTGGTATGTGATATCCAGAAAGTAAGAAGGCAGCTTTTGGCAAGTTCTCTTAAACAGGGCAACATCACTCTCTGGCACGACAACATACTCTGCATTCTGTTTCTAACAAGTACCTTGGTGGAAGCTGTTGACATGAATGCTTCTTGCTATATATCCTTGCTTTTGCTTCCACAAGATACAAGACTGCACTCTAACAAGATCTCTACAGTGAAGGAGATTATATATAGGGAGAAGTTTCCCATCCTGAGTCACATCTGTCAGACAGGAAAATTGAGAGAAGATGGAAATCACACATCAGGAAAAGGTTTGAGGTTTCAACAACAGTACACCTGACTCTGGAAAGAGCAAAGCATTTTAGGATAAAAGAACAGCTGACTCCTTTGAATTTCATACTATGTGAAATAACATTTTAAAAACTACTGAATATAAGACATTTAAACAGTTAACGTAAATTTTTCAGTAAAATGATATATAAATAATATTCAGACATTTCTGGAAATGTCTTTCCTGTGTTTTTTTTGTAAGATCACATTGTGATGAAATATTTCATTTTTCTATGAAGCATTTTGATGCAATTATATTCTCCAGTGAAAAACAATATAGATACCACACACAATTCCTGGAACTCCTCATTTATGAACTTATGGATCTGTCTGTTTCTTGGTTATAATAGTAGACTACATAACAAATTAATTTAAAAAAATGTGTAAAGCCATATTGCACTGAGAGATGATTACAAATGCTGAACGTTAACTAATAATTGACCCTTTCTTACACCTTTTCTTGCCATTAAAATTTGTTTTGAGCTGGTAGTTCACGTGTCCACAGATATTGTGAGGAATCTGAATATTTCACATTCTAGTCATGAGGAAGTTGAAGGCCTGAATGTTGATTGTTCCCTGAGTGGCTTTCCCTGCAAATTCATCACTATCATATGCAAAAAAGCACATTACAAATACAACTGAACATATTAAATAGGTCAGTCAATTGTTATGTTATATCACAGGTAGCAAAACACAACCCCTTTCTCTGATTATTTCAATTGTTGCATCCTCATAAGGATTTAGCAAAGTTCACCCATTCCCATGCTCGTCTTGGTCCACAGAATGTGGATCCTAGCACTGCAGTTCATTATCTTTCTGACATTAGAGAGCAACTGTAAGTTTGTGACTCTTTCCCAAGACTCTCGTCAGTTTGCCTCACCTGGACACAGAAGCTGAGTGAGCATTTTCAAGCAGGATGGTCCCTAAGGCATAGCTGCAGATGCAGGGGCAGAATCTGCCATCCTAGTCAGAAACCAGCTGGAGTTTCAAGTGTGCCATGGTATGCTGACACAGTTATGGATGCCTTCTGTTGGTACTGATGTCTGTCGACAAGCCCTGAAAGTCCAGAGTCAAATACTTTCTTCCTCCTTGGGGCCACACATAGCCACTAACTCCACATCAATTAGTCTCATCTCTCAAGCAATGATATCTACCCTAGACATGCAGAAGAATACCAAACTCTCAAGAATTTAGATCATTTATAAACATTATAATTCATGTTATTCACAATTCTTATCAAATTTCCTAAACTGTAAACTAAACCTTATCGATATTTGCAAACTTTTCTCCCTGATCATAAGTGAGGCTACAACATAAGTGATTGTTTTCAAAACAGTATGTTTCCAAGACTTAGGGAAAAAAAAACCAAACAACTACCCCAAATACTAAGAGATATGAAACAAACAAACACACAAACAAAAAATTCTCCATCTAGGTGAAGAACACAAAAGCCAAGTAATATCTAGACAAATTAAAAATGCTTGTAGACCTTTGTAGACTGAGTCCTCTCAGGTTCAATTCTGACATTAATACACATGAAGCAGTGGAATTCTATGTATTATAATGGTAATTTGGAAAATTACCTGTTCCACTGTGCTTATGCTGTTTCAGAAGTTAAACTTCATGGCTAAAGCCTCCAGAGAATAAATTGATGCCATACACAAAACAAATGAAAACAAATGTTTGTTTTGCTTCACTTTGCTCATTATCAGGATTTGCATCTATTTGCTAAAAAAAACCAAAACCCAAAAAACCCCCAGTCTTCATCCCGGAGGAAAAGCAAGTAACTATTTTTCCCATCTGAGAGAAGAAGGATATACAGAATTTCCTAACTCCTTCAAAGCAAAAAACCAAAAATCCACAACAGTGACGGTCATGTAAGTTTACATCATTCTATTATGTAGAAAAGGCCAAATAGCCATGCTGTCCTCTGCCTATCCACACCAACATTTTAAACTAAAATCAAAACACAAACAACTTTAAGAGAGAGTTTGCAGAGCATGATATGAAGACCTAGAAATTCCATTTCTAGGTTCAGTCCATGACATAGAAGTATTTGTAAAATTATCTTTCTGACATGCTGTTCATGATTAAAATATTATAACTTTTTAACAGTCACTGATCTAACATCCTCTCTTAACAGACTGATTTTTGTGGCAACTATTGAGCAAAGTAAAACACAAGATGGCAAGTAACTACCCTCACCACAACCCCAAAGTAAGTACCATTACAAAAATCTCATGTCCATTAAAATAACAAGTCAAACACATTCCAAAGTTAAACATCCTTAAAGTCAAAGACTTGAGCATTTTTCAGCTTCTTTTTAATTCTTTTTTTATGACTCCTCACCAAATCCCTAGGGGTGGAAAAATCCCTAGGAGTGCTGGTTATCACCAAGCCCTGTTGTCCATGACTCCATTAAGCTCTTAGCTCTTGAAAGAAAACTTTCAATGAACTCTTACATATGCTTGGCAGAGTGTTTGGTGGACATTATAAAGCTCCTCCTGTTCAAGGAACCGCAAAACAAAAATACTAATTCCTTAAGCTATGCCTCTTCAGCAGTTATCTCAAGGTAGCAAGACTGGCCTCATCCCATCACTGATGTGTAAGGTTCACATAAAGATACGTTTTGCCTTAGGCTTGTGGATTATATCCATACCAAATCACATCAGGAAGCATGCCTCAAGAAAAATGTATGTCTGTAAAAAATGTATAAAAATCTGATCATTAGGAAAAAACCTTAATCCCCGTTGTTAAATTCAAGATACAAAGAACAGCTTAATGACAGAGAAAATAATACTGTTCAGAACCTCAACCTTTTTTTTTTTTTTTTTTTTTTTATGGCATTGCATATCCCTGCAGCTTTCTGATATCATCTCAGTATGGCCTTTTCTAGCTGCTTCTGTTTTATCTATCCCCGGAATTCTTATCTCACATACTATTGTCTGCTTTCTTATCTCAGGACTCTTTCTTTATGCTTCCTCTTTAAGTATATGCAGGAACTATATGCCTTTTACCAGACAGTAAACAAGGACAGAAAATGAAAGCCTTGTCCCAGTGAAGTCAGTGGCAATACTTCAGAGCTTGCTAGATTTTATAAAAAAACAAACGTGTTTTATCAAAGGCAGTTGGTATAATATCCAAAACAACTCTTAGATACTTAGCATACAGTTCAAGTGTCACGTTCAAAAGAAAAATCTCCAAAATCCTGCTAACAGGCTCAGGCTTTTAGGAAAGCAGATGACAACTTCCTTAGATGCCCAGTTGTATGCACAGGTGTCCTCTCTAGAGTCACAATCCATAATGGAGGTTAAGCAGCATCTATGTCCCTAGATCCAAATCCTCACCAGACAATCCTACAGGACTCCTCAGGAAGCCCTCACACCTTAACACAGCTCTGTGGTGACAGCCTAAATACAGACAAGAGGTGACCTTTCAAATGTATCTTTCCTTTTAAGCAATTGGGATGTTATGACTCAAAGACAGAGCTGAGGTGTGGGTGTCCAGGGCTCTGGGGATGGTTACTGCTGGCCAGCCAATGCTTCTTAGGCTTCATAGATGAGTATCAAGAAAGAGATGGTGAGGTCCTCAACCAAGAGCAAGAGCTCAATTGTTTGCAGTGTTACAGCCCTGCTATTTCTAAGTTCAGCCTGCAGAAATGTAATGGCAATGGGATTATTTAGATGAATGCTGCTCAATTATCAGTGTAGTGTAAATAAACATTAAAACAGAGGAAGGAGGAAAGCTGTGCCTGCTTGCTACACAAATACTGTCTGTACAAGAAGTCCACTTCTATGAAATCGGTTTTTAAAGTTTTCAATTCAGTAGATGTTTTTAAGGAAATTCCAAGCAGGTTTCTAGAACATGGCTTGAAACATCTGACATGCTTTACTTGAATACATTTTTACCGTAAATACATTGCCCTGCTAATACTGAGACTGTTCAACTTTGAGGGGAATTACACAGAACACAGCTCTAAAATTGTTCAGTTAAACTGAGAGGAAACAGTACTCCTACAAGTTTGTTGACACCTTGGGCACCTCGAAATTTATTTTTTAATTTTTTCAAACAGATAAATCAGTATTCAGAAGAGTTGCTTAGAAAATATAAGAATTAGGACTGTCCCAATTGTTTTGTTTAAAAATATAGAGAGGAGCAAGAGGGAAACTCTAGGAAATGCAGTAAGATCAAACCAGATCTACTTTTCCTACTGATTTAATTCAACTGAGATAATTCAATTAATTTCCAGACAATTAAATTTACAATTTTCTCCTTTCATATTCTCCAGAGATAAAAGTGTCCTGCCACAGAATTTCTACTAAAAATAGAATTTGGACATAAACATACTGAAAAGTGTGTTTGTGCTGATACAGTACAAGATGGTAATTTCCCATCACTGGTGAAATTCATCAGGAGCATTTGGAGGCAGCATTGACATACAGCAAACAAAGTGACACAAAACCTGCCAGCATGTATCTCCAGAAAAGAATGAGAGCTAATGGCAAAAACCTCATTAAGGAGTTGTCATGTGAATATCTCACATAGCAGAAGTACCAAAGATGAATACTAGTGGATGGAGGTCTGTGTGGGAGGAAAATAAGGATCACATCATCTAGATTATTAAAGTCTATGAATAAATCCAAACTTCAACAAGAACAGAGAACGCAGGTCTCAGTAACTAGAAACATTGCTTGGCCCTCCCTCAGTCTTCTTTCCATATTCCAGTGCCAGCTATAAGCAGCATCTCCTGAAAAATACAGAAATGCCTCTGCTGTTCCAGTGGGCAGGACTGATGTTTCTCTTGAGAACACTTTTGAATTTGAAGAGATGTACCACTAAAACTCAGTACTTCAAGTAGCCCAAGGGATATCAAAATGAACATAAAATCAGAACTCTAAACTGATGAAAATTTGAACTTTATGCTAATTATGGAAACCAACATAAGAAGCAAACTGCATAATCAGTCTTCAGAGGATTTAAAAACGCTGCAAGCAGGCTCTACTACCATCTCAGGTCAAAAGTAAAACATAAATGTGCAACCTTCTAGTTTTAATCCCAGCTCCACCACATTTTGTGAGCTATCCCAGATCTGTTCACCCTTCTAACTTTTCTCCTTCTCTCTTTCAATGCTAAGCTCATCTGAGCCAGGACTGCTTCTTAATATATAACTCAAAAATTAAGTTCACACTGGTCTTTAGTTGACCTCTCAAAGTACTATGCTCTCTCTCTCTCTCTCCTCCTTTTTTTTTTTCTGGCTTAACTGCACATTTTGAAAACAAAGCATAAAAACCCTAGCAAATAGAAATTACTTCAGTGAGATACCCACAGAATTCTGTGGAAAATTTACATTTCCTTATGTCTCTTTCTATTGAAGATGATGGCTGATGGGGCTTCAGTTCCATTCCCTACAATCCTTCCCATATTTCTCTTCTCCTTTCCACTAAATGGGAAGAGTCTTCATCAAGCATCTAACAAATGACTTAAACTCACTTCTTTCACTCCAGCAGTGCAAGAGAAAATCAGCTGAGAACAGCAGAGGTCTGCTCCAAATGGACACGAGTGCACAACAGGTCCCATCTTCTCTAAGTGACCTGATGTAGACATTCTGGCTGCACACTCATTAGCTCAATCCTGCTTATACAGCACACAGGAAATAATACTAAAGTGCCTGTAAGGCCATAAATTTCAAATTGAGACATCTTCCATTTCTCTATTGGTAGGCATATGGAAAAAGCCATGGTGAGTGCTATATCTGACACTACACAGTGAAGTCAAGAAGTAAAGCTGAGCCATCATCACATCCTGAGGACACGTGACAGGCACTCAGAAGCACAAGGGTTCTTCACCAATGCATACTGCTATCTCAAAAGCTTTCATTCTTAAAACATGACTATTTGACTTTTTGTTTTAATCACAATCTGCACATGCAAGACACAGTCATCAAGACGAAATTCTCCATCATACAAGCAAATGCTGTTTTTGGAGAGGGCCTCCATGGTCTCTGAACTGCTGTCTCAGTGAAAGGCAAATAAGCCTGAAGGAACTGGATGGAGGGAAGAGAGGGGAGTTCTACATATTCTAATTATGTCTTCATTTCCCAACAGCTCTACAACAAAAAGCTCTCTGGTGCTGAAACTGACCTCACTACAAACAGCAGCAGAAAACATGCCTCACTGCAAGCACTTGCAATGTTTTCCTCAGCAACCATGCTTTCCTTTATTTACTGTATTTTTAAGTACATGAGTGCACAGACCACCCACAGTACTAGGTAGCCTAGCACAGGAAACGTTAGAGATAAAGCTAGGATGGCTTCCTTATACGAATATAAATTAATCTATCTGATCCACATATGCTAGTGAGCCACAGCTCATCCTCAGTCAGTTCATGTCCCTGACAGGCTAACTTGTCCCAGGCTCTCCAGAAATCATGCAGATGAAAGAGCCAAGGCTGTGGTATAGGAATTACAGGACTGGAGAGTTAAAAAGGGATTTGCAAATCAAGTAGTAATGCCTGCCTTGGCTTAATTTAATTTATCATATTCTACTGCTGCTCCCCTCCACAGCAGCAGCAAATCAGTATTGTACACAGAAGCAGCTACAGTATGAGACACTACCTGATCTCTACTATAGCACCTGGTTAAAAATACGCTCAGTATCCTTTGGGCTCTGACCTGCATACGCTGAAACAAAGATAGGGATGAGTTTACAGATTAACATACGATCTGGCAGCAAGCACACTAAGTCATTTCTCTGCTCTCTTTCTGCACCTTATCAGTGACATTTCCCTAACAGCACAAGATGCAGCACCAGGCTCACTGCATTTCAACTCCCCAAGGAAATTCGCTTGGATCCTCCCAGGGATTACATTTTATCTGGCGAGGACCAGAGTAAAAAGTGAAAGCATTAGTTCATTTTGCACCGTGGTTGTTCAAATCCACAGACACTCCAACTCGACAGCAAAGATAACAGATAAAGGGAAGGATTTCTCTAGAGTCTCTTAAAAGCCTCACCTTTGGATTTGCTGATCATTTCAATAGCATTTATTACTATGCAACATTACTGCAAGGAATACTTTGAAAATGCATTTGCTCTAAACCAGGCACAGCCTCTTTTTTCCCTATACACATGCAGCCCTTTAAGAGATGTCTAATCTTCTTCATAGCATTACCTGCATTTCTTACTCCCTGGTAGAGAAAAGCAGACACCGACCTACTCCACTGTCTCCATTTTACACTTTCAGATCAGTTTGGCAATCCAGAGCTGGGGAGGGGGAAAGGGAGGAGAGGGAAATGCACTGTTAGGCTTTTCCCTCTGCTATTGTCATTAGAAAACATGATGATTGGATTACGACTAACTATTGAACTAAAGGGAAGTGTTCCACCTAGAGCCTGTCTTCATAAGGCAAGGCAATGGGCAGGCTACCTGCAAACGGACACGCTTTTAGGATTGAACATGCCTGCCGGTTCTGTGGTAAAAAAATGATGCAGAGGTATTGCCCCCAGTAGTAATTAACAATGTTAATCTTCGTCTTCTTCTCTATGGTGATAAAAGGAGTCATTTTTATATATAATTAATGCAGAGGATCATTTTGGAAACTGGCTAATGAGGCTCTGATCACATTACCATGAAAATGTGCATTAACACCACAACTGAGGAGGCTGCTTCACGTGTAGAAAATCCACTTTGTAATTAGCCCACTGTGAAATGAATCACGTCAGGAGGAAGTCGGAGGGAACCAGTCGGCAATGGGCACTTAGTTGCTGCTGTGCCAATAGACCACCAGCACCGTAAGCTGTTTTTCCTCCTCCGTGCTGCCTGTCAGCAGCAGCGCAGTCCAAAACTGCAAGCGTTCAGCCTCCGTCAACGGCAATGTGTCAAAGCCAGGACAAATTATAGAGAGGGGGAGAACAGATGCTGAAAGGCACTAAACTTTAGCATACGAGAGTCTGCGGTGCCAAGAAGAAGAAACCAGCACACACACAAAAAAAAAAGCTGCAAATCAAATACTGATTTGATAGGATCTGAGCAAAAATTATGGGCTATTATGGTATGTGCCTGTTTCGTCTTTTCTCATGCTATTCTGAAGGAGCTGGGAAGACATTAGCAGCACACTGCTACTCACCCTGTACGATGCTGAAAGAGACACCAAAAGATCTACATAGGATTAAGATCTTTGTCTACTAGTAAACAGAAATAACACTCACGACACACATACAATGAATGCACAAGCAGCACACCTCATCCATGGGAACCCTGTTGTAATCAGTACCTATTTAAAGGTGACAAGCACATTTCAGAATAATTTAAATTTTAACTAATTAATCTGAAAATTTAACATGCTTCATAGCTAGCACAGACATGCCATAAAAACTTTGTTCTTTAACTTAGAAATACCTGAGATCACAGACTTAACGCAGCAGTGCGACTTATCTGAAATCTGTCTTATTACCAAAGCCAAGAGCTCCCTTAAAACATCACCGATACGGTTCAGTGAGACTGCTGCTATATGACTGACATCTTGGCAGAAGATGCACAAAAATGTTAAAAGAATCCCACAGGAAGTCATCTGAAGGGGGAGTGGCAAAAGAGCAGAAAACAACAGGCACCCAAAACAGTAATTATTACCACCCTCACCCTCTAAACAACTTAGCTTGCAATTCTTCAAAAAGAGAAAAAAAATAGGCAAAGCAAAACAAAAGCATCTCTACTTACTCTCTGTAAAGAACACATATTTTTAGTCTGGAGATGCTAGTAATATCCTCTGCACTCACCTGTGAAACTTCATAGAGCAGTTTGTAGTGCTCCTCTCTCTTCTGAAAAGTGCAGAGATTGCAGCCCATCCTAATAGGCAACACAAGAGCAAAGCCTCTAATTTCCCCAGCACTGAAACGCAAATGCACTGACAGGGAATCACCCTCCAGACTTGACTACTGTATTTCATCAGTCATTCCAGCCCCGAAACACAGGCACACCACTGTTAGCTGGAAGCACAAGGCAGGGCAGTGTGTAGCAGCATGCTCTTCTTCCCTTTCCCTAACTATCTTACACTCACGTATACACACACAGAGTTTCGACTCAGTTCATGGCAACACTCCCCCTGTCTCTGCATCAGTGCACATGACTACACAGATTCTCACTCATGAATATTAATAGCCTCTCATTGATTATTTATGACAGAACGTGTTAGCGGGGAGGGGTGTCATAGCTGCTGCTGATGACAGATGAATATTCACTAATTAAGAAGCAAATGTACTGTGGTTAAACAGAATTCACTTGTGTCAATACCATCTCTGTTTATTAAGGTTAGAAGGACAAAGCCTCCTGTATTTCACCCACATTCGCCTTAATTTTTATAGTAATTGTGAGTATAATTCACAAATGGGGGTGGGAAAGGCACAAGTCAAGTCTTATGTTAGGTCTCCACCTTGTGCAACAGGGATCACAGAATACATTTCAAGTATTTGCAAGCATTTTAGGAGGGTGCTTGTGAAATCCGAGCTGATGTTGCTGAAAATCTAAAGCAAAGAAGGAAGGAGAAAAAAATTAACCTAGATGGCTATACTGCTAGCTTCACCTTTGACAGTGCCAATTTTTAGCCAAAATTCCAGTGTACTCATAAAAGGCATGAGTCTCTAACAACTCATCACACATATCCAGTATTAGTGGAAATGCAGGTGTGCCTGACTCGGTGCTTTTTACCAATCTATGGTCATTATATTGTTTATTAAATAACCTCACATTCAAGTCTCTTTTGGTGTGTAAACCAGATTATTAGTAATTATAGCCCCAGTTTCTAGAGAAACTCAATAGCAACACCCTCTCAGACTCCTAGATAGCAAAGCTTTTATTATAATGTGCCATTATTTCTAATTTTACCATTTGTAAATTAGATTTTAATGGCTCCACAATTCTCAATGTGTGTATAAAGGCAAGGATGTATTTAAAATTAAAACCACATGTTAAATGTTAAGGCCAATGGAAATCACACTTAATTCCAGGCTGACATTAATTCCTGCATTGTATATGTACATGTAATCCATTGGTATTTATGCAAGATAAAAAACCTGAGCCATGACAAACCAGGACAGAAAATAAAAAAGTTGTTTTTGCTTTATCACTCCTTCCTCAGCAACTCTGCTAATCAAGAACTATGTCCTTGTTTCAAAGCATCTTTAATCTGAAGGGGACAGCAGGTGGGATCAAAAGCAGAAATAATTACTTGGAAACCAATGAAACCAGTTAGTTAAGATTGACACTGGGCCCCAAAGAGTTGTAATTACTAAGCACTGATGTACAGCTACTTTTTTTTTTTTTGGGTGCAGTTTCCTAAAAGTGCTTTGTCAAACACTTAAAATCGATAACAGGAAATGATTCTAATGAGCACTAATTCTTAACAAATTGGCTTTGCATCTAGCAGCACCTCAAACACAACCAACATTGGGTAGCAAGCAGATCAACAATCATGTGCTGCTTATCCATCCTGCCCCTTGGGATGTTATAATCTGATTTTCTGGGCCTTAATTTTACCTAACAGTCAGGATGAAAGCCAAGCTGGAAAACCTACAGGAAAAACTGGACCATTACTGCAAACTCTGCATATTAGTAAAGTTTGCTAGAACTTTTAACGTAAATTACAGATAGGTTGATACTAAATCTTAATGAAATTTAATCTCTTTTAATAAATGAGCAGTCAGGGAATCAAATAATGACCATTAACAGAGCATGCTCTTCTTGTATCAGCTTCCAGTACTGTTCTGAAACACAATTTCTTTTTGTTTATTGGAAGAACCTAAGCAAGCAGGTTTGGTTCTGAACTTTTTCAAAGTCTAAGGGTTTCAAAATTGAAGCACAGAAGCCAGTTCATGATTGTTAGGAATAATCAACATTTGTTCTCCACACTCCCATGAAATGCCGTTCATGCTGAGAAGTTTAAACCCATGAAGCAAACATCAGCTCAATCTTTGAAGGTTTCTATATTGTGAGGTGCAGGAGTCTCAGACATATAAACTTTGAACTTAAGAAAGTCAGATCAATGAACTAGACCACAGTTTTGCAAGGACAATCATGCCATCTTTCAATTAAGTGTTCTCTCTTTCTACTGACACAACTACTTCCTCTGACACATACTCAGTCTGAAAAATAAACTACACTCATGAAAGGAGATGTGATTTACCCTGGTAGAATTCTGATAGACCCTCAAGATTATTTTTTTTTTAAAGGAGGGGATAAAAAGGATATCTTATTACAGGAATCCAGTTGTATAGATACAAGAAACAAACAGATAAACAACAGTAAAACCCCAACAGACAAAATAAGCAACGGAAAACTACAGTTAATCTTTCAGTAAAAACTACAGTTAATCTTTCAGCAGTTTCCCCTGATAGTGTCTTTTTTCACTGCTCTTCCTCTTGTTCTTTTGTTTCCTTCTCTGAAGGCGACACAGGTTTCTCCATTCATTTATCAAGTGCCTGCCCTCTGCCCATACTGGGAATGAAAGGGTTCTGTCTTCTGCTTCTGTAGCCACTAATGGGCACAGTCTGCAGAGACAAATAGATTTATTTGTGAAAGAAAGGTGTACTTCCAGGTTCTTGAGCTCCATCTAAATATGCTGCTTGAATTTATGTCTGTTCAAAATACCAAACATTGTGCAGCATGGAACAACGTGCGAGGCAAAACTTGATTGAACTAATGACTAAAAATGAAATGTATGATGTGCTTTCATCAAGTTGAATTTGAAGTTGGGGAGAAAACAATCTCTCTCTTTTCTTCCTCCTCTCACTCTTTTTAATCCTCCTCCCATATGAAATTTGTAGCTAAAGGGACCAAAAAGGTACTAAAACATAATCAAGTAATTCTTATTCCACATACAATTCAAAGATATTTGAATAATTCAATACTTTTCTTGATTGTGGAGTTCTCCATGTTGATCACCTACAATTTAATGTTACAATAAAGACTAAAATCATAATTTGTAGTCAAACCAGGAATACAATAATGGAAAAGGACAGAGTTTAATTTCAAGAGAGTTACAGCAAAATTTCTGTTAACGTTTTCAAACAAGGTGCCCTTGTTTACATCCCCTAATTCATTATAAGTATCTCAGAGATGACTTGCACATTTACTATACAGTTTCCTCATTGAAATATAGAAGTGTCTAATTATAAGCACCCATGCTTGAAAGTTTATCATTGAAAAAAATTCAAGGCAATGGCACTACAAATTAAAAGCCAATCACTCCTTTATATCTCTTTATCACACAGCTAACAGACATAAAATACAATATAACAACCGTTCATAGTGACGACTGTGAGGTTGTTGGTTCAAACTCAGTGGTGAAACCCAATGAGGCAAATGTGGGATTCCTTTGCATGCCCTTGCATTCATACCCTCCTCTTGTATTTACCAATCCCACTGCATTTACTCTATAAATTTTTCAAGAATTCACAGAATTTTAGCTTACAGAATAGATGGCAATGCAATTTATAGTCTAGGGCTGCATACCTGTAAAACAAAAATATCGTAAGAAAAGGGAGTTGGACAAACGCTTTGCTTATCCTCACCATCCTAAACAAAGGCTTGACCTCATTCTGGATAGATCTTTTAGTTCATTGTGATAATTAAGTGGTTTTTGTAAAGCCACAGTTGCTGGAATCAGGTGACTGTATGCATCAATCAGTTTGCATATTAGAAAAAACAAGAATTTTCCAGCCTTGCAGAGAAAAAAGCCTTCAGTAAATGTAACTCAAACACCCAGGATTTGCATACAAAGCTAACCAGATTGAATTTATGTTAACTTAACGATGTGTGTTATCCAGTAGGCTAAATGAAGGTGCAGATTATGGAAGTGCAGAACCATTGAAACAGGCTTAGTCTCCAATAAAAAGGATTTTTGCAAATGTAAAAAATGGAAAATTTAACCCACAGTCCCATAAAAGAAACATGAAAATTTAACTCAAGATAAAAACGTACTACACATTTTCCACAGACATCAGAACACTCTTATAAAATGCATAATTAAAAGAAAAAAGAATATGTCAATAAAATGCAACATTAGCAGGAACATTAATTGATGTTCATAGGAAAGGCATTTGTTTAAACTCATATCTTTAGCACAGCTATCAAGACTTCATGCACTGCTCAAATCACAGAAAGAATAAGAGTGGTAAAAGAAAAGTCAAATGTGGAATTCCCATGTTCTGTATTTCACAGAAGGACTGCCCTTTATTTGAAGAGTATCCAGGTCTACCTCACTGTAAGTCAAATTGGCTTCATATGTGGAATTTTCCATTAGGCTCAGATGCCTTCTGGAAGGCAGGGAACACCTACAATATCATATGTCCAATCTATTGATTTTTTTTTCCAATCCATAGTTAAATTGACATAGATCTATGGGATCTACGGTTCAACATATAGAGAAATGGAATGCAAACACATGAGAAACCTTCTGCAGGAGCGCTGGACTAGATGATCTCTAAAGGTCCTTTTCAATCGCTACCATTCTATAATTCTCTGACATAACTGCTTACAACACAAAAGCTACTTGTTCTTTTTGTTCTGCAGAGAAAAGCAACAACAAAAAAAATTGAAAGAGTCTCTATTTATCTACCCCTCCCATGTGAACGAGCTCACTAGCTTTCTCTAGGAAAGGACCATACCTTTACCAGGTCCACCAGTCAAATTTCAAACTGCTCAGATACCATTTTTCCCTTTCTTCTTTCTGAAAGTTTCATTCAGAATGTTCTTTTCTTGGTTTTTACCCTGAGTGGCTTCCTTACTATTTCTTAAACTGCTGTCATAATCAATTACAGAAGCATTGCAGAACACCAAACGATGCCTATACTGAACTTAAAGGCCTTAGGAAGACATAAAGAATTGAGAAAATCAGCCAATACTGGCCCTAAGAGCCTTCTCTAATGACTTGCTAACAAATTCTAGAAGAAATTGGACTTTCTCTTGACTTTCTCTACTTCATCAGTCAATTATAAGGAACCTATCGGACACACTTTTACTTTTTAACTATGTGATCATGTGCAACTTGACTGACAGCTCTTTACTGCACTAGGGAGTTTCAACACTGTGAGGTGTACAGAGTAGAATTGCTCAAAAATAAGCTTGAAAGGAAAGGACAAAAATTTATGCAGGATAGCCAAAGCTAAAATAGCTGGATAGAGCTTTGGAAAAAAATTCTGAATAAAGATAAATTTGGATATGAAGTACCATGCCTAAAAGTATTAAATGATGCACTTAGGGAACATTGCTAAAATATCCAGAGTCAGGGTCTCTAAAGTAGTTATTTTAGAAACTAGAAACTATTTCAGAAGATAGACTTGGAGCTGTGGACAGCTTCTTTGAGCTACAGGTTCAATGGTTAACTATAGTAAAAAGTCAGGCAGAATGTGAAGAATTTTAGGAAAAGACTGACAGCAGAGCAAAAACTATCATCATGAAACTGCAAAAACATCAGCAATATTCACATTTGAATACAGTCAGCAGTCCTAGCCTTTCACCTCTGAATCATTTAAAGGTAATGGAAGAGCTATGAAGGACAGCTGAGAAACACAAATGTGTAATAGTTCACTTTCCCTGCATCTTTCATCTTATTCTGTAATTTTTTTTCCCTCATACAGAAGCTATTCCTTCTCACATTATACAATGAAATAATCAGACAATATCTTTAAAGCAACAAAAAGAAGTCTGGATTTTTTTTCCAAGTAATTTGACTGTGGATCTCATTATCAAAACTCACTGGAAGCAAAAACCAGAAAAGAGTTCAAAAAGGTATTTGACAACTTTACCACAGATAACTGTCAGTAGTCATCTGCCTGCTTAGGAAGCCTGTAATTCATCGACTCCTGGGAGCCATGAGAGAGTACAGCAGTGAGGTTTCTCTCCATGCATCCCCTTGCTGATAGCTTGCCTGTGTTTTATTGTTGGCCCCGTCAGAAATCTAATATTGGCAATATGATCCCTTTACTAATTCGATTCTAAAGCTCTGTATTTACCAGTTCTTGCACAAAAAGCTAGAACATGTATTAAACTGAAAACTTCTTAATTAATATTAGTTGGTAATACACCGTATAGTCCAACTGCATTACAAAGCTTTATTAATGACCACATAATGACTTTAGACTTCCAATATGTTTGTAAAAGTACATTTAATAATTGTCCTCACTGGCTTTGAAGCTTTTCAAGATACATCTGGTAAAAAAAAAAAAAAAAAATCTGTTTTTTTTCCTTACACTTGAAGATTAAACCTGAGCTGCTTTTTTTTCATCTACGTGGGAAAGAAAAACTGGAATTGAGATATTACATGCCAAGTTCAGGCCCAGACCAAACAAAGGCAAATATCAATGAAACACCTCAAAGAGAAACAGAGCTCACAGTACAAAACTCTAATTCAAATGCTGAAGCAGCAGGATCTGGTTCAGAGGATGAGAGCAGCAGTGAGGACTCCTTGGCTCTGTTCTTTCTTCTGATACCTGCATCATTAGCAAAGCTCTTCCTTTTTATATTCTTATAAAATAAGTAACACCTGTCTTGCAGAAGCATGAATTCAATGAACCTCTTAAGACTTTTTAGAACTTTTCAAAGCCTGTATTATGGAGTGATGTTACACCCACCCAAGTTCTTCTCCTGAGGCCATTCTTGCAGTCTCCAGCACTTAAATGTAATTAAAATGACTTGTGCGGTTCCTTAATTAGAAGCTTTAAGCAATACTCACAGTGTGCTAATCAGTATGAAAGTACAAAGGGAAAAATTACTCTTGACTTGAGAAAGTCCCTTCCTAAAAATGACAATCACAGAAATTTTGGACTAGAAAAACTAAACAAGATTTACTTGGGCCACACTGATGATTGAACATGTCTTTATTCCAGAGTGGATACAATATAGTAGCTATAGGTAGACTGGACTATTTCCTTTTCAATTGCCTTCCAGTTTAAGTATTATTAGTTAGATACATCTACAAGAGCATTTTTTTGGCACATCCGGGTATTTCAAAAGTGAGGTAAACATGCTGAGAAAAGTACAGTAGCCTGTCATGAATAACGCACTGCTATAACAGACATATTTACCAATACAGACATATCACTGTTCACTTTCAAAGCTCACACAATTCACAATCCAAAAGAACTGTTGAGGGATACATGCAATTATTCTGTCTTGCCCTGTGTAGAAGGCCTGCTGTGCCCTACAAGAACACCCCAGGATTAGGGAAGTTTTCATGGCTTTGAATGGATTTTCATGCTGTTGAAGGTCAAAAGGAGACTCATACTGAATCAGGAAACAAAAGCAGGTGCTTTCCTCCATTGCAAAGCATAAAGATGTGGTAATGTAACCATCAGAAGTTCATGCTACTAGAGTAAAAATAATTTTGCATCATAGAAATGACCTAAGTCTTTAAAGGAGTAGTGAGGCAGGCGACAGTTCATTGGTTTTGTGTAACTTTGTCATCTGGCTTCATCACACTAACATCACCCTAAATTCATCACCACCTTCATCACCCTAAAATTAGTATTAGGCGACGTACATGATTTAATCTCAAACCTGGCTCCCAATCCATATCTGATAGAAGGATGGAGGCAGGAGTGGCACAACACAATGCTGCAGGAGGAATCTTCCACACCAGTCCCATGTTTGACAGCTGGCTAGTTTGATTTAAAATTACATTTTGAACTGAAATCAACTCTGTTGACGGTCATTAACTGACTACCATAAAAGCACCATTAATTCTGTTGTAGTCAGCAAATGCTTTGTAATGATCTAAAACTAATGCGTCTCCCCCTCCTGTAAAATCCCCAAAGCATCAAAGGTTTACTTTGTACACTGCTTGAGCTTTCTAAAGCTCAAAATCTCTGCCAGTGCACCTGCTTTCTGGAGGATCATTAGGTAAAAATCCCAACGAAGCCCAATTAACCTGGCTTTAGTTACCTTACCGTCTGCTCTAGAAGAAAATTGATGTTATTAGATGTGCCTTTCTCTGAAAATGATGGGTGTTTGGTTACTGTGCCAGCTGTCTGGGGAGTGTGCGGGCTGCTGGATGCTGACCCAGCTGGCCAGAGCTCAGGCATGGCCCTGCGCCAGCTACTCTGCCAGCCCCTGGAGCCCCCACAGCACCCCACACCTCAGCCTTGCCAGCACACACACCTTCAAAAACCCCAGTCCATCAGGGCCACCCAGGCCATCATGAAACAGCAACACTAGGGCTGAACTTGAGAATGAGGAGTTAGGAAGCAAAATGAGAGAGAGTGAAAAAATTCCCACAGAAGCCACACTGATGGAGACAAACGAAATCTGAGTAACAATGCCTCTTTCTCTTCTATTTTGATGTCCTGTGGAAATTAGCATAGCAAATCCTGCTTTACCTCTCAAGGAAATTTCAGATCCTTAGTCTGAAATCTGTTTTTTCCTCCTGGAATAAAAAGTTGAACCAAGAGCCTGTCAGCTTCAGAGGAGGGATTTTTCACATGCCAGTGGTTTCTGGGAGTGAGTGCTCACCTAGTCCTTGTTGGAGGACCACCTCTGCCACACAGCCTCTGCTCAGTTGCTGCTTCTCCTCTGCTCTACTTTAGTACTATAACAACATGCTAGGGCTTCTAGCTTGTTTGAGCCTCTGACAGGGACATGAAAAACACTTTCTGAAGACAGCTTAGAAAAACAATGTAGAGTAGAGTAAAAGCATTAATACACATTAATTTGCATCATTCTTTGACCATAAAGTGAAGTGCTTAACTAACATTCGGCACAAAAAAAGGTCTTAAACCCTACAAACAACAAAATCACTTAAAAGAAACCTTCAGGTGGGAGGCAGGAATTGTAGAGGCATAGATGTTACTTTACCAAGACTGAGGCAGTAAAAAACCCACTGTGTGTGTTCTGAAGATGAACCCCTGAAGATGAACCCTTAGCACCCTTCTTCACTGGTAAGTATTAATAGATGAAATAGTAGCAATACAAATGCAATTCATCTGAGATGAAAATCCATCCCAATTAAACTTTCACAAAGTGAAAACTCTGTGTTCCTGAAGTTCTGCATTTTGGATTTGAAAATACGCACCTCTTGAAACACATGCCTGAGGTCCCTAGTGTGCTTTGGTTGTCAATACCAGCCAGAAATAAAGATAAATCAGAGTTTAGAACAGAGGAATATGATAAGAAATGAAACAAAAATATCCTGCCTAAACGGTGTCTGCTTTGTGTTTCTCCACTGATGTCTTCTCTAGTCCTAGGGATGAGAAAATAATGATCTTTAAAAGTCTCTCCAACCCAAACCATTCTGTGATTTATCTGAATGTATATACTTACTAGGAAATGTCCACCCTGCTTTGTTCAACAGTGCAGCAAGTGCTCTTGGTACCCTTATACTTTAGCAAAAGCAAACAATATTTCTTAAAAATAATACAATAAAATTATATCTTTGCAGGAGAGATATTTTAGGAGATATTGTTTGGAGTTTTCTGTCTCAAAAAGTTCAAAGATATTTTTAAAACCTTTATCAGGTTGACCAGTAAGTCAGATCCTGTTCTTACATTTGTAAGAGCTTAAAGGTGCTCACAAACATGTACCTTCTCTATGCCCCTGCATCCACTCATCCACCTGCCCACTCAGACCAAAGCACTCCGTTGCAATATAAAAATAGATATACCTAATCTCATATACTCCAGAGACAATTTCAGTACTACAGAATCATTTAACCTCAAGAGGAAAACAGTGAGCTTCAGGCCAGGTAGGCATCTGTTGTGGCTAAATCTGTTTATGCTTCTATTTGTCCAAAAGCCCCCACTTTCTCAACCTGTTGTCTTCAGAAAGGAGAGTAAGGTGCTCTCAATTACCACATGGAAGGAAGTAACATCTCTAAAAAAATCATTTCACTTACTGGATTTCAAACTACAGGCGGTTGGTATGCAGGTGTGTACACTGGAGGAAAAAGCAGCATATTTCCAAAACTCACTTTTGTGACTTTTACAGAATTACACTTCTCACCTTATAAAACAGAAAGTTTTTTTAACAGAAGGGAAAATATTTAACCTTCTCAAAGTCAATGTTTATTCTCTTCTCTGTGATTGCTCCTGTAGAGATATGAAACAAATCACAGGAAAAAGAAAAAAAAATTGAAAAAAAACCAAGAATAATAACGGATTGGGGGTGGGGTGGTGTTTTTTCTGCAAGACCTTCACATCTAGTCTGAATCTCATTTCTATTCAGTTCTTGTGCAGGACACTAGGATTATATGTATCAACTTAATTCAGTGATAAGGAAATCCTTACTATAAATCCTACCATGTGGGACAAATCTGTCAAGATCTTGATTATCAAAACAAATGAACAGACAGTAAAATGTGACATACATAGCATACACTTTACATGATAAATTAGCCCTCGCACAACTGACAGACATACTGTAAAGGGGATGTTAAGGTTGCTATGGCAAACAATGTCTTTCCTCCCCCAGCTCCTGCATCACAAGTTTTCTTAGACAGTCATTGACTTCTAGCAAAAGACAACACATATTCTATGGTTCAACACTACCTGCATATAACAAGATGTATTTGTCTGTCCCACTGTAGTCTTCTTCAAAAGATACTCCCTTCAAGAGTGACCTCGCTGTGTCACTAGAATGACTAGCCAGAAGCTATAAGGTTATTCTCTTCCCCTTTAGCAGACATTGTTAGCGGTTTACTGTAATGCTTCAGGGATCCAAATAGTGATGGTCAAATACATTAGGAAATGTACTTTATCATTGAGTGAGCAAAACATTGCCAGCTCAAACAAGAGATGGTCCTGTATCAAACTAGAGACATGAATTAAAATTCAAGTGTTTTAGCTACCCACAAATTTGGATACTGCACATCTCCCAGAACTGGATTATCATGCAAGAATGGAGTTTTTTAAAGAAATGTTCCCACTTTCAGTTGGAATAAAAATCACCAAAAAATCCCCATGATTTCAGAACACTTCTCATTCAAATGGTGTTTGGAACTCCTAAGGCAGAAACCAGGGATACATTTAAGGAAATGGAGCTAAATTTACTAAATTGAGAATTTAGTGAGGCTTGATTAACAGCTATTCCTGTTAACAAGACATAAGCATGGACCTAAGAGCTCTCTTGCACAAAGACCAAAACACTGGTGAGAATAAAATGTGTGGGTACATTCTTGACACAAGATATTCAGAACCTAAATCAGGATGAGCTCATCCTTGCTGCAAAAAAAAAATATACGAGCCTTATACGGTAATCCTGACAACTTCTCTGATTTCTCCTTCTGGAAACTTGTCAGAAATTCAAATTAGCTTCTCTTGGCTTTCTTAAGAAAACTCATAAACATACCTGTGTTCTCATTGACAAAAAAGGGGGCACTAGCTGACCACAAACTCTCATCTAGATGTTAATTTTTCTGCTTACAGACTGTCATCTTTCTTATAAGTTATAAGAGATATGCATACTGATCCTCAGGTGACGGGATGCAGATGCAGCTGTGACCACATCAAAATCATTATGTGAAATGTTCAGATTTCTGTATATCTAAGGACTGCAAAAGGTGCTTGTGTCATCTTTTCCTATTGTAGTTTGTCATATAAACATTTCACAAAAGGTCACAATTCAACTGATACAATTAATCATTTAGGTGCTTTCCTGAATATGTGCTCTCCTAATGTCAGGTTAAGTGATAAAATAAGGATGAGAAGCAAAGATCTTGAAAAACTGTCATCCTCAGCTTGTTCGTCTAAACCTTCTCTGTACTAGTGGAGAAAAGGAAAACAATTATTTAAAGCTCTCTTTTCTGTTTGGAAGTATTTTTTATTCCTTCAGGCACAAGCAGAAGAGCAAACAATTCTGAGCAAGTAAACCAGATTATTTTAAAATCATTAAATTTAACTTTTACAAAAAAATATTCCACGTGTCAGTAAACTGTTTACATAACAATAGAAGTCGAGTTTCATACAGAATTTTTCATACAGAGATAACAGAGTACCTCACAAAGCCAGGTAATGTTATCACCATCTTACAAATATGTGAATAAGATGGAAATTGAGCAATGCATAATACTGAAAAATGACAGTTTTCAAGCTTCAGTACTAGTGTAGGAAGCACCAAGAAGCTCCACGGTGAGGGAGGTACTGTGCACCAAGCAGGTGACAGCAGAGCGGTAACACACCAGAGGTTGGCATCTAATTAATTTCATCAATTCTTTGGGATGGTAAAAGTGTTTTGAGATGTTTACATACATTACAAAGAAACAAAAATGGTATGACACTAAGCACCATACAAAAAAAAAATCTTTGAAGGTAGTTCTTGCAATAAACTACAAAGAACACACGTAACAGCTAGCTTCCAGCCAGCAACAAAAACCTATGCAGTTTATCTCATTTTCTCCTTTCTTCACCATATATGAGACTTCACCTTTGCATATCCTGCTGCATATTTTCTTGTTTCCCATGCCCAGCTTAAATTCTATGCCTTGCCACAATTCTGCAAGTATTTCCCCATTTATCCATCCAGGACTTCAAAAAGGCCCCTGGCTGCTGTGTACTGCCTTTGTTCATTATGCCCTGCTCTTTCCCAGATCTTCTCCACCTTATTTCCCCTCACCTTTGGCTTCAAAATTTCCCCAGCACTCCCTCTCCTGTGCATCCTCCCAAGGGCTGAACTCTAAGACAACTCCTCTTGTTGAGTGGAAAGCTGTGGAGAAGACCTGTTCAGACTGTACCCAGTGCCTGGCAGATGGAAGTGCAGGCCAAGACCTCAGAAGCACAGGCTGGGCGCAGCTGTGCTTGTTGGGGCTGCTCCCTATGACAACCTCAGCGCTGATGTTAAAGCAAGCAACAGCTGGTACACAGCAAAATAAACCAGGATGCCTGGGTCACAGGTTTACTTGATTTTTTGTTATCTTTCACCCTGCTTCAGAAGACAGTCTGATCAATGCTATTTCACACTTTCCAGTGCAAGCTTTACTTATCTAACCTGTGACTAAAAATAGATCCATCAAAGCAGCACCAAGGGAGGCAGTATTTATCCCCTGCAACACTACGAAATGTCACGTTACAATTTCTTCCTGGCTTTCCTCTTCTATTAGGAGAGGCGGGGAAGGAGAAGAGGGAAGGAGGACTTTGTACAGCTGAAGCAAGAGCCAGCACAGGAAACTGATATTGTGTATTTATCCATTCACATTAAGTATGGAAGAGACAGTCACACTTCGTGCTCCCTTGGCACTCTTGCAAATTCTCATCCTTTCCATCTTCTAGTGGGTGACAGAAAATAGCTGTTACTGACAAATGCTGGGGGGAAGCACAAGACCTAACAAATAATAAATGCATTCATATCTCTGCAAGTCCTTCCTTCCAGTCCACACAAAGCAAATATGAGAATCCCCATGGGAAGCTGCCAATTTTGTTCATCAAGGCAAATAAACAAACTTTCGTACTGCTTCCCTGCTTTTCCTTAATAATCTCAATAAAAATTGCCAACATAATACATTCATTTGCCCACACAAGACAGCTTTTCCTTTGTCAAATGCCCTGGTGTGAATGGAGGCAACCAGAGAGGCCACAGGAGCATCGTTTTGCAATGCGCACACAAGGAGGTACCTAGCACCCAAGCACACAAAGAAACAAGGCTTTGTCATTCTGTCACACAGGTGAGAAGCTTACTCTTTACATAAAACTGACAGCTACAAGGACTGCTACATGGATGTGATGTGAAAAGTTACTTGTGCCTCTTCAAGCACCTACTTGTTTCCTCTCTAGCCATCTGCTCTTATTCGTTCTTATCTTCTTATCTTGATGTACTTTTCTCAAGGACAGTTTCTCAGTTCTCTTCAATAGTGGGTTTATTGCTAACCCCTTTAGTGCCTTCTCCAGATTGTTTTTCCATATGGAACCAAAAGTTCCCCTTGAAAAGTTAAGTCACATCACAGCTGGACTACTGTCAATCCTGCTTGCTGTTGACTGAATATTTCCATTTTGAGTAGTTTTGCTGAGATAACTTATCCTAATCACTTCTTATTCAAGGTGAACACCTTCACCACTCAGATGGTAAAAGCTCATCTGTCACTCTCCTATCATTACTCGTGTTCCCACAGCCCTTTCTTAACATGTTCAACTTAATTCTTCCATTTGCACTTCTCTACAGCTATTTATGAAACTCTATAATTTAGAGATAGCTATTCTATTTCTTCCATGCCAAACTTCTTCCAAGATCTCATTCATACATCTCTTTAAATCTATTTCCCTCAGGGAGTTGTTCTTCATTAGTTCCCTCGCAATGCAATCTTGATTCCTCCTCTGCCTGCACTGAGTTCTGGGTTTCTCCATAGCTGGACTACGACATCTTCAACTCTGACAGCCTCTTGAAGCTCTGTCATCTTCTCTGAACTCAGAATTCTGGAGAACATCAAAAGAATGGGTTTTCTTCTCCCATCCTTGAACAGATTATTCCAGGAAATTATTTTTTCAAATGACATAATACAATAATCCAAGCCACTCTAAACTTAAAACACAGGTGGATGAATGTCATATACAACTGCTTCTAAGACTTAACAATTCCAACTCAGAGCCAGGAATTAGGACCCAAAAGTATTTCTGTTGATTTGAATAACTGAAAATATTTTACACAGAAAGCACATACTGAGACTGTAATTGGACATGCTGTAATCAAACAAGTTTTCAAAAGCTGCAGAAGCAAATGCTTACCTCAAGAAAACAAAGCAAGGCATAAAATAACACTGTTTGAAGTAACCACCCTGAAAGCTCTCAGTTTGATCTTGAGTTACAAAAGGAGGACCTCAATGCCTTCTTGTTTCCCATGTTAATACCTAAAGTATCACTTCACATGACTACTACTACATTTGCAGAGTGAACCATGAATTTCCCTTCAAAAAACACACCCTCTTTGCAGAAAACCATACACCACATTCCCCAGCACAAACAAGAGGTCTGTTTCCAAAGCTTCGGCCAATGGCCCTGCAAGCATCTGTCTTGCATTGTTTGCTAATTGGACCCAAAACGTACTGAAACTGTCTACTGGAAAAGAGGCTCCTTATCTTTACAATCCAAAAGCATTTTTTAAAGGAAAAAGAAACTCCTGTTGTGAATTATAAGAACAAACATCTTTCAAATACTATTAATAAAGTGATAAGAATTACCTTCTCTTCACGTCTGTAATACCTCAATCAGCGAGGACTACTTCTCTCTCCCCAAGTCTCAATTTAACAGGCTTTTTATTGACAGTATTACTTACCAGAGATATATATTAGCACATTTTTTTTCAAAACAGATAAATCTTGCCAAAATAATTACTAAACACATCTTTCACTGCATAGTAAACCAGAGCCTCAGTTCTGAAAACTCACACTATTAATAAATGACACATTGCAGTAAACTAATTGTATGTAAAGTCAATGGGTGCATGTTTAAGAATTTTAATTACCATTCTGTGATTGCTTTATATTCAATACATAGCATGCAGGTAACACAGCCTTTATGATGATAAGCAGTTTAATTAGAAAGCGAAGATAAGAAAAAAATGCCTTTAAGTTACTGCATTTGTTCATGCTGGCCATGCGATAACTTGAGCACGTAGTTTTCCTCAGTGTTCTAAAACATGAAATGCTAATTCTACTTAAACCTTTGTTTCCTCGCTCTATAACAATGGCTTTATATGTCATTTGTGTGTCTCTTATGGGTGTCAACAGCATCATTGAATCTGATCATGAGTCTGAACCTGTCGTTAACCTCTGAGTGGGTTCCCAATAGTGAGTCAGGCCCAGACTCTGTGGCCGGTCTGAGCGTCCCAGCAAGAGGTGAGCCTGGGCTGTGCGCTGGCAGTGGCACATTTACCCCTTCAGCTAACTGTCTCGGAGGATGGCCATTGATTTCCTAGTTATTATGAACATGAAATTATTGAATGACAGATGATAGAGTGTTAGGTCCTACAAGTATTTTCCCAAACGGGTTATCTAGACAGCGTTGCCATAGCAACAAGGCTGTTTGACAGCGCTTATGACAAAGAAGTCTTCGCTCAGAATTCAGCTACAAAATAGCTCCTTGCTTCCTGCCTTCTCTTCCCCTGCCCTATCCAGCATTTCCTGAACACTGCCCCAGCTCATACTTGCTACTAGCCCTCCAGGAGAGCACCTTGTCCATGGCAGGGCATTGTACTTTTGACCAAGATAATGTTGATCCTCATAAGACAAAGCAATAGGTCTGACAGCCTCAAATCCATGGGGAGTGCAAGTTCTGCATCCAGATACACAACTGAAAGCCCAGAAGGAATCACAAATCAGTCACTGCTTTACACAGCTAAAGTTTAAATAATCACTTGCCAACATGTCACTTGCAGGAATACAGTGAACTTCTTTATGGTTTGGGTTTGGTTGGGGTTTTTTTTGATAGTAATAAATTAGAGTTTGGTACAGAATGGTTTCTTTATTCATGGATAGCTTCATAGTCCAAAGTACAAGTATGCTCACTTCCCTTTTCCCCAAAGTAGCACACACGCCCCTGCATCCCGGCATCATCCTCGTCAGAGATGACTTCACAAGCAATGCTCTCTAAGGAGCACAGAACCACAACCCCAAACCAAAGCAACAGAGCAGGGATGTTGCAAAAGCTTAGATCAAATAAACACCAAAGCACAGAAAAGAGTTACACCTCTGAAAGATCTGCTTAAGCAGATATAAGCTTCATTTTCTACTAGCAGAATATAACCTGAATAGCCTAAAATAAATCCCCACTACACACCTTCTGCAAGTACTGTCACATTTCCTCAACTTTTCTGATAATTCTAGAAAACACCGTTCATCTGAGCTTCTGACTCCCAAAGAAAGCTGCTTCAATTAAAAAAAAAAAAAACAAAACCAAAACCAAACCAAAAACGTGAATCCAAAGTTATGGGCAATAATAGGTTATTTGACTGAAGCTGACTCACTCACATTTTAGTTCACTTGTCAGTTTTCCAGATAATAGACAGGAGAGGGACATCAAGGACAGACCGAGAAGCTCTGTCTGGTTGCAGCAAGGTACCACAAAGCTGCACCCAGGAAGGTTCACGTATTTTGCTGCCCAGGTTGGTAACTGCTCTTCACTGTACAGTTACCATCTTTTTTCACTCTGTACAACCCACAATGACTTTTGTTGTCCTCCATTCCCATGCCAAGTAGAGACGATCACACAGCTGGTGAGAAAGCCAATGAGGGAAGATGTCTTGCTCAACCTGGTGTTTGCAAAGACATTCTTTTAGGGAATATGATGGTTGAAGGACGTCTTGGGCATAGTGACAGTGAAACAATCGAGTTCCCAGTCCTCACAGAAGCAAGGAGGGGAATCAGCACAACTGCTACCTTAGATTTCCAGACTTTCCCCTGTTTAGGAGGTTGGTTGCTGGAGTCCCTCAGGAGGCAATCCTGAAGGGCAAAGGAGTCCAGGAAGGCTGGACATTGTTCAAGAAGGAAATCTTAAAGGTGAAGGATGGAACTGTTCCCATGTGCAAGATGAGCTGGTGGTGCAGAAGACCACTCTGTCTGAACAGGGAGCTTCTACTGGAGCTCAGAAGGAAAAACAGAATTTATGATCTCTGGAAGAAAGGTCAAGTAGCTCAAGAGGACTACAAGAATGTTATGAGGCCATGCAGAGAGAAAATTAGAAGGGCCAAGGCACAACTAGAACTTAAGCTGGCCACAGCTGTAAAAGACAATAAGAAAAGTTTCTAAAATTATATCAGGAACAAAAAGAGGGCTAGAGGGAATCTTCATCATTTAATGGACACAACGGGAAGTTTAATGACCAAGGATGAGGATAACGCTGAGGTACTTAATGCCTTCTTGCCTCAGTCCTCGATAGTAAAACCAGTTGTTCTCTGGTCACCCGTCAGAAGACAGTGACGGGAAAACAGAATGAGGCCTCCTTAGTGCAAGGGGAAATGGTGTGCAACCTGCTGCTCCGCCTTGACTCACACAAGTCAATGGTGCCAGATGGAAAACACCTGAGGGTGCCAAGCCACTCTCATCATCTACCAGCAGTTCTGGCTCACCAGGGAGATTCTAGCAGACAAGAGGATGGCAAATGTGACACCTATCTACAAGAAGGGTTGGAAGAAGAATCCTGGGAACTACAGGGCTTTCAGCCTGACCTCGGTGCCAGAGAGGGTTATGGAATGGATTATCCTGAGTGCCGTCCTGAGGCACATACAGGATAACCAAGGGTTCAGGCTTTATGAAGGGCAAGTCCTACCTGACTGACTTGATCTCCTTCTGTGACAAAATGACCTGCTTCGTGGATGAGGAAAATGCTGCTGATGTGGTCTTCCTGGATTTTAATAAGGCCTTTGACACAGTCTCCTATGGCATCTTCCTGGAGAAACTGAGTGCCCATAGCTTGGATGGACCTACTCTGAGATGGGTGGAAAACTATCTGGATGGCTGGGCCCAGAGAGTGGTGGGGAATGGGAATCCAGTTGACAGTCACCAGTGGTGTTCCCCAGGGCTCAGTGCTGAGGCCTGTTCTGTTTAACATCTTAATTAGTTATCTAGATGAGGGGATTGAGCACATCCTCACTAAGTTTGAAGATGATACAAAGCTGGGTAGGAGTGTAATATGGTCGAAGGCAGAAAGTCTCTTCAGAGGGATCTGGACAGGCTGGGTAGATGGGCTAAGTCCTGCACTTGGGCCACAACAACTCCATGCAACACTATAGGATTGGGGAAGAGTGGCTGGAAAGCTGTTTGGCAGAAAAGGACCTGGGGGTGTTGATCAACAGCTGGCTGAACATGAGCCAGTAGTGTGCCCAGGTGGCCAAGAAGGCCAATGACATCCTGGCTTGTCTCAGAAATAGTGTGGCCAGCAGGACCAGGGAAGTGATTGTCCCCCTGTATTCAGCAATGATAAGGTCACACCTTGAGTACTTAGTTCAGTTCGGGGCTCCTCACTACATAAAGGACATTGAGGTGCTGAAGTGTGTCTAGAGACGGCCAGCAAAGCTGGTGAAGGGTCTGGAGCACAATTCTGATGAGAAGTGGCTGGGGGTCTGGGTGTTTAGTCTGGAGGAGACATGATCACTCTCTACAACTACCTGAAAGGGAGTCATATAGAGGTGGGGGTCGATCTCTTCTTTCCAGTAAGGAATGATAGGGCAAGAGGAAATGGGCTGAAGTTGGGCCAAGAGAGGTTTATATTGGACATTAGGAAGAACCTTTTCGCCGAGAAGGTTATTAGCATTGGAACTGGCTGTCCAGGGAGGTGGTAGAGATATGTAAAAGAAACATGGATGAGGTGCTGAGGGATGTGGTTTACTTCAGTGATAGGATTGGCAGTGTGAGGTTAGTGGTTGGACATGATGATGTTAAAAGGTCTTTTACAACCATAATGATTCTATCATTCTATGATTCAATGAGCAGCATCTTGGCTGCCATCGTTTGAAGTGCTGTAGGTGGGTGGGAAAATGACTATGAAATGTAACTGTATTTTCAACAGGAGTCAAGTTATCACAGCTGAAGGTGGAAAACTATGCTTGGGAAAGCTGGAAGAAATCCCCATGGTGAAAACGTAAGTTGAACATGTGCCCAGATATTCCCTGATATCTTTACCAAGTGAGAGTCTTTTTTTACCCCAATCTAAAAAAAAAAAAAAATCTATCATCAAAGGTATGTTTTGTGTCAACATGGAAAAGTACACCAAATAAAAGCTTTTAAAGTGCACAGCATTAATGGGGGCAAGATCCCCAGGAGAAATTGAGGACTAGGAATGAAGTGAGAAAATTGAGATAAGTTTCTGCACTGAAGCTTAAATGCTCAGACTGTGACAAGTATTTTGTTGCTGGCCAGAAATATTTTAGGTGTTAAAATATTTCTAAGTTCATTAAAAAAAAAAAAATCCTAGTATAGCCACATCTGCTCATAACAACACATTTATAGGACAGCTTCAATTAGAGTTGGCTCTTGATGAGCCTCATCTAGGCTGTTGCTGCACAAAGCAATAAACAAGGCACTGAAAGCACATGGAGAGCTTGCAGCTTCACGTTGCCACCAGCCCCCACTGTCGTATTTCCTCTCCTCTCAGCCCCTCCTTCCAGCATAAGCAAAGCTGTAAATGTTTTAGAGCTGTGTGATAGTCCCTGAGAAAAACAGGGAGCATATGTAGTGTATTTTCACATGCAAAAAAAAAAATTGAGATCCTAATTTCTAAAGTGTGCCTTCTGTCCAAACTATACCCTTGACGCTAACTCGGCTGTGATGCAAATCACTTTACACAGATTACTCAGCCATAGATGATACCAAGGTACCATCAGAAGGGTATTAGTCAACAATTTCTCGTGAAGTCCAATTACATGTCTTCTATGTAATTCCCTGACTACTCACTAAAATTTTGCTGATATTAGCCTATCCAAAAGGCATTTCAGGGACCAGGAGCACAGATAATATCCATTACAAAACCATTCTGCGGTTTCTGTCAAATCTAAGTTAAATGCACAATAGGGACTGGAAAGCTGCTACAAAACTGCAGATTCAGGGTATATACGAAACAAAGACACTATGTCAATACACTCTTCTTTTAAAATGGGGACACATTCAAATATATGAAGACTGAGCTGAAAATCTGCATCTAATGGCATAATAACACAGTGCCTTTGAGCACCACCGTGATGTAACAGTGAGGGACCTGTTTGGCCCATAGACATAATTAATATCACTTGGCTTTTCTCAAACTTCTCATGCAAATACAAAATCAGTATCAAATGTATGGAATTTTTCATTGGCAACCATATTTTTTTACAAAATCCTCTCCTTTTCTCCCAATGAAGTTTTCAAAACACACCCCTCCAGAAGATTTAAATGGCTAGATGGTTCAAGGCACAAGTAATGGCTACAAAGCCCTTCACCTGCAGGTCACAGGTTTGACTTCAACCCCAGTTGATAGTGACTGTATGTTATTACGATGAGACAGATGTTCAATGATCTATCTGAAACAAGCTGGTAGTTTCAGTCCAGTTCCTACTGGGCAGGTGTTTGCATCGTTAAAATCACACTACTTCATTCAATAACCTTGTTGTTGGTGTCTGCAAAGAGGACAAGGGCAGAGGATGTGGGAGTGGGTACATTCTCCTGAATAAGAATTAAAACAGCTTTGGCTACTTTAGGATTGATGCACAGTGATGAGTAACAAACATGAGCTATCACTGACTTTGGTGAACTTGTTCTATACACAAAGCAGGAGTTCTCTACCTTACTGTAACAATTTCAGTCAACTTTTTCTTAAATATTTCAATTCTTCTTAGAAACTTAATACTTTGTATGAGTTCTCATATCATGAAAAACTATATGAAAGACTTCAAAGTGGAAGCAACTCCCTGTAAAGATTGAAAAGAACAATATTCGGGGGTGGAGGACATTTGTTTTATTTTTTCTACTATGTTTACACACCATTTGCCAGAAGAAAGGACTCAAATTGTGGTTAGAGAAGAAAAAAAGGAAAAGAGCAAAAACTGTGAAGCCTTGGCATAAGCATATTTCTTGTTTGTGTGATCTCTGGGGAAACAGTCATTGTGTTATTGATTTATGTTCTCAAAATTGTCTAAGAGACTACAGCATTGAAACAAAATGTAATGAGTCTTCCTAACTAACCACAGTCGATGCAGACACCTTGTAATCGTTGTCCCTGTATGTGGAGGATCAGCTGCTGTATTTTTAGCTACAATGGAACAAAACTTTAGCAAGCTGCTTATAAGGGTATCCTCATGGAAAACCCTGCAAAATATTTATAGACTCACTGAGATTTGCCCTTTGGGCTCACATAGCTCATGTGCTGTTTCTGTCTTCATGAGCACTTCTGGGTCCAGACATTCATGGGACAAAGGAAGCAAGAATGGTGTTACTGGAGCTGGTTGGATATACATCAAGTATCCCTACTTGGGAAAGTTTTTAGGACTAAGATTTTCAAGGAAATGAAAGAAAACAGTAATGCCATTATGCTTGGCTAAGTTAGTAGAGAATAAAAGTAGAGCAAACAGGTTTTAAAAGAGAGATTTAGCATGTTCCTGAAGCTGTAAGTGGAAAAAAAAATCACTGCTATGTTGGGAAAACGGGTGCTAACGAACATCCTTTTTTGGCTTCACTGAAAGTTGCTTAAAGAGACCTCATTTGGTGACGACACCAAAGTGAATGAAGAAAGTGAAAGACTACTTCCCTCAAACTCTTCCATTTCAAAATCATGGTTATAGTCTCAGTAGAGTGCCATACTTAAAGATAACACTAGTTAAGCTTATTTTGCTATGGGCAATCCCAGTGAGCTTTTAAAACAAAAAGAATATGTTTGCTCACCAGGCAGATTTTTCCTATAAGACAAATAGCAAATTCAATCTGCTGTTGAAAAAAATTACTCCATCCTAAAAGCAATTAAGAAGGGCATTCCCCCCCAGCTTGACTTGTCAATCCTATTAGACCAAATTCTAATTAAGGGTGGAAAAGTGGCTATTTTATCTGCCAAATGAAAATAATTTAGTACAAGTTAATGAGGACTGGCTTACAACTGATTAGTCATTTTGATTCTGGCTTGTTACAATGGTAGAAATTACCTTCAAAAGATACAGTAGGATCAGCAGCCATTTTCACACATTTGATAAACAAACAGAGCTTTCCTTTGTGATCAAATCAGGCAGGAAAAGATCTGAAAACAGGAACAAGATAGGTGCAACAGCCTACAGCTAGCCTGGAAAATAGAAACTACTTTGGACAATAATAATATCCAGATTTGGCAATCTTTTCTCCACATCACGCTTGCACCAAGTAGACTCTAACAAAGGCCAAATATTGCTATGAGAGAGGGAGACCAGTTTCACAAATTGTGACGCAAATTAGCAGCTTTCCCTCGCCATGTTACAGTGCCACAACTTTGTACCTGTTATCAGGTACATTTAAAAAAAAAAAAAAAAACAAGCTCATTACAATGTGCATTGGGAATGCTGCACAAGAGTAACAAATCCTATTTGTCCTTGGCAAGCGGATAAGAAACCACTCAAAAAACACCTCAGGGAAGTTTGCATTCATGGCACCAGGACACGGGAGTGCATGCAGCAAAAATACCTTAAGATAGGTCACCTACCTCTGTTTTATTTCTTACATTCTAGATGACCACACCATTGTGTAGGTGTTTGTATTTCTCAGTAATCACTAAAAAGCATCCAATACAATCATAGCGACTGATATGTTCTACTTCTGTCACACCTTACCTGGCCTTGACAGCCACGCAGAAACTGAGTGATGACATTTCATTCTCAACGTTTTGTGTAAAGATAACATCTAGTAGAATCCTAAAGCCAGATCATTGGACACTGGAAAAGTCATCTCATTTTCTCACATGGACATAGGTACCAGCTTAAAAAAAATTAAAACCAATCAAATTAGGTTTGAACTGGCCACCCCACTACCTCCAGAAACTAGATTTATGACCAATTCTGTTCACATGTGTCTTTTCCCATACTTGCCACCACTGCAACAAAATTATATAAAGTATACAAAAAGTCTTCTGCCTTAGCTGTAAAACCCCCAAAGGCAGCAGCATGGTTTTTGTTAATATCAACCACTAAGGAGACACTATTTGGCTGATGGTCTTCACACTTAAGTAATTTGATCTTGATGATCTCCTCCAGAATCTAAAACAAAACCTGGAGAACAGAGGCATGAAAAAAAAGAACTTTCCTTTGGATACCAGAAAGCTAATCTTTGCAAGAAGTTTAGGCATCTAAAGGTTCAGAAATATAGTCTAAGTTTCTTAAGAACCTGACCAGTTCCTCCTGAACTTTAAAAGCATTTCCATGTACCTAAACTACTTTGAAATCAGATCATAACTGCTAAAAAAATACAATGGTAACTCAGTAAACAACGTTCCAACACTTCTTTAAACTGAAAATTTATATTCTACTTGAAACAAATTAGTGTTTGCTCTTGTCCCCTCTCTGCAATGATTTAAGGTAGCTGCTGTATTGATATTTTATAATATTTAGACTTGACATTGAAAAACACAGAGTCTGCATTTATTGACTTAATGTGGCACATGACACCTAATTTAAAGCAAGTCACATTGACAAAAGGAGTTTGTTGGGCTCTGCATCGTACATTTTTATTTTTACCCACATTTCTAGTTTACAAGGGAGACTCAGTCATCAGCAAAAATTAATGAGCTAAGAAAATCAGAAAAAAACTTTGGATGTCTCCTGCAGCCTATTTACATGCAAGTTTCACAATGATTTTAAAAAAAACAAAACATAAAATCTAAAGTCTTAGACAGGATTACTTCAGGATTCAGGACTGTAGTTACTTATAATGTTGTAACAAGCTTTTGTTATTAGATTTACGTCCACAACCACCACAATAAGATGTTTATCATGTTAATCGTATCAAGTTCACTGAGACTGGAGTGAGGGCCATTGTGGCACTCTACTGTCTCCTAGTGCAGAGTGCTAAGCAGGGGAGTACCATATGCCCTCCTACCTGTCAGAAACCTGCCACCTCAACTGCTCTAGTGCACTTGCAATGCAAGACGGAAATGTATTTTGCCACCTCAGTCAGGACACTTCCAGAGCACCAGCTTTCAATTTCTGTTGAGGAAACAGATATTTCTAGTTGAAAATTGTGCAGCAACTTCATTGCTCTTTAATTTTGCGTAGTCTCCCTGAAGCACTTTGCTACTGAACAGCCTTTAATATGATTTGAAGCAGATACCACTCCGGGGCTTTCTCATCTTCATCACTTGTTTGTTTTGACCTTGACATTTATTCAATTAGAACTGATTTGCCAATCATGCACAACCCTTCTCAAAGTCCATTTCCGTACACCAGTGAATAGGCCCATCCAGTTAGCAATGATCTTTCCACATGTCCAAAGGTAAAAAGTACAAAATTGAGGAGCATACAAAATAGCTAAGGTGTCTGTCATAAGGCATCTGCTATTTGCTTTCCCATTAGAAGGAAACAAAGGGGATCTATAAAACATCTTTTGGCAAATAATCAGCTCCAGCATGACCTGTCAGATTAATCAGTTCCTTGAAATTTGCTTCAGTGGAGGAATGCCTCAAGTTCGAGAAAGCAGGATTCATCCCCTGTTTATCACGTTAGTTCCTTTGCATCTGGAGAAGAGAGGAGAGAGTACAGCCCCTATCGCGTCTCTGTCACACGCTCAGCGCTGGGAGAGGAGGACTTGTTAAGATTGTCAAGTACCATTCATGAATTTATGCCTGTGGAGTTGTTCCTTCTGGAAGAGAACCAAATAACTCATACTTTTTGAAAATTGCTTATGACAGCTTTTCAGTCTGCTTCAGGCTGGCTCTCAGTGATGATTTGTATTTTCATATACTCCTCATACATTAAGAAATTTACACCTGTCAGGTCCTGACAGAGTGTCTCCATCTTCAACCTTTTCGGGGAAAATTCTTTGCTTGCAGACATTATACAAATAAGTTTCTATCAGAAGTCTGGGTGACACAGCAGGTGGAGGTATAAGAAATATGCAGCAGACAAGCAGAGAATTTTAATGAGAGATAGGGGCTTCTATGCCAGCATAAAAGGGATGGAAATTACAATATTGATCCTTGACACTTTAAACTGCACATGAAGCCCATGGGTAATTGTTAGGAGAAGACATAAATGCCAGTTACAAAACTTTCTTTACTACCAAAGTTGACATCAGAATTTTTATTTTTGCTTAGGGAATCACATCTGGGGTCAAACAAAGCAGCTCAGTGATCAAGAGTCCTTGTAAATAAGCAGCAGGATGGTCATTCCTGCTGGTACACTTGTTGATAATAAAACAAACGTTTGCTACTCCCAGACACAGTGGTTGAAAGAGAAGCTGCAGCACAGGGTGGGTGCAGAGGGACCCTTGGGTGCATGTCTGCCTGAGCGTTTGGGCCCAGTTCTAACTTGAAACTCCTTCGGAAAGCTGAGAACTGAAAGACACTACTCATCGGAAAACTACTACAGTTTTGAGCACCTTTTCTGAAAAAAAAAAAAAGTGAGTTTGTGGCTCATGTTTAGTGCTGTGTCAAGCAGCACAGTATTAAACCCATGTAGTTTAGTGAGATGATACCCTAGCAGTATTGCCACCTCAGACAACGCATGCTTGCCATGTGGCTAGCAGTAGCCTGGCACAGTGGCTTCTTCAATAGGCTCACACATGTCCACAAACATTTTCTTCACCTCCCCCTTCCTCCAGTCTCAAGAGGTTTCACTCTGTGACTGCTCTAAATACTTCTTTTTCACAAGGGAGCCCACATTTCAGGAAGACAAGGTGACATGCTGGTACCAGTCAGCGTGGGCAGAGGTCTAGCCATGGCTTGCCTATGAAAAGTAGCATGGGAAAGGCAAGACCATCCCTCCACAGCTGGGGATGCTGCCTGTCAAAGGGCAACAGAACTTGGGACAGTAGTGTGAAGAAGGGAAGTGAGCATCCTCAGGATTTATTTCCAACCTCCTTGAAGTGGTGGCTGAATGAAGACTCAAGGCAGGGTGGACAGAGAGGGCTCCTTGTGTTCCTCCCACTTTGACAGCTGAGATATCAAAAGAGTTGGTAGCATCAGCAGTTTTGTTATGCTCCATCCAGCAGCAGGCAAAAGATAGAGCACCCACTCTGTTCCTTGTCTTCCCTGTATCACTCTCTTACTCCACTCCAAAAGGACTCAGGGGAAACGGAAGAAGATGCTGCAGCTGGCAAGGACTGTGGGCCAGCAAGATGCCTCTCATGGTTTCCTCCCTAGGAGAGTAAGTATTTTTACTCTCCCTAATATCATAAAGCAAGATATTCCACACTCATCCCCATTGTAACTAACCATAGTAGCAATGCTGGGCAGTAATACTTAACTACCATTGGTTTTACAGTTTAATAAATGGTTGGATTACCAATGCCAAAAAGATATAATTTGTCAACTGTAAATTAATGTTATTCAAATTAACTTTGGATCACAAAGAGGGCTTTTAATGTCACTCATCCATTCAACATTTACTGGTCCTATTTTGTAACTAATGTGCAAACTGCCAAATTATTGGATTTCTCCAATCTTTCTTAATTCTTTATTACTTGGTACCTTCTGTTGCACTGTAATGATCTGTCATGCCCAGCTCTTCCAAATAAAGGGCTCTGTTAAAAGAAAAGGCCTGGCTAACCACTCAACATATGATTTTTCCTCTTTGTGCCACTCTTACTGCAAGCCTCTCTGATCTCAGAAGGAACCAAACTGATACATATATTAGCTCTTGTCTTTGGCTTATACAAGATGTGCATGATTGATAGTTTCCAGCAAGTTTTAAAGGTAAAGTCAACTCTAATATACATGCACATACTGTTGGAGTTAGAGGAGGCACTCACATACTCACCTGAAAGTTTCTGAAAAGGTCACTTCAGTCCTAAAGGCACTCAAACCAACCCCATTAACAACATAGTCAGCTGCTCTTGGCATTATCTATTCCAAAAGGCCACTTTTAGGTTCAGGCTACTGAATGCACACTTCAGCTTTATTTCATCCAGAAATGCTTAACAAATTTAAACTTTTTGTGTGTGAGTGTGTGTACAAAGATTTCCTGAGTTCACTGCTACATTTAGATAGTCTCCTTATGAAGACAAGGGACATTTACCAAACTGGGTCAGTATTTCACAATGTGCAAAAGGAAGCAATTCTTTCTGGTTTAATTTTTCTTTGAAAAATCTCATAGAAGAGTGGTTTGCTCCTTAAAAAATGGCAGTTGCCAAGTACTGACGTAAGGGATGATCCACATCCGAACACATACACAAACAAAAAAGAAATTATATCATCCTGTATCAAGTGACTGTTTGCAATTAATTTAATTAAAAATTAACAAATATTTGTAAGTGGAGACAGACTTTCTATTCAAAGATACAGTAGTCTGTCAGCTATGGCACAGCTGATGAACACCTGCTCTAATTCTATATACAGCATAAAGCCTAATCATTTTGTCATTCTTGCTTATCTAGGGGAGCCTCATTGCAGGATTTGAGGATGTACCAACATAAAGGCTGGAAGGAAATCATCTGCTTGGCCTGTTTGTGTTGGGCCAGGAGGAGCTGGACCCAGAGATACCTTCTCTACTTCTGAGACTGGCATAGGAAAATCTCTGGAAAATATTTTGAAATTGGCAATGAAAAAATGGAGGAATGCAACAAGATGTGAAAAAACAAAGCAAGCAATAGAAGAAGTATGAGTAAGGATCGTGACTTGATTTCCCCTTGGTAAAACCATATTGACTCCTCCCAATGACTCTTTTGTCCTTTAAATGCCTGGAGACAGCACTCAGGATAAGTTGTTCCATCACCTTTCCAGGGATGGAGGTGAGGCTCACCGGTGTGTAGTTACCCAGCTCCTCCTTCTAGCCTTTTTTGAAGAGTGGAGTGACATTTGCACTCCTCTGGTCTTTAGACGCCTATCCTGCTCTCCACGACTTACTGAAGGTGATGGAGAGTGGTCTAGCAATGACTTTCGCCAGTTCCCACAGCACCCACAGGTGCATCCTATCGGGACCCAGGGATTTATGCACATCCAGATTGCTTAACTGATCCTTAACCCAGTCCTCATCAGCCAAAGAAAACTCCTTTAACCTGACTTCCTCTACAGTCTGGAGCTTCTGAGGACAGTCTCCAGCAGTGTAGACAGAGGCAACGAAGGCATTCAGTAACTCTGCCTTCTCCATATCCTCTTGTCACCAGGGCACCCACTTCATTCAACAGTGGGCCTACATTGCCTCTAGCATTAGTTTTATCTGCAGTGCATTTGAAGAAGCCCTTCTTATTGTCCTTGACCTCCCTTGCAAGGTACAACTCCCATGAGCCTTTAGCGTTCCTAGTTGCCTCCCTACATCTTCTAATAGCAATCTTATATTTATCCATAGTGGCCATCCCTTCAGTCAATGATCTATAGACTCTCATCTTCCACTTGAGTTTGCCCAGCAGTTCCCTGTTTAACCATGCGTATCTCCTGCCGCCTTTTCTTGATTTCCTACCCGCTGAAGCTGGAGAGGGACTTTTTACAAGGGGTAGGTGATGGCATTAAACTGAAAAAGGGTAGACTGGGATATTAGGACAAAGTTCTTCCCTGTGAGGGTGGTGAGGCACTGAAACAGGTTGCTCAGAGAGGCTGTGGCTGCCTCATCCTTGTAAAATGTACATCCTTGTAAAAAGGCCAGTCTGGACAAGACTTTGTGCAATGAGGATCTTTATTGTCCCTTCCAACCCAAACCATTCTATGATTCTGTGGTCTAATAAATTGCAGCTGAGAAAAAGCCAGATGAACAGAAATGCATGAGACACTTGTGACACAGAAGTCAAAAACGAGTGTTGCAAATGAAGTGAGAGTGAGTGAGAACAGATAATTGGATATGCTTATTATAAAGGAGTACAAATACCCTCCTTTGTCACCATTAGTGAATGACTGGTGCAACTTCTGGTCAGAGTGACATTAATTTCTTTTTAATAAACTAATATATTTCATAGAATCATAGAATGGTAGGGCTTGTTTATTTCAAACACTCACATCTTTCCTATGATTTTTTAATAGAGGAGATTAGCTTCCTTTTTCCTCCCAAAATGTTAAAACCATAACACCTAAAACAGATATAGTGCCTTAGTTTGAGAGTGATCAGTTTACTCACGCAGACTGAAAAGCCGTTTGTAAGCCAAGAGGGTGAAAGGCAAGGTATAAATAGAGCTGGTATTTTTTTAGATCCATCAAGAGATTTGAAGCAATTTTTTTTTTTTTTTTTACTAGGACTAAATAAACACATCTTCTGTTCAAATACCTCCACTACTTTGTTATATGCTCAATTACTTCATTGTATCATGTCTGGAATGAGACTGTAAAACTCACAAGCAGCAACATTTTTTTTCAGGTAACTTTCTTTTTTTTTTCTTCCAAATTGTATTTCATAGAGCTTCTTAAGCTTTTGGTAGCTTAAAAAAAAAATTAAGGCAGGCAGCAATTTAGCAGTAGCTGAGCAGTCCAAATTATTCCTCCTGGTTTTATTCAACTGATTCCATCGACTAATATCCAGTAGCTGAAAATCAGCACAAGAAATCCACTGCTAAAAGGGGAAATGAGAAAAACAAAAATTCCATAACAGTATCATGAATTACCAACTAATTCAAAATTTTGGGGGTTTGTTTGTTTGTTTGTTTGGTGCTTTTTGTCTCTTTCAACCAGTCTATGAGATAGCTGAAGTAGATTTGAATAGAACGTTGCCCCAGTGTAAAAGATCATTAATAACTAATCATGAATAAGCATATTGGATGAATCACTTGAAGAGAACATCAATCCAAATCAGTGTTGTAAGCATCCCAATTTATATCTGTTTCCCTGACAGAAACCAACCTATTTTCTCCCAAAGTCACTTCAGGCTACAGATAGAATAGATGCAAGACAGTCTGGTGATACAGTTCTCTCCCTCTTCAGTGGTAAACGCAGACACATACTGACTCCTGTGCAACCCAAGTAAAGCATCTCACACTCATGCTTTTGCTGTCTTTGTTTCTATGCGGAACTGCTTTGAGCAACAGCTTATACTACAGCCTTATAACTGGATGCTTGAAATCAATCCATGCTGGCCTGGTAATAGGCTCTATAGTGCCTGCAAGGGGCAAACCACAAGTGACAGACACATTCCTCAAAAACACAGTGTGTTGAAGGAGCATCCTCCAGGAAGAGGAGAAGCCAGGGCTGGCATTGTGGTGGGGAGCTTCCCCTACAGCCACCACCATTACCACAGCCTCCAAGTGAGCCTGGCCCTGAGAGACATCCCACTGCCCTTACAAAGAAACATCTTCCAACAGCAGAAAGGAAATCTGCCCCATGCTGTGTTCCTGCAAAACGTGATGTGCTAGGCACCAGAGGCACGAGGTGCCTGTTCTAAAGCAGCTTGAAGTACACTTGTTAGCAAATCCTCAGCATGTTACTTCCTCACATGCAAGTGCCTCTCATTAACGTGCTACTGTGGTGCTACACTAGCAGGGGAGAAGCTGATAGTCCAGGTGCAATATGCATGAGATATGAGAACTCACAATGGGTAACCTACAAAACAAGGAGGATATTTGTGTAGTCAGTTTGTGTGTTGGAAACGAGCAGTCTGATTCACTGCCTTGCAGCTCCAGTGCTAGGCCTGTAAGACCCAGTGGGAAGTTCTCCTAGACCATGCTGCCTAAACTCCACTATAACATTGTGGTTTCACAGGTTACGAAACTAAATGGACAGCTTTGGTGAAAGATTAAGAAATAAGGGCACCATGATGACCTATCTGCTTCTACTTTTTGTCATATTTTCATCTTTTGAGTGAAATTCTCTGGCACAAGTCAATTAAAAGTTGGATGAAACGTATAAAAACCCAGGAAAAGGAAGACAATACTGTTAATACTGCAGGGGAAGCCTACAAAAGACTACCAGTACTACTTCAGGATTAAGAATTTAAAGGCATATAAATGTCACAACTCAAGATATGCCACACTTTTCCATGTCTAATAGCTTCAGTGTCCATCATACTTCTCAAGTAAAAAATGCCCACGGGATTCCTAACCTTTTTTCCCGGAGGATTAGTTGCAGGATTTTGTCTTTTCTTCATGATTTCCTCACATTTCTAGCAGAACTTGCTCCCTGACAGACATAAAAGTCTTTTCATTGAATATGACACAGAGTTTTACCAGGGAAAAGAAACTGCCTCTGCTTTGTAATACGTGGGAATTCATTTGAGGGGGACACAGATAATTTTTCTTGCCTGTGTCAAGAAGCCAAAAAAATTGAAAACTGATTATACAGTCCCCCATCAAAAAGATCTCATACAACTGGAACAATTCTTCAGAGCCCCCCTCTCTGCCCTTAACACCAAACAGGACTACTAACCACTAACACAATTTTAACAAACGGGGAAGCAAGACAATATAAAGCAAAGGCCCTTAAATCCCCAGAGTACTCCAACAACCCATTTGCCAGAATAGAATACAAAGCTCTTCCTGCTGAGAGCCAGGCCATCAATTCCTGAGGAATGGGTGCCCTGAATGACAGCAAGCTCTACTCTCATGGCTGGGCAGACAATATTCCCTGCATGTGCCTCTATTCACCATGGGATCTGCAGCCAGGCAAGCGTGATACCTATGCTCCTCCTCATAACTTCTCAGAGAAGTCATAGAGAGGAGTTAAAAAACCAGGGAATGGCAGAAGAATTGCTCTAATTTGTGGATATCAGCCTTGGTTATTAAAGCATCAGACACAACTGGGGAATAATACCAGACTGTTTCTCCTCCCAGGGCTGACATATATTTGGAGAGGAAAGTATTAGACCCTCTAGGGCTGAAGAAAGAGAGGAAGGAGAAAATAGTGACATTCTCCCTCTCTTTGAGGAGCCACAGTGGAGCTAACTGTCCCAAGTCTGCTAAAGTATATGAAGTCTTTTGCTATGAGAGGAGTCCACAAACAAAAACCTATTAGAAACTCCTGCACCGGTCTTGGTCCTTAAAATGAGAACAAGATATTCAGATTTGGTCTTCCTTAGCAAGTTCTTTCATTTCAGCCATTAGAAACTTTACTTCTCTGCCTAACACGTCTAATATTTTTTTTTTTCCCACGCCTCAGGAAAGTACAAATGCATCTGGTGGAAATCTTCACAAAATGAGTTTGTACCTACTATCTTTTCAGGAGATAAGCAGAGAGGCTCTCTTCCTCAGGCAGAGCACCACACAAAGAAAGGAGTTTTACAATCAGATATGCTTAGGAGAAAACACAGTGTGAAAAATACAAATGGATAATAGTTTTCCCTCTGAGTTTTAAGTATAGTGTAAAAAAATGCCAGGTATTTAAAGGTAATAAAGCAATCATGATCAAAATGCCTATGTCTTCAGCTCATACTTTTTAAAAATACTTTGCCCCGATTGAAATTATAGTCTTACTTTTGAGGCTGATCCCTGTTTAATATCAAATGAATCAATCTTCTATTATTTCCATCTAAAATGTTCTTGATAATTGTCAATAGGAGATTCAAAGCAAATGGCAAGATGTCATTTGTCATTTCTCTTTTCAGAACTAAACAAGTGACTGGCAACTGAAAAAATAGATTACACAGAGAGTTGGCATTGGCTGCATTTACACTTCTGGCCTTTACACAATGGTTGCTTTCTGATTACAGGATCGTGGACTGCATAAAATAATTTGCCAACTACTTTTGAAATTCTTCCTCTAAAGCCACCTACCACTTTTCTTTCTAATCTATTTTGAATTAAATAAGCCAGGTTACAATTATATATTGATTATATACAATTACACAATTTAAGGTTACCAATCATACCTTTTTGTTAAAGAAGCTAAGAAGCACATGCCTAAAAGTTATCAATAAGCATTCCTATCCTGGCAAAAAGGAGACACACTATCTACATTAAGCAACTTACTGACAGCAGACATTTTCACAACAATATTTTCTGGTAGATTTTTTTTTTCCCATTGCAAATTCCTGTGGTCACAGAATCTTTTTTTCCACCAGATTAATATTTAAGCTTCCATCTTTCTTTTTCTGCTATTTCTGCTCTATCAAATGTAGTAATACCTATTTTACTGCTAAAGTCTTATAAAAAGAAAAAGGTTACCCAAAAAGGAAACATTATGGTCTATCCCATTAAACACAGTAAAACTTTAGATCTCACATAAAAATAGGTCATCCAATTACATGGTAAAAGCGACATTTTTTTCATTGTCCAGTACACAACATATTTACAGGAAAATTACCAGAAACCCCTCAGCTGTATCAGATCTGAACCTTATATTTAGATGCAGTCATATATTACTGCTGATAATGTGATGTCAGTGAATAGATTGGAATTTTTCACTGTCCTTTATCAAGATAAATTGTTCTGTCAATAGCAAATGGCTGGCAAGTATTAACACTCTGCACACTATATGACTTTTCATTCCAAGCAAAAATTGTATTTAATGCTTTTGCACAAAATCTATGGCCATGACTATCCCTATTACCTATTTAACTACCTTTTAAAAGGAGGATTTATTTCTGCAAATTAGGATCCGGGTAACAAGACGGTCTCATGCATCATAAACTTTAAGTCAATACAAGGCAGGACACTTGCAGTTGGAATGGGGAAATACCTTTCTCTCATCACTTGGTCATCCAATAGCATTACTAAGCTGTGGTGGGAGCAGCTGCTCAGAGCAGAACTTTATCTTGGCGTTCTTCCACCTACACCGCTACCGCATCCCACAGTAGCAATTTGCTCATTGGCCTATTACTTTCAATAGGTATTCCAGTAATTGGCTATTTCACACTTGTAAGGCTTGAACTGGCAGAGTGCAAAGGGCAGGCAACCAGCCTATCGGAGTCCTGCAAGCCAGTCATCCATCAATTATCAGCAGCTTTTACAAGGATGAGCAAATGCCCTGAAACCTTGTTGGCTTGGATCAGCTTTGCTATGAGCATAATTTATCCCCAAACGATGTTAAGTTCCTGTCTGAAGAACGACGAGGTTGCTATGGAGTGAGTAACATGTTTGTTGGTTGGCACATGCTAGGGTGGGAGGCAGTGAGGGGGACGTTGTTGATTATCTGGAGGATTGTAGCTTCTGCTGGGTTCTGTGGCCACCTGCTGTCCTAGACCAACTCCCTTTGCCAAGAAATACTCAAAGCAGATAAATACAGTTTGTTTTATAAATGATGACTTCAAAGAAAAAAAAAAAACAACAACAAAGATCCTGCCTACAGCTTCCTGGAAAGACTGGGCACACCTAAGCCACTGGTATTGGGAGGCAAACTGCTCTACACCTGCATTTATGATAGAGAGAAACACATCAGGAAGAAAAGCATACAGATAGGTTAGAAAGTTCTAATAGTCGTAGCACTAATCATTTTTCTGCTTTAACCAAACAGCCTGAGAGGCTGCTTTTGCAGCAAATTCAGACCTCAGCTCTCGCATTTCCCGCAGCGTTTTATGCTGCATCATTCCATGCCAGGCTTTCTTGTTATTACCATTTAAAAAGCCAAAAGGCATACAGCATTTTTGCCAATCTTATTTCCTATTCAACAGATGTCCCAACTCTAAGTAATACTATTTAGTATAAGGTGGCCGGGGTTTACTATCTACCAGTTTTTTAATACAAACAACTCAGACAACTACTCCTTCCCAAAGGCCAATTTAATCTGTTGACCAGGTAATTGACAAAGTGGTCTCTCGTCTAGCAACTACTTGCCCTTAGCAAAGTAAGCAAACTACAGAGTTGTTTTGGTTTTTTTTTAAATAAACAAACTCATCTATTATATGAGCTAATAAAATCTCAAGTATTTAAAAGAGATGGGGAGGAAAAAAAATTCATGTGTATGTTAAGAGGAAAGTGATTTAGAAAGCTGCTAAGGATATTCAAAAATCAATTCCAAACTTCAAGAGGACACGACTAAGGCTCTTAATAAATCCACCTCCAAATGGATCTAAGAGTTACGCACCCTTGCTAGTTGAATAAATGAAGTGACACTGAAGCATATCTAATTGTAATACATCACAAGATAATCTGTCAAGCCCCAAGTGTTCAGGTCCTGTCACCCTTCTTCATCCATTATTTATATATAATCTTCATTGCCAGTGAAATCCCTATGAAGTATAGCTTGGCATCCAAATGTAGCCATTTTAGCCACTCACCAGATACAATGTCAGGAATCAAACATGTATAAACTCTCCAAAATAGCTGTTATTCTGCTAGGAACAAATAAACAGAAGCCACAACCTTTTTCTGCTCTGCTTAATGGACTGAGATCTACCCACTCCTGTGTCTTTGCAATGGACACTGTGGTATGCCCTGCTGCCAAAGGTTGCTTTATATCCATTTCAAGATGTTATCTGGGACCCCTCTAGCCTTTATTTCTTTATCCTATTTTAGATGGAAGGCTTGCCTGGAAATGCGTCTTAGTGCTCTTAACAGCATCTGCTGTGCTAATAGGCAAGCAAACTAATGGAGCAGTGCAATATTTTTTACTTCAAACTTGACAAAGATGTGTGAAGGGCAAACAGTTGGACATATTTACATACATTCATGATCCAGAAAGTCTCAGTTCAGCAGCTGCTGCAGCAAAGGCAATCCTTCCCTGTTAGTTCGCCCAGCACGCACAGCTCTGCTTCACATCCTGCTGAGAGTGATGGGCAGTTTTGCAGGGGAAGCCTCCAGAGTGATGGCTGGGCTGGGGGTTTTTCGCTGACTCTTATTTCAGTAACTGAACCAGCAAATTCTTAATCACCACTTTATTGCAGAAGAAACAGGGGTTCCTCCCCTTATTCCTCTTCTTCTCCCAAGACACACACAAACACTTCTAAAAAGTGAGAGTAAAGCAGCACATTTCACAGTGCTTCAGTGGTTCAGCCAGGACCTTTGCTTAAATCATGAGGTTGCAATAACAACCCCAATCTGCTTCAGGCATGCGGCACTAGGGAATTAAAGATCCTGTAAATTACATGGCTATATTTATCCCACAGCCCAATTAAAGGCTTTATTATTTGTCAATAAAGTACCAAACAAAAAAAGGTATCCCCCAGATAAGGAAGCTGTTGCTATTTGGCTCTGGTGAGCCTTTATTTATGTTCCAAAAGTTTGCAGCATGAAAGTTGCTGATAGGCCATGTGCATTATTACCAGATGCCCCATGGAAACTGCCTGTGTCCCCAGGGTCAAGTCCTCAATAGCAGACATCTTTTCCAGTAGGCGAGCAGCCTATTCACACGCGGCACGATTCCTGTTATCGCTTTCTGCTTTTGTGGCTCCAAAACAGTAGACATTGCCTCCCCGGTAACAGAGCATCCTTCAGCAGCCAGAGACCCCTGTCCTGAGCCACCTCTCACTATGATGGCCGGTGTGTCCAGGGGTGGCCAGAGATATCAGTAAGGTTTTTTTACCTTGTGTAGTCTAAAGGAAACAGGACCAGGCCCCCCAGCCATACTTTAATACTGATAAGATGTGCTATCACTCATTCCTAGGCTAAAAAGGTTGACTGCTATTGTCTCTGATGCCCATATTCCCTCCTGTCCATCCAGCAGTAACTGTGTGGGGAGCAGAAGCCTCTCTCTTCCTCCTCATCACTCATTTGCATTGACTTAATTAAAACACAATTTCTTCTTCTTTTTATTTTTTTAATGTAAGGAACAATGGCTTATGAGCTCCTACTACAGCTGTAGGTTTTCATCCTTAGGAAGAGGTAACAGCCCTCAGGAAGTGAGGCATTAAGACATCAGCACAGCACTCCCATGGCTTAATGTGTGTGATTCTCTCCCCCTCCTCAGCTTTTTTAATTTCAGGCACTTCCTACTTCCTATTTGGGCTTCTGAGTGATACAAGTGTGTAATTAGTAAAAAAAGACATTAGCACCTACAAGGCACTCTTCAGACATCAAAAAAAAATCAAGCTATGCAATTCTCCTTGCTGTTTCTTGTAATTACAACATTAATTCCTTACTTTGGGGGAAAAATAAAATTCCTGTACTTCACAGATGATGGCAGAGCTAAAAATTAATTTAAAATGATAATGCTACATGAAAATAAAAACCTCTTCTGATTGAATTTCAAGGACTCTTCTGTTTAACTAGCTTCAAGAGTCCTTTTTTTGATCATAATAAAATTATTTGCCATATGGTTCAGATGCTTGTGATCCTCTCTCAATGAGAGGATTATGCATGAGATATAATGCCTACTGTAGCTGCAGCCAAGCACACAGCTGGCTCTGATAATGCCAACAAATGGCTTCATCTATCTCAGTGTCACGTAGGAGCTGGTGCGATGTGAATCAGCCTAGAGTACAATTAAAATCTACATCATCTGTGAGAAAGGTGATGGAGGTTCTGACATCAGAGCTGTGCCAGATTCATCCTCTTTCCATTGTAACAGAAGAAACATGTTGCCCCTTTCACCCTGTCACACTAACGATGTGCTTTGCACATGCCTTCCTCTGCACATTAAAGGTAGTAAATCAGGGAGACTCCTATTTAAAAGCTTCACCTTTATCTGACATTCAGTAACGAGAACAATTTCTAAATTTAAGTTAAGTGTATTCCTTGTTCTCCTCTCTGTGATGAGATAATGTCACTTGAAGTCTGCAAATGAAATATGCGTAGAGGAGTTTACGATCCATATGGCCCCCAACTGTAACAGTATGCAAGAATTTCCTTGTTTTAGTTCCACAATATTTAGTCACACTAATAAAACCAGGCTTGCACATCCATTTCTTCCACCAAACTGGATTTTATTGCAAAAAATGGCCATAATTCACAACAAACAAGCTTGATATCAAGACACTGATGAATGTCCACTTTTAGGGTTTTAAAGCTAGTGCGGGACTTGTACAACGATTTTGTTTTACTGTTATATTCATTAAAGGGAAAACCCACAAATATGTTTTATTAGCATTTTCAACGACATAATGTAAATATAAGACATAATTACTTATGCTTGGCTCTCAAATTTTATTACAAGCCAGGGTTCTATTAAAATATGTTAAGCCTTTGGACATTAGAAATGTAAAAGCTTCTCTGATGGAACATGGCAAGATATGTGCTAATGCTGTTTTCTCTTTTCTGTCAATTTAGCTGCATCAGTTTGTGTGGCACAATGCAAACAGTATTGCTAATCAATGCAACGTAGGCACTGGAAAATGAAGATACGCAGTTTTACACTCTCTCATGATCTTTACTGGGTTTGAGATGCAATCAAAGTCTATTTAAAAATCTTTAATGACATAGTATACATGCAGACCACTTTCAACTATCTCCTGGTTAGGACTTAAGTCAAAGTCCCAGTGCATGCCCTTCAGTTACACTCATAAATGTATTTTTAAATGCTCATGTTTTGTATATATAATAACAGCTGATAACTGCATAACAATGCACTCTTTTGTAATTTGAATATGGGCTCTTTGCAACTTATATCAAAGAAACTCTGCCTTTGAAGACAAGGCACCTGCAATTACATCCAAGTTCAGCTTCCCTCCTTTACCTGAGTAAACACACAGTAGCCTATGTCCAAGTCTGAAAATCAACTGCAAAAGCTCATAAAAGCAGCCACTCCAAATGACAAATCGTCATTTGCCATGCATCTGTCAATAGCTCTGAAATAAAAGTCAAACTACATAAAAAGTTTAAAAACATAAAGCAAGACTACATAGTATTGGTAAAGGTGACAAATAGCCACCAAGATGCAAAAACCTCCCATGAGGTGAAAATGCCATTGGAAACTATTTACCTCCTTCTTCTATGCTCCCTAAAACTATTGCTACTCCAACTCAGCTTGGAAGAGTGATCTACACGCTTATACATACACCAGATCTTCCACAAAACCAGGAGGTTATGAAAATAAGAGATACAGAAATTTAAAATCCTGCTATATGAGTTTGGAAGAATCAGTATGCAGGTAACGTATTTCAACAGATAGACATTCTTAAAATAACAGAAATTACTACTTTAGAAAACCAAATCTAGGAGCTTTCTAATAGCTGCAAAAAATCATGTTGGCTAAATATGGTGCTCTAAAGAAGACACAAAAATTTTAAACACAAAGAGAAGTGCTACAGAGACACAGTAAGACAGATCACCTTCCTCCCATATTAAAAATTTGAATAGTAAATAGCCATTGATTTAATGACTCAACTACTTTATAAAACTGGTTAAAAATGTTAACTTGAAATCACACTGCAAAACTTCTAGAAGCAAAACTTCAGAAATTTCCTTGTGTCTGGTAAAGTTGAAGTTCTTGACTTGGCCTAAGTCATCAATATCTTTTCAGTATGTAGTACTTAATTGCACCCCATGGTACAATAATACTTCAAAGAAAATTAAGACAGAACTAACCTTAGCATTAGCTACTGAAGAGAAAAGAAATCAAGAATAATATTAGATTGACTAAAGGAATAAATGTAATGGCAATTCCATCCTTTAACACCTCTGTGTGCTTTTACCTTGTCAACATACACAGTTCTGCAAGCTCTCACACATACTGCCAGACGTCTGAATTTTTGAATAACCAGGATCAGTTAAAAAAAAAAAAACACAAAAAAAGATGGATGCTGCCATCCAGGAGAGAAAAAAAAGCAAAGATAACTTTGTTAAACATTCACATTCACAACACATGCATATATCAAAGAACAAAACCTAGCCTTAATTCAGGAACTATTTTGTGAAAACAGTAGAAATTAGAGCAAAAATGTATAAAGACATACATACAAACCACTGTCAGCTCTGAAATGGTAACAAAACCTATTATTTAGAAAACTGGTGGTGATTACTGACTCAATGAGGGCTTTATAGAACTCTATGTTGGGTTTTGTAGTGGTTTTAGTTGGGCCCAGTTTTGGTTGCAGGGAGGCTACAGGGGTGGCTTCTTTAAACAAAGATCTCCCAGAAGCTTCCCGTGTAGCTGACAGGGCTAATACCAGTCAGTTCTAAGATGGACCCCACACCTGACCCAGGCCTGGACAATTAGTAAATGAGGAAACATCTCTGTGAATAACGTATTCGAGAAGGAGAAGAAGTTGCTGGGCAGTTGACAAACCGCAGCAGCAACAGGAAGTGAGAATGTGAAAACATCTCCACAGACAGCAAGGTCAGTGGAGAAGGAGGGGAAGGAAGTGCCCAAGCATTGGAAGAAAGAGTCCCCTGTGACCTGTGGTGAGGACCATGGTGAGGTAGCCGTGCTCCTGCAGTCCATGGAGGCCACCGGGGAGCAGAGACCCACTCGCAGCCTGTAGAGGACCCCACACTGAAGCAGGTGGATGTCTGAAGGAGGCTGTGACTCTGTGGGAAGCTCACCCTGGAGCAAGTTCCTGGCAGGACCTGGGAGCTCGTGAGGAGAGGAGCTAGAGCCAGTTTGCTGTCAGGACTTGTATTCCTGTGGGGCACTCACGCAGGAGCAGTCTGTTCCTGAAGCACTGTTCTCTCGGTGGATGATCCATGGGGCAGGGTGTGAGGAGCTGCTGCCGTGGGAGGCCCCATGCTGGGGCAGTTCATGAGGAACTGTAGCCCATGGGAAGGACCCACGCTGGAGAAGTTCATGGAGGACTCTCCCATGGGAGGGACCCCATTCTGTAGCAGTGGCAAGTGTGAGGAAGCCTGCCTCTGAGAAGAAGCGGCAGCAAAGTCCATCTGAAATGAAATGACCTTAAACCCCCTCCTCCATCCCCTGCGCCACAAGCGGGGAAGGAAAGAGAGATCCAGAAAGAACGAAGGGTAGGGAGAGGTCTTTTACAATTTGGTTTTATTTCTCATTTCCCTATTCTGTTCTGATTGTTCATTAACAAATTAAATCTTTTTCTTCCCAAGTTGAGTCTGTTTTGCCCACGACACCAATTGCTGAGTGATCTTCCAGTCCTTATCTCAACTCACACACCTCTCATTATATTTCTCTCTCACCCGTCCCATTTAGGAGCAGGAGTGATAGAACGACTTGGCAGGCATCTGGCACCCAGCCAAGGTCAAACCACCACACGTTTGCATGGCAAGGTTTTGGTAGCAGGGAGGCTACAGGAGTAGCTGCCGTGAGAAGTTGCTAGAAGCTTCCTCCATGTCCAATAAAGCCAATGCCAGATGGCTCCAAGATGGACTAGCAGCTGGCTAAGGCCAAACCAATCAGTGACAGTCATTACACCTCCATAATAATGTATTTAAGAAGGGGGAATTTACTGTGTAGGTGCAAAGCTGCAGCCAGAAGAGAGGAGTGAGAAGACATAAGAGCAACAACCCTGCAGACATCCAGGTCAGTGAAGAAGGAGCGGTAGGAGGTGCTGCAGGCACCAGGGCAGAGATTCCCCCATAGCCCGTGGTGCAGCCCATGGTGAGGCAGGCCCTGCAGCCATGGAGGCCATGGAGGAGCAGAGATCCACCTGCAGCCCAAGAAGGGCCCCCACACTGGAGCAGGTGGATATCCAAAAGAGCTTGTGACCCTGTGGGAAGCCCATGCTGCAGCAGATTTGCTGTCAGGACTTCTGAACCTGGGAGAGACCCATGCTGGAGCGGTCTGTTCCTGAAGGACTGCACCCATGGAAGGGACCCCCTTTGGAGCAGTTTATGAAGAGCTGCAGCATGTGGGAAGGATCCACATTATCTCCTATGGGAGAAACCCCATGCTGGAGCAGGGAGAATTTGTGAGGAGTCGTCTCCCTGAGGTGAAAGGAGTGGCAGAGGCAATAACTGACTGCAACCTCTATTCCCCATCTGCCTGCACCACTGTAAGGAGGAAGTAGAGAAATCAGGCTTACAGTTAAGCCTAGGAAGAAGGGAAAGTTGAGGGAAAGGCGTTTTTAAGATTTGGTTTTATTTCTTATTATATTACTCTGATTTGATTGGTAATAAAGCTATTTTCCCAAACCAAGTCTGGTTTTGCTCATGACAGTAACTCATGACTGATCTCTTCCTGTCCTCATCTTGACCAACAAGCCTTTCTCTACCTTGTCCAGCTGAGGAGAGGGAGTGACAGAGCAGCTTTGGTGTAGTCTAATGCAGTTTCTGGTTAACTCACTTTCAAACGTCCAAAATGTTTTGTTCTAAGGTTTTAACAATGTTTGCTTGTATTGATATAATCCATATCTGCCTAGGTCCTCACCATCAGCTAAACACTGAGATGCAGACAGTGGCAAGAGCAAATTTTCATCCACTGAGTAAAATGTGATATTTTATGAATTTTTTTATTTGTTTTTTTAAGGTCAAAACATAATTCTCTTTATGATATGAAATATTTCTTCAGTTACTTAAATAAAAATATTTACAGGTCTGAGTCTTTAAAAGGTTCAAGAGGTTGTGATAGAATGAGTATATATGTTTTAGTTATTGCTCATCTTGAAGCAATATTGCTTCCTCTTTTAAAGATCATAATAGAATCTTGAGGAGCCTAAGAAAAGCAAAGAAGATGTGGGGGGGAAAAAAAGGAAGTTTATTACTGAGCTAGCTCCAGTGCACCTTAGAGCTTTGATATTTTCTGTTCACCTTCCATTTCCATTTTTCATTTTCGTAGAACCAGCTGTCTATTCATAAAGCCAGAAAGATATTGCTTAGTATAGTATTAGTACTCCTGGTATAGCACCGACAGATTAGAAAAGGTTGCTGAAAAGCAAATGCATATATGCAAATATTTTTTTTTATATTAAATGGAAACATTCCAAAACCTCAAATGATCCATGTGAAATTTTAATTATAACTTAACAGCTGTTTGGGCTAATTGAAGGATATCAAAAAGGTGATTTCCTTCTCCTTGTAATTAAAGAGTTAAGCGTAATTTACTTTTGTCAGAACAAGACTAAATACCAATCTGGTCTGCCTAATTACAGAAAAAGGTAAACAGGAGAACTCCGAGACAGACATCAGAATGCTTCCTCCCACCTTACAAAAACCCCAACATACACACACAGACCTCCTCTCCCAGTAAAACACACAAGTTTCTCGGCGATTGCTTCAGTCCAATATCTTTTCTGGCAAGAAGACAGACAATGACCTTTAAAGCAAGTGAGCAACTCACACTAATTCTGCATTGCCACCCTTTTATTAATTTTGCCTGGAAGCTATTTTCATTTCTATTTCCTTGGCTTCAGAGCCTTATTGTTTAATACTGAGGCTATGCATAAAGGCAAACATATGTTTTGCAGTCACTAATGTGATATTATCTAGTTGTCACCAGCAAAAGAATAATGCAATACAGAAATAATGCTGAAATATTGGTTAGTCTATGACAATTAAACAGTTTCTTCCTTATAACTTTGAAGGAAAGTAGCAAGAACAAAAATTGGTTTTGATCTCTATTGTAAGTATGCATAGTAATGTGCATCCTTTCTTAATGATGCATTAAATACAATGGTCTTCATAACAAACACAATCCTTCCAAAGGTACCTGAATAAAATTTAGAAGCTATTTTTACAACAATAAAAGTTCAACGATTTTGTTTTCTAAGCAATCGTTTGATTAACAAAAAGCCTGTACGTACAGATCATGGGAAATTTTCCACTCCACCTTTTTCCACCTCCCTTGCAACATAGACGCCCTTATTGAAAAGAAACAGAGAAGATTTCCAGAGAAACAAAGCCTGACTACAAGTGTTAACACTCGGTGTGAAGTTAACTGCTCAAGTATGAACTATGTCAACTTTAAAAAATATATATAGATATATTTACTTAAGTTAGTTCTCTCTAATGCATTATACTAAGAACCAAAGAATTCCAAAGTGATATATGCAGGTATTAGGAGCAGAAGTGGTGAGAGATGAGTGAAACAATACAAACTGGAAAGGGTACTTCCTGAAGAAAAGTACAGCTGTATATTTATTTCACATTTGCACCACATCTGATGCTCTGCATGGTTCACGTGTGACCAGCATTAGACACCAGTGAAAATGAGCAGCAGAATTGCAGGGGAATAACAAGCAGCTCCACTACATGGGATGCCAGTAATAGATTAGGAAGGCAAAAATGTGAAAACATTCATTGATGTTTGGACTACATAGATCAAGGAAGTGTCAGTGCAATATGGAAGACATTTTGGATATCTTTAGCAAAGGCCAGTGCAGGCGGGAATGAAGAGAGAGACCAAGCAGTCCTAGATCTGTGCATCTGGGACCTAGATGTAGGCCAGTAGTAAGGCATCTTGAGCCGAATATGATCTGTGGCCAGACAGCTAAAGTTTTCAGTTCAGCTCATTATGGTTATTTTAAACAAACACAAGCAAAATACAGAGGGACAGTTTAAAGTGAAAATATTAGAGATAAATTTGCGGCAAGACCACATTCTGCATTTTCCTGTACAAGAATCCTCACATCAGCTCCATCGCACTCTAAGCACTAAACACTCTCCTTTTACGCTCAATTAATCTGGCTTAATCCAGCCATAAGCAGAATATTTCAGACAACTAGATTGTGCTGGGATTCCCCTGTCTCCTTGTGCTCTAGTGCTTCTCCTGACCTTGACAAATCTCTTGGTTATCCTCCATACAATATAATTTTCTATGTCTTTCTAAACGGCCAAAAAGAGACAATGTACAGCAAAAATTTAATGAGAAGTTATAAAAGCACATTTGAAAACCATCTCTGAGCAATTAACTTCAAGGATGATAATAAAAAAATAGCATGTTATTCCCTACATAATATTACAAACATAAATTGTACACACTCTAATTCAGCTGCCGTGCCCTCTGTAAAAAACAGGGCTTAACTTCCAGGCCAGCTAAAGATATTCCTCCATCTTTCTTCTGCTGTTTTTTTGCTCATTCATTCGAGCTTCACTATGCCCAGATATTGTGAAAAATCTTAATGTGGATTCCTCCCAGGAACATTTACAGAAATATTTACCTTTACAGGTATCATCCCATTGCTTTACTTCCCCAGATAAGAAGCTACTAGAATCAAATTATTCTACTATTCATCCTTCTCTGTCCTGTCATAAGTATGTTTAACACAATCTACGTGATGAATGTGGCCTCATGAAAAGGGGGAGGGAAAATTAATTTGGGGGAGTCTGACAATGAAAAGATCATTTGTCATTACTGCACTGAGCTGTACCAGCAAACAATTTGAGCCCTGCAATGTATTGTTGGACTCCAGCAGTTGCTGCCCATTTTCTGCCCCTTCCTTTAGCAAACTCCTCCTTCGTAATGCTTCTGCTCACTCTGAATGAAGGTTATTAGCGATACTAACCAGTCAGAGTGGTGAGCTTGGATGCAGCAGGGGTGGGACGTGAATTTGTAAGAACTAATTTGTCTAATGTTTGGTAACAAAGGCAAAGCGTCTGTGCTGTGAATTAATATAGCATCGATCACTGACTAACTGCTTCAGTGCATGTAATGAAAATACTCTCAGGCCAACCTCATGGTCTGCACAGACAGTTGGAGATAGTAATTTGAATGGAATTTTTATTTTAATGCAACTCCTATCTTCAAAGCAAGAAAGAATCTGGGAGACTAACTTTAATGCATATGTATGTGTGTATATATATTTTATTTTTTTAATACACACACACATGCGTATCAGCCTTTCAGAAAAAGCTTAAAATGAAAGAATTTCTTTTGACAAGTAATGCCTAGTACTTAGAAATATGTTCACACGACTGAAAGGTTCATGGTTGAATAGCCATTTTCGTTTAATTCTCTCTGAGTTGTTTTACGCCCTCTCCAGAAGATGTTTTTAATGAGGTAGTTAGCTCATCTTATTACAGTTTTAGTTTGCATAAAAATAAAGAATGCTTGAAAGCAGTTTAATATACAGAGGAGTCTTTTTTCCTTCTCTCCTTCATTTGCTGGTCACATTAAAAGCAGACACAGAAATGTATTTTAGCACCTTTACAATAAATGTCGTCACAATATGAAAAACACAACCACTTGCACTTTTTTAACAAGTACATTTACTGTTTGCATAGTCACAACCTCCTATTACGTCAAAAAGCAGAAAAAAGTGGAAATACATTTTTTGACATTAGAAATACTTAAAAATCATCACCAATCAAAAATGAAACAGGCTTAGGATCATCTGGAACAATTAGTGGGAGTACTGGGAAACTCCTTGTGCTGCCACCACCAGAAACAATGAATTCTGTGTATAAAAAGAGTTATCAGTCAGGGATAAAAGAGAGACAGAGAAGCCCAAATAAGAACCTCCTCAAAAAAATGATGAAGAATTAAGAAGTAGAAGACAGACCTTTTATTACAAAGTTGAAAATGAATGTGCCATTTATACTTAAAAGGTTTACTGATCTCTACATACTGATTGTGTGTTCCAGCAAAACACACCCAGACTCCTTGATTTTCAGCACTCCTAATTTCAGAAGGCTACAGTGAAGCAATGAGGGTATTTTATCTGCTACTGATAACAAGGAGGAAGACCAGTCAGCCATGCCAAAGAATTTGGCCATGCCAAATTTGTTGCAGGTCATTACCAAATCACTTCTATCCCTCCCTCACCACTGCCAATTTATTTATCATTCTGTTAAATATTTTGCTGCCTTCAGCAGTATATGAGAGTCTTAGAGACATCTAGAATGCATTCTTAATGAATCTATAGGCTTTCAAGGGTGAAGGGTAGACTGCCACCCCATCTAAATAGCTTGATGGTATTTCAACAATCTTTTACTGCATAGTTAGACACAAGTCTCAAATAAAACAAACAAACAAACAATTAATCTTAAAAACTGACTTTGCAACACATGTGAGACCACACTATCCTCTTTCATAGACAAGCCCTGCACTGCAACTGCTTCAAATTAATTTCTATTATTTAGTTGGGAAGCAATTACTTACTTGACAAGATCAATGTGTAACTATTAAACATGTACCTGAAATGACCCTTTGTCAACTGCATATGACATAAACCCCATTTTTATACATGTGAAGTATAAAGCCTTTCATTAGATAATGCACACATACATTATTTTTATTGCTGGAGGAAGTAGGTCCTATAGCTCCAATCTGAATTAAATGAAGAACTTAAGCCTCTTTTACTCAAGATAGACAATGAACAATCCATAACAGCAGTCTAGAATGAGTCCTGGGAAGGAACTGTGATTCAAATATAGATTTCTTTCCATTACTGTGATCGAGGAAGTCATTTACTGCAACTAAATAGAGACTGCAATGTACTTCCTGTTTCTTCTAGTAGCTAGTAGGTTGAGGCAGGTGCAGGAAAATAAAGGCTGCATATCACAACAGCCTCTCTTCTTCTGCCCAGCTGGAAGGAGAGCTACATACAGCTTCTCTCAGCCTACAACTCAATTCCCAGGACAAGAAAAATGACTGGGAAGATTCTGTCTCCCTGGTCCTACAAAATGATGTCTCTGTAGCTCTTTTGCAATGTGGTTCCTGATGAAAAAAAAACAACCAGAAAACAAAACCAATGACTCAACGGGGAAGCTCTGAATCACATACTGAAGGACTTCCTCTCCTTCCGTGTCCCACACTGTTTCAATCCTTTCATAGTTAAAAAAAACCAAAATCAAAAGTAGCATTATTTATAATTTATATAATGGTATAAACAAGAAAAAAGGCCTATTATTCACTTGAAGAGTATCTTTCATCAGTTAAGCGACAACCATTCAAAAAATTGTGATGTGATCAAATGGCAGCTATTATTGTCAGTATAATTTTCCTTGTCAGTATCCTATAAAGCATGTTGTACTGTTGACACCACCCTCAGACTATTTCTGTAAGCCTACTCATGAAAAATCATAAACCATTAAATATCATGCACTATTGGCTGTGAATAAGTACATGTACTTTGTTAATTTATGGTATGTTTCACACATATAAATGGAATAAAATCAGGGATAATTATTTCATGTTAATAAAAAAATCCCTGCAAGTGCACACAGATTTTGATTTTGTGTGCAATTTTTTTTGGTGGGAAAATTATAGACAAGATTACATTGTCATAACTTTTAGGGAGAAGTAGTATTTAACAGCCTTAATGAAAAGTGGATATGACAACAGTCCAAATGACAACAGATGTGAAAAAGGAAGTTACACATCCAGACGTTCTAAATCATCAATGATTTATCTTCTACTGTTGTTGGATTGTATCGTTTTGTTTTGTTTGGGGAGTTGTGTGGTTTGGGGGTCAGCTGAGTGTGTAGAATTAAATCCAACTCCTAATCTGGTGAGTTATCTATGGTGTGCAAGGCAAACACCATCCATTATGTAGCATCAGTGAGTGACAGTATGAATAGCAGCCTTTGCCAGTTAAAGCAGCGATAAGACCTGGATTCTGAGAGAAGTTCCTGCTCCAGAGCGATCTCTATTGTTACAGTCATCAGTTTTGGCAGTAAGACTGATTCAAAGACAAGGCAGCAACAATGCAGGAGTTTTACACAGAAAAATATCAGCAAATAATCCTTTCATCTGCATTTAGGAAGACATCTATCAAGTTGATTATTATTTTAACAAGACTCAGTGCTGTATTTTTTAAATTAATAACTTAAATATATGGAATTTCTTAGAGTCACAATTTGATGCAAGTCAGAATTATTCTATATTTAGTATATGCAATGCCAGGAAGGATTATTTCCATGAGTAACTGTCTGGTAACAGACCTCACCTCAACCTCACCTTGTCTGTAACTTCATTGTTGCCAACGGTCACATGTTTGCTGAACTTATTAACCCAACTTTCTGCCAGTTTGATTACTGAACATGCCTGTCTCTCTCCAGTTAGGTAACGGAAAACGCCAGGCGCGACCACAGGCCGCAGGCAGGCGGCTTAGCCAGGCAGGTGGCCGGGCTCCTCGTGGGGCAAGGCGGACGCGCGGCCGTTCAGCACCACGGACAGCGCCGGACGGTGCGTAGGGCCGAGGCCACAGTGGCGGCTCGGGCCGGGCCACGCGCTGGCCACTGGCCCAGCGGGGACACAGGCACACCTGCCGACAGCTACGCAAACCTCAGGCTAACCGGAATAATTCTCAAATAACAACGAAAAGGATGGGCTTCCTGAAGTCTTTTTAGAGACAGCTGCTGAAACACTAGCTTCGACGACGCTCAGCACTTAATTTTCTGTAAGTTTTCAAGGAGCTTTCCATAAGGTCCTTCCGTGGTGGAATATTAAGGAAAGAAATAACTCTGGGGCAAGGAACAGAGTCCTGGAACGGATTCAAAAATTGTTAAGTGATAGGAAGCAATGAGTAATGGCAAACGGCTGCTCCTCAAAATGAAGAAAATGCAAGAGTGAATGCCCCTGGGGCTGCTCTTGAGATGAGCGCTGTTTATTAATGATTTGGAAATGAAACTGCACAGCAAGTTAGCAACTGTGGCAATGAGATTTTATTGAAGTTTTTAAAATAAATACTGGAAAGTTTTGCAATTACTGTGTTGAAACAGCTGAAGAACTACAAGGATACTACAAGTAGCTAAAGGAAAGTTCATTAGGAGAAATGAGGCTAAATATGAGGGAACAGATCTCAATGTAGACTGTGGGACTGTGAAGTAGTTTTTTCAAAGGGCAAGATGAAAACAATGCATGCTTTTTTTTTCAGATATGCTACATAACAAGCAGTCATTTCATTTGCCTCTCGATATGCCAAGTATAGCAACTACCCTTTTTTGTTTTCTAGTAAATACGTAAGAGAAAGCATCTGTGGCCATTGACTAAATTTAACTCACAGATACAAGATGATGCAAATTAGAAAAAAGTCCATAAACAATCTACAATATATCAGTGACTGATTACCAGGCACAAAAGTCCTGCTGAAAAGACTGAACAAACCACCAATTCCAGTTGGTTTTAATTTATAATTACTCTGCACTCATTAACTTAGAAATAAAATTCATCAGAAGACAGATTGTGTAGTCTTTTTCTTTTACTTAATTTCTTTTCACCATGAGGAAAAATGAGAAAGAACTTTTGGCTATGAAAAACATTAGAGGGACATAAAATTGAAAAATATAGATCAGATCATACATCAGGTAAAGTATAATGACCATTAGTGCTTCTAGTTTATAAACATAATAAGAAAAAAAATCACAGAAAAATAATTGTTTAGTTCTAAGGCAGAATCAGTCAATATAAAGGAATTAAAGAAATACGGTTCAGATCTTTATAGCAGCCAAAATAATACGCAATTTAAAGAGAATTTCATATAGGTATTCATTATTAGGTAGGATATATTCAAATCTGATAAGGTTCCTCTCTTATCTATCACATAAAACAAAAGGAGTTTTAAATGAAAGAAAGGTAAATACAGGAATGATACAAAGAAACAGCCATTGAAACTTGCTGCCAGATCGGGTCACTGAGATAAAAACCACAGCTACATTTCTAAAAGGAACTGAAATAATTTTATGACTGCTAATGACATTTGTAGCTTCGCAAGCTAAGATAATAAGGGTAATCAAATCTCATGCTTCAGGGTGTAAGACAATGAAAGAAATGTGCAGTGTCACACAAATGGCTTAGATGCATTAGCAATTTGGGAAGAGATTTACCTTCTTTTAAAGTATCAAGAAATAGCCACTGCTAGAGGCATGGCACCAGACTACAGAGACCTAAGGTCTGATCTGCTCTGGCAAATCGTTTGCTAGTATGAGCTTGGCTTTGATAGACAATAGATTCTCCTGAGTTTTACAGAGCTGAATTCAAATTAAAAGCACATGCTCTATAAAAGCATAGCTTGGAGGAAGGATCTGAAGGACAGAACTGTTAGCCAGTAATTAAAGAGTTCTGTACTGTGCTTTCTGGCAGCAATTATTTTAACATAATTCTTTAACAGAGTCTATTAAAGAGGAAATGCCAATTAGCAATAGCTTATTGCACAACAAAACAATGACTACTGATATAATTTACTACCATAGACTACACAAAGAATTGACTGCTGAAAACAAGATTGGATGTTTAATTAAAAATGGGGGAGAGGGAGGAGAATCTACACACACTTAACATGCACAAGTATGATGAAACTTTAGTTCCTACACAGAAAGCTCAATTCAGAGTCATGTTAAACTATGCAGGCTATGCACATTACTTGTAAGACATCATTCAAAGTAGAGTGAAATGATGAGGTTTTGCATGAGTTTTTTTCAGATTACCAGTTCATAGTTGCCAACCAGTCAGCTGCCAGTTTGGGAAGAGAGAAATTTGTGGGCACACTGTTATTCCCAAACTTCACATCAACACAAAGGAGGTCAAAACAAGCAGCAAAAAGGAGCCCTGCACTCAGCACAAGAAAGCACAACTAATCTGCATCCACATATAGAAGATAACTTGCTGTTCTAGGATTTTCTAGCAGTCCTGCAAATGGCTTCCCTGAATTATGGATCTTGCTTTTCTAGTCTAATTCAAATCCTGTTTTGTCCCTCATCCAGTTGCTTCCATCAAAATGAACACAGATAACACAGAAAACATGCAGGCAGTGTTGTGTAAAAGAAATCTACAGTCTACCATCACAGACACCTGGTATGCAATAGCATTGATGCACTCAAAAATTTTCAGAGAGATGAAAAAAGCAATGTGAGCATCACAGTCATAAGAGCTGCACCTCTCTCCAGTCAAGAGCTTCAGCTATGTGTAAACACAGTTTGGCAGCATTATCACCTAAAGGATTGCAGTTCCCCTTAAGACTCTAAGGAAGGAAATAAAAAGGAAAAATGGTGCTTTCCCCATAGAGGGTGGAACAAAAATTGCAGTAAGGTTTCTTTTTAGTACTTTTTTTTTTGGGTAACATGACAGTTAGAGACCACCTGCAGATGGATTTGTCCATAAACTTCTGAGTGCAAGTTTGATGAACCCAAGAATTCAACTTTGTTATACACCCTCCTGCTTTCTCCACTTCAAGTTTTAAGCCTTACTTTGAGATGGAAACATTGAATCCAATTCTTTGTCTTCTTGTATTGAATCCAAGAATTAATTATCTCTTGCCTCAATAAATTAGAAGACAATCTTTGCTCTTAAACAGAGAATATAACTCAAATGTGCTTTGTCTGTCTACCTCAGAGTGAGCTCATGCTTCCCAAAGCCTCAGGTCACATGTAGCACTGCAGAAGATAGTATAAATTTATTGATGAACCACATAATTGATCTGTTTTTAGTTTTAGATGGTGTTTAGCCTCTGTATGGAGAAAAACTGTCTTTTCTTTTTTTTTTTTTCCTTCTTTGGACCTGTTGGTAGTGGATAGTCAGTGTAGTTAACTGCCACAAATAAAAGTGAAAAATCATCACACTTGTACTGGAAACTAAATAATGGTTATAAAGTATCTGATTTGATTGCTACAGAAATCAAATAAGTACATACTTGACTTCAGCTTCTCAGATGATTTGTTTAACCTCTTCTAATAAACTATTACTATACTTAGTAGGTTAACATGTTACTAAAAAAAAAACATAGCTGAAAGGTTCTTTAGATTTTTCACTTTTAAAGTAGCACTAAAAATCTTCTATTTCAAGGCAAATATTGGGGCTAAGCTCTAGAAATGTGTAAAATAAGTGAAAGGCCTAGGACTTTCAAAAATCTAAGGTTTTCTGATATTTTTCTTTATTAGACTCTGTCTCCAGATACTTAGAATTTTTTAAAACTGTTCTTCTCATCAAAACTTTCCAAAAGCATTACCTGACTCAACTTTTTGTTCAAAACTAGTATTTTTGCTAAAAAGATATACTTCTAACATATAACGTAATCAACATAAGTAATGTTCAGGAGATTCGGTTAACAAACTTGTTCCACAACTCTGTTAAGCATATGTATAAAGCTTAATAATACTTTTGCTACTATTCATTAGCAAGCATGTAAGCTTTTATAAAAACAGTTATTATACAGCTATAGGCTTACACAAACACCATTATATGCACAGTGAACTAGATATTATATCCCTGTACACTGCTGTGAACATCATAGATTGTTAACAACAGAGTTACAGACCTTCTCTCTCTGTTTTAAATTGAAAGGTTGCTCCCAATGAGCTGTAAATTTTACTGAAATACAGAAAACCACATAAACTACTAAAATTGGCAGCAAGCTTTCTCCTAAAAGGAGATGGAGCTCTAAGCCAGAATTATTAAAATTATTTTATTTATGACAGTTCTTATTTACATTTTTTTGTATGCTTGTCTAGAAAAGTGCTTTAAAATTTGAGTCAGCAAATCCTAACCTGTGAAATCCAATTCTCCACAAAAAAAGAAAAGACTAATGGAAACCAGACAGGGTTTTTCTGGCCCTTCAATCTGAGTGCTGAAAGAATACATCTGACTACGCAATTAAAATAGCACTGGGCTACTCAGAAAAAGGGCATTCTGACCAGAGATATCACAACTCAGAAAGAAGCTTCTCAAAAGCATTCTTGGAGATTTATTTGCTGTATTTAAGGAAATGCCTCTTTGGAGATTTGGCTAACGTAAATATATTACTTCTAGGCACCAAACATTTCACTGTTCCTGCATGAGCCCATCCCTCTTGGACTGTAAAAAGCATCAGAAGACATTGTGTATTCAAAAGCCAGTTTTTTATCTGTAAAAAACATTGTATCCTTATTTCTGAAAACAGTTTGCTCCTACTTCAGTGTTTTGCTTTTAAACACATATCTATGTCCATCATACTCACAAAACGATATGTGAACTATTCCAGTTAAAGGTACAGGCTGACAAAGCTTGCTATTTTTTCAAGTGTTCACTGCTCATCTTCTAATTGCATATCAAAGTATTTGCTTGATAGTAATATATAAGATGAAAGCATAGGAGCGATCTGCTGAGCATTTTCCATTTCATTAAACTTGACCAACAAACTGCTTTTTGTCTATGGCAAATGACTTCCCACTCATACCACAGTGCAGAGAAATTCCTTCACTCAGACACTGGACTTGCCAAGACATGAAGACCCCAAGAATTAGGGGGTGTGAGCCTTCAGTAGACATTATGTACTGGCTCACTTACAAAGTCCAGACCTGGCAGAGTAGCAGCTTGGAAGCAGGTATAGAAATGAGATATTTTATGATACCGTCAAAGAAAGCAAAAGATCAGACTTGAAATCAGCAATTCAGACCAGTTAGGCTAACAAACATAGTGCCTATGCATGTATATTGTTCCTCAAATTCAGTTCTTGGAACTGAACCTTAAAAGATATATGCTCTCATCTGAACTCCTGCAGGAAAACAGCATATGTTACTCTCAAATGACAAATGTCCATGCTTTATCTCTTTTTGTTTGTTTGTTTCTTTTGTTAAATACTGCATTAAATGTAGATATTATAACTGCCATATCTAGGATAAAATATTTCTTTACACTGACCAGAAGGATGTTGACAAGTGTTGGCAGAATACTACACCACCAAGCCTTCCAAAATCCATATGTAGACAGTACTGAGTTTCACAGATTTAAGAGACAGAAGTTCTGTTCAAGCTATATCTCTGTCCTTGTATATATTATGACATCATAATGGCTACATCAGCTGTAATAAAAAATGAATTCCCCTGATATATATTACCCGTAAGTGCAGTGTAGTAAATAAATGATTAATGCAAGTTCAATTATAAGGGTATGATGTCTATAAACGCTAAGTACCTGCAAGACAGTCACAGTAAAGGAAAGGAACCCGTGCAGTGTTAAAAGTGTCTTCCAGCTAAAATTTCTGACCACACCTTTCACCTCTATTTACATGATTTTCACATGTGTTTTACTAAACACATTCATGGTAACAATCCACTAAAAACACTACTTTGAGTAGTTTCTGTCTGCTGCAGAGGCAGTAAGGAAACCTAAGAACTGGAACTCCCACTGAATTTAAGACCCCACCTCTGCCCTCCTGTGCATTAAATTACTAAGCCTTCAAAAAAAAAAAATCTCTATCCATGATTCATTATATATGTATAGTCTAAAAATAGTATATTTCATGTTAATGTATTTTGTTTAAGTATATATAAGATGATATGATAAATAACAGTTCCTTACATTTTACAACTCTTCATAGGAAACTTAATGGCATACAGAACTAGAAAAATCTCTAGGTAGATGGCCAGACTCAACTCTAAATCACATATAGCTGATAATCATTAGAATATGTGTTTCTAAGTCTACAAGATAACCATCTGTGGTAGTCATTTTGTTGACATTATTAGCAAAAAAAAAAAAAAAAAAAACTAATTTCTGAATGGATTTGGAGCAACACTCTCATTGTCTTATGCAGGTTTGCAATCGCTCGTTCACTCACAAATCAAATAAGGACTGTCATGTGGAGGGCCCTCACAATTTGCTACCCATCTCTATTAAGGGACTAGATGCTTTAAAGAGGTCTTCCAAGAGCATCAAAATATGGCTGGTAAGTCATTACCTCTTCCAGTCTTATCCCAACATACATTAAAAGTTGAAGTAAAGAACATAGCACATAACTACACCTACCACAAATGTATATTGTCATAATTAGCAGCAACCTTGAATATTTTGGATGGTGCCTTAAATAACAAATGAAGCACAAAATTTTCTTAAACATTGGGTTTTCATAATCTCCTAAAAAGCAGGTTCCAGAGCTAAAATACACACTGTGTGGAAAAAAAAAAATCCTATCCATACAAGATAAGAAAATCAAAATTACCTGGCCTACGTTCTTCGACTCATTCATTATTCTTTTCATCTGCCTGGCTTTTAACTCAAGCAGAATTTGTCAAAACACTCACAGAGGACTGGCAATGCAGTCATAGAGACTTTTGCTATGGATTAACATGAATTTGTATCTTTTAGGATTCCACTTCATAATAAACAGCACATTTTAATGTATTCCACATTATTGTGTATAATTTAATTTTCAATACAATTACAAAGATTGACAATAAATTGTGGAATTTCCTGTCTTCCAGACAGAGCACAGAAGCCTCTGTATTTCATTGCAGGAGTTTTCCAAGTCTATTTTCTATAATGGATTCTTTATATGTTTTTAGCCCAACTAAAGTTTTAGCTTAACCAATAATAAGGAAAAACACTTCTTCTGGGTTTGAGGTTTATTTGATATTAAAACACTATGAGATGGCTGTTGAACAGGAACAGAAAGTTGCAGTACATTTTGTTCACTTCTTTACCATATGGCTGTAAACTATTAGAACTTACAGCATCTGCTACCAAAAAAATAGTATCTTCGAACAACAAATCTTTAAGCTATTGTAAACAGAGACTGCTAAACCTTTTGCCTAAAAGTAATACCCTTAAGTATTCAATTCTCCTATACTGTACTAAAAATTTACCAGGAAGGATTACTCATATCAATGTATCAGAATTTATTAATGAATTTAAAAGGGACACTATGCCCCCAAACCCCTCTTTTCACACATACAGAACTTGATTCTGACCAAAGCCGACAACAAAATATAAAGGGGACAATTGATCTAAACTCTTATTTTACAAATTACTTCCTGTTACTTTGTATATAGTAGTCAAATTATTCAAACTACAAGGCAGCAAACTCTTTTTACACAAGAAATATGTATCAGATTCTCTGCCAAATTTTATACAGTAGTAATAACAATATTGTCTGATATACATATTCCTCTTCAATTCTTCAATAGATTTAAAGGTTGATCCTATACTTGCATCCCCTGAAAATTGTACCATATTGCAGCATTTATCTTTACGGATTCCAGCAGCGATTTTTAATTTCATGTTGTTTTCCTTTCTTTTTAAAGCAGTAAACACTACTGTAGAGCTTTATTAAAAATAGATACACACAATTAACTTAGACCACATGTGTAAACAATGGCTATCACTATTAATACTGCATACTGATGTGGGTATTTTTTTGTCTTTTAAATGATGGAGAAAACACAGTAAATTTTACACGGGGTTCACATTCAGTTCAGTACTGCAATTAATTTAGTATTTGTCTAAGAATATGAGGCCCGTAAATATCCTTGCAGGGATACTTGAAGGAATCACACAAATGGCTCTTATTAATTCAGTGTTCTCCACACAAGTTCCAACATATGCCATCAGATCTGAAGACAGAGTTGATGAATGCACATTTCCCACTGTTACAGTTTAACTCCAGCCAGAAGTCAAGCCCGTCACAGCCACTCACTCACTCTCTCCTGGTGAAACGGAGGCAGAGAATCAAAATGGTAAAAGTGAGAAAAGTAATGGGTTGAGATAAAGACAGTTTGATAGGCAAAACTGTGCACACAAGCACAGCAAAACAAGGAGCTCATTCCCTACTTCCCATGGGCAGGCACGTGTTCAGCCATCTCCAGGAAAGCAGTGCTCTGTCATGGGTGCTAGTTACTCAGGAAGATAAAACACTATCGTTCCAAATGGTCTCTCCTTTCTTCTTCCCGCAGCTTTATATGGTATGGAATATTCCTTTGGTTAGCTGGGGTCATCAATCCCAGCTCAATCTCCTCCCAACCTCTTATTCAACATCTCTGTGTTACCAATACCATTTTCAGCACAAATCCAAAACATAGCCTCATACTAGCTTCCATGAAGAAAATTAACTCTCATTGCAACCAACACCAGCACACCTACATGTATTCATGTTTTTCACAAATTCACCAGCTCAAGAGTCAGAAGTACCTTAAATTTTCCAGTTATTCATATGCTTCTCTGTCTTAAAAAAGATGTATCAAGACTTCTCAAAACTGCATTCTCACTACCAAGTGTGTCAATATTACATTTATGAATCTGAAATCTGAATTACAAAAGCCCAGTCAAATACTACAGAAACATAGTAAAAATGGGTCTATCCCCAAAGAACCTGTTCCTGTAATCCACTCTAGGAATAACCATAATTCCTGAAACAGCAAATACAGCTTCCCTTTCACTCGAACAGCACCAAGTAGTCTAAACTCTAGCAGAGAGGAAACACGTCTCTGCAATTTTGCTTTTAGAGGATGTGCCTCCTGAGTCTCCCTAAAAAATGTCAGTGAGGAGGAGCTAAATTTAACTGCCCTGACATATCTTCTGGAGGAGCTGTTCTCTACTCACTGTAGAGAGAAACTACAATGATCAATCTCATCTGTGAATATCCAACTTAAACATGTAAAACAAATAGATATTACTGTAGCTTGGACAGACTAGAGAATAAATTGGCTTAAGATACCTTAGCTGATGAAGCCCACAGAAATCTTCACCCCCTGCATCCCCTTGTTCCATAAGTACTGTCTGCTAGCAAGTGTAACTTAATCTCTACCAGAAGAGCATATGTAACCAAATAAAAAGTTAACATAATTTTAAAAATGTTCTATCAATCAGAACAGCCAATATTCTAAACGATATCCTTAAGATTTTTATTTGTCAATTCTTTCCTGATTCTTTTTCCTCACACTTTGGTAGCTCTTTCAGTCTCCATTGTACTTGTGCAAAATGGAATTAAAGCAGTAAGAGCAGGCCTAATAGATTTAGCTGGTTCTTCTGTTGTCTTTAGATCTTATGATGAAGTTCTTCACAAAAGAATAATTTAAAACTTCTATTAAAAACTTCGGAAATTAATATTTACCAGACTTGGCTTGAAAGCCAAGATTCCAAACAGAAAACATCCGACTATATTAATGCCAAAAACACTTCAGGGAAAATAAAACGGCTCTAGACTGGATTTTTCGAATGTTGGCATTGGTGTTCAGATTGCCCAATGATTCAACTAATCTTTTTAATGATAACTTGCAACAGGCAATTGTAAAGGTGATCCAGCTGTTGCTGTAATAGGCAATCTGACTCCTGTCTGATATGGCGGCTATTTTCTGAACCATCATTATATCTGTAAGAGTATCAGTTTTGAAACTAGCAGTTTATTGCTACAGATGACCTGTTTCAAATGTGATAGATATCATTTTCTCATGCCCATCAGATTTGCATCTCTATTTTCTTCTTACCCATTTTTCTTTTGCATCTCTAAGTGATCTTGTACATTATGCTATTCACTATGGCAGAGCTTCACATTAAAACATCAATATTGTAAGTGTGGATTTGCCATGCAGTTGCACCTCTGAATAAAATATGTCAGTACTTTACTAAAGTATGTTCTACCATTGGAAATAAACACCAAAAGTAATAGCTTTCCATACAGCATTCCTTTGATTTTTCAGAATCCTACTTCTTAAAGACCAGCAATTGACTGATTACTTAGCAACCTCACCGAGTCTGATAGAGTCACGCTGTGATAATGGAACTATCAATGCAGTTATAATGTACTTACACTCTGTAGATAGCTGTTTCAAATGGAGCAACATTCCCTTCCAGCCCAATGCTTCTCTGTAAGGCTAGAAGGCCTGGTAAAGATTAAATACATACCTTTAAAAAGAGTAAGTTACAAAGAGGTTTCGCTGACCACTGATCTTTTGTGCTACATTAAATATTGCCAGTGCCAATTTCTTTTGTCCATTTTCTTTCTTTTCTTTTACCAATAGCTTTTAAACCAATTTTGCACGGAGAAACACAAAGTAATAAAGATCTTTCATGTATTTTTTTTTCTTTATGCCACTTTGCACTGATGCTACAGCTAGTAATCAGAAAATGACTGCGTTCCATGCCATTAGCACGTTATACAGGTCAAGATGTTTATGTAGAGGCATTTCATGGAGCAGATCGTATTCTTTTAATCGCCCAAACGGTGGCTTTATTCAACATGTCTAGCTGGAACAATCCCTATTTCGCAAGTGAGATGGTCTGTGGGAATATTAGTGGGTACAGGACAAAAATGTGCCATGTAACAGTGAAGTAGTAGTCAACAAATGAATTGTACACACAATCAGAGTACAATGCTCAGGCCATAACCTTGTTTGTTTCACTAATACAGTCATAGTGGGTCTCACAGAAATCTGACAGAAATCTGTCCTTTGACACAAAGAAATAAACAAGGATCACATATACACCTATCTGCATCTCTTGATACTAAAGTGTCACTAAACACCTTCATTCCTCCACTCTAACCTTTATCATTTAAGTGTATAAATAAGCAATATTCTCATCTTGACTTCACAGCTAGACTGTGGAGAGAGACAGGCATCTCTGGAGATTATCTTGTGTTTACCTCAACTACAGTGCTCTTGCAGAGACGGCTGTTGCCTTAGAGACTTTACAGGGAGTCTAGTTTAAACACATTTCAAAACAATAATGCCTCAATTTGGCTTGTGAAGCCATGCGAAAGGAACCACAGCTCAACAGAACCTAAACTTGTTTGAAAGCTTGATTTACAATCAGTTTTACTTTTATCTTGGTAACAACTCACAGTGCATTCAAGTAAATCATCTTCAATGTAACAGTTCTAATAGACAGTAACACAGTCCCTTTTTAAAACACACATGCATACATTCCCTTCAAAATAGGAAGCAGATACTGGCACAAAAGAAGAATACAACAACATGTCTGTACAGATTTTGTATTGCCATGGGAAAAAATAAAATAAAATAAAATAATGTTAGCAAATTAGGTGTTGTCAGGCTGGCCAGGCCGAGTGGTGGCCACTATACAGTATGTGATGAACCAACTGATGTTCATTGAGAATTTACAGAGAATTAAGAAATTTGAAACAGGAGAGAAATAACAACATCTATCCCTACAAATGCAGAAAGCATTCAGAAAGGGAAAGATATTGAAACAAATTATTAAACAATCAACTTTTTAAGGACCTTAAGGATAATAATGGGATAAGGAAGAGACAACATGGATTTTCCAAGAAGAAAGTAGTTAGGCCAATCTAATTTCCTCCTCAGGCAGACCAACTGGTCTAATGGATGAAGGACATGCAGTAGTTGTGATACAGTCTGACTTCACTTAAGCTGTTGATGCTCTCACACGTGACATTCCCAGGAGCAGGAGAGGGAAACATGGTCAAGATTGAATTGCACACAATTTAAATGATAGTTATCAGTTGTTCTCCATCAAGCTTAGAAAAGACATCAAGGTGATCTGCAAGGATTTGTCTCAGGTCTTGCAAAATCTCCCATTTTCATGAATGGCTTGTATGACAGTTTGTATGTGTATAAAAAGGCCACAGATATTACCAAGGTGATAAAAATTTATGCAATTTGAAGAGCTACTTTCAAAATCAGAACTACCTTGATGAACCAGAAAAATGCACATGCACATTATATATTGGGAACAACTGGCTATGCAAAAACACTACAAAAAGTCTGAAGGTGATAGCATGTTACCAGGAAAAGATGAAAAACTATAATAGTCTTCCATTATGCGAAATTGTGCCAAGAGAGCATTAATTATTTTCTCTAGTCACTGATCATAGAACAAATTGTAATCATCTTAATCAACAATTTTTTAGAGGTGACCTGGGGGCGGGGGGGAAGCAAAAAACCCTGTAACTATAAAAAAACTCCATCCAATGCTTTTTAGTCTAATGAGACTGGGAAAAATCAGTTTTGCAGACTGGTTAGTATCCATCAAGGACAGTGATGTGTTTGATCCTACCTTGTAACAGAGACCTGAATGAGATAAAAATCTTGAGGCTTCTTGTTGGCTTTCATATCCTAAATCTCACAACAGAACAGTGTCAGGTATCTATAGCTGTTCTTAGACTGGGCTTTCATTTACATTAGATCTGTGTCATCATCATCATCACCATCATATCTTTTTTTCTCCCCACAAGCCAGAAAAAAACAAGCAAGATAAGAGAAGTCACATTTGTACATGAGTCTTCAAATTACTACTAATTCAGTGTTCCATTTTAGCTGCAGAGGGTCACTGTCTAGGCACAAGAGCATACCAGAAAGCACAGTGGCAACTTGTGAAATGCAGTTGTAAGATTAAGTGAGCTGTGGGTTTGGTCTGCATTAAGAATTAATGAACAGACTTCACTGTAGGATCAAAGAAAATACACAAAAATCCTTCAACAGTGAACAAGTATAAAGTCAGCAAGGAAATTAAATTAAGCTAGCAGCATTTCTTTATTCACCTTACACTTAAACAAAAAGCTTTCATTTTATGGGTATCAGATTGGAGCTTCTAGAAGGAATTCTGCCGTAAAATGTATGTGAAAGCTTATGGCAAAATGTTCATGCATTGTACTATTTTTTTAGATGAAAATATCTATTTTAAATTACTGCGTTCAGATAATAAATATGTTGACAGTAAAACATTAGGGTGTTTATCTGTTCTGTGTTGGATAAAAATGTACTCTGAACAAATGGTTCAAAACACTGACCTTGTGCTACCCATACACAAAGAGCAGCAGTTCACCTGCCAGAGGAACATACTTTGCAGCAAAGCAGGAGGGGGCTTTTGCTCATCAAGGGAGCTTTAAAATGGAATATTGACACGTATTGAAGAAAAAGGAACAGAGAAAAAGGACTTCATGCATTTACGACAGCCGCCACAATATCCCACTATTTTCTGACTTAGTTGAAATTGGACAATAAATCAATAAACCTCTAGCTGATTGTTACCTTCAGTGAAATATGATGAAACATAATTTAAAAGGTGATTTTAGGGGTAATTTTCTGAAGCTGTTATGACACACATCTGAGGTTTGTTTTCTTTTTCCCTATTAAAAAAAAAAAGTTGCAAATCCACATGTAAAACTAGGAAAGTTTTAATCCAAACAACATGCTTTTGTTCCTCTCTTCAGCTGCTTCTGTTTGCAGTCATATTGATATTATTTTGGGGCACTGTTTTCAGATTTGAAGTCATACTGACTTTCACTGGAGAGAATACAGCACAGAAAGTGATGCTGTTCACACATGCATCTCAGCTAGGTCCTGTCTTCAGTATGCTTTTTATGAGCAGATCTCTGTACCTACATGCTTCATCCATCAAACCAGACACTTTGTGTTCTGAAATTGAGGTCATCACAAAAACCTCCGACCTCCTTCCCTACAGAAGTAAAAAAATACACTGTCTTTTAAAAGTGCAGTTCATTCTCTTTCAATGTTTTAAGTGGTTCTGTCATATAATTTCATGGGATGGCTGATGGAGAACTGATCAGGTTAACATTTTAAACACGACTACTCTAAGTGACCCTACAGAGCTCTGCTGTCCTGTCACCTCCTTCAGGAATATAAGGAGATATGTAAATTTTAGATTTACATTTGAAATGTATCCCAAAGTAGTTCAAAATTACATTTTAAGGCCAGTATCAAGTAATATTATCTTCATAAAGAGTTAAATGCAGCTTAAAAATTAGAATATAGGTTAGCAGACAGACAGTTCATGTTCTTGAAATCCATCTGAGTCCTCCACCATACTCACATATATCCTTAAGTATATGCATTTACAGCATAATGTTGCTTCCACTTTCTTTTTTTGTTAAACTTTGAAGATGACTTGGCCTGATCCACATCATAGTGTACTTAGTAATATTAAAAAAAGAAATACAGATCTAGTAAAGATTCATTATTTTGCTTTGTGTGTAGTTATAGTCAACAGAGATGACCTTTCAGGCCTATATTTTCCCAAGAATGGAATTTGACTTATCAAGCAATCTCTAGATTGATTTGGTTAAGTACTTGTCAGGGTATTAGGAAAAGTTGGACTCAATTTGAGCTTCAGTTGCTTTAATCAATAAATAGTTTGAAAGCTTTCATTCAAGGTGATAGTAAGAGGAGTGCAGAAGTAGAGACCTGACAAAAACAACAATAATCTATCTACTGTCTTAATAGAGAATATTAAAGAAAGAAAGAGAGTGGTAAACAACATTTATGATACAGAAAACAAATTCTGATTAAGAAATGAAGGTTTTCATTTAAGTGTGCCGACAGATGCGATGCATGTAATTCATTAACTGTAAGATATGAATGAATAATTACATAGGCAATTTTGATCACTCTCTGCAAGGTACCATGGCTTTTTAACATTTGAAAATTGTACATGTGCACCACTACAGACAGATATACAAAGGGAAACCCTTAAAAATTGATCCAGCCTTAAAAGAGAACAAGTTTTCTATTAAGTCATCAATCTGAATTTGCAATAATTCACAACTACATTGCTGAGAAAGCGTGGCCAAAATTTTCATAGGCAGGAATAACTTCTAAATTTCAGAGTAAGCAGTAAGGACAAGTGAAGAAACGCCAACAGCATATACAAGTGAAGTGACAAACAAAACAGTGTCAGACAAACTGATGATCTTCAGGAGGCTGGTGGGATACTGAGATAATTTGCTTCACACACTTAGTGCTCACTGGCCACCTTTGCTCTAGGTTGTCAGATGGACTTTTCAGAATACAGACATGCATCAATCCACAAGGTCAGATTTACTTTGCGAAAAATTTCACAAGAGATAATTGCACTTTTCCTTTGCATTCTTGTCATGGTTTAACATGGAGTCATTTCTGGTAATGGGGAAGGGGTTGTAAATATGGCTCCTGTAAGAAGTTGCTCAAAACTCTTCCCAGCTCTGAGCCAGACCCACTTCTGGGGCTGAGCCAATTGGGCGCCTCCATGATCACTTTTTAAGAAGAAACTGGAAGAGGAGGCTTCTTCATGTTCCTTCTTGTTCTGTGCTTCTTTCTTTTCTGGCTGGTGGTGGTGAAAAGAGTTGGCAGAGAGAGAAGCAACCATGTAGACCCCAAGGTCAGGGAGGGAAGAGAGGAGGAGGTGTGCTGGAGCAGAGACTCTCCTGCATCCTGTGGAGAGGACTGGTGAAGCAAAGATTTAAAAAAAAATTAAAAGATTTTTAAAAATTTTAAATCCCTGTGCCAGGGGCAGTGACTATACCCAGGCCATGTCCCATGTGAGGGACCCCATACGCACAGAAGCCGTAGCTGTTGAGAAGAACCCACACCACGGAAGTTCATTAAGAATATGCCCAGAGGAGGCTGTGTCCCGTAGAAGGGACCCTGTATCTGCAGAAGCTGTAACTGTTGGAAAGAACCCATGCCAGAGATGTTCATTAAGAACTCTGTCCCATGTGAGGGATTCTGTACCGCAGCAAGAGAAGAATGCGAGGAGTCATTCTCCTCTGAGAAGAGAGAGGCAGCAGAGCCCATCTGTGAGAGACTGACCGCATCCCCCGTTTCCTGCCCTGTCGTGCCATTTATGGGGGAGGAGGTAGAGGTATCGGAAGCAGTGAGCTGGGCCTGGGAAGAAAGGAGGCATGGGGGAGGTAGATCTTAAAGTGCTGGTTGTAATTTTCTCATCATCCTACTCTCTTTTTGCTTTTTATTCTTTTCTGTTTCTTGTAGGTAGTAGAATAAACTTTCCTTACTTTTCTCTCTAAGTTGAGTACTGGAGTCTGTTTTGCCTGGAATCGTAACTGGCAGCGAGCCCTTTCTGCCCTTGTCTCAATCCACAACATCCTTAGTTATATTTTTTCCTCCCATTTCTCTGGGGCCTCCACCATCCGCCATCCTAAGGAGGGTGGGGGTGGATGGAGGGCAGTGAGCAAAAGACTGTCATGGTGCTTCATTGCTGGCTGGGCAAGACCATGATAATTCTCTTAACACTTGCCATCCTAATTGCTTTAATGTTTTATGAAAAAACTGTAAGAGGATACTAACATTCTTCTGTATGTAACGTTGTGCTGATTTGATGACTTCATTGACTTTGAAGTTTTAAAATGTTCAGATAAACAAGGGCTCGATTTGGAGGTTGCTTATGTTTCAATTTAAACCTGTTAGTACATAGTATTTTACACACCACAGTAGTTCTACTACTACAACACTTCTAATATTATATATAGAAGTCCTGCAAGCGCAGAAATAAACTCAAAGAACAGAATAAAAACCAGAAGATTACAAAATCCGAAGCTCTGAAGCTGCACTGTCTTTCATTGTATGACAGTAAATTTAGCCTCATAGCAGCAAGTTGCAAAGAGATCCCATTTTTCCACAAAAATATGAGCAATGTCTCCTAAGGTAGTTGTGAATTTCTTGGTGTGCAAATTTTGCCTAGTACAGAAAAGTGAAAACATCCATGTAGCCAACCATCAGCTCATAAAGCGAAAAAGAAATACCAGTTTTACTTGCTTAATATCAGCATCAGTGAAACTGAAAGTATAAACTGAAGGCATATAATCATGTAATGATTTCGCAATGCACCCAGGCACCAGCTGTGACAGGAGGTTTCAGAACAGGAAATGTCACCACTGCCACTGCCTTCTGAATTTCCTTTTTTCATTAGAAATAGGAAAGGAAGAATCACGTTTTCAAAATTCATCAGCTTCATGGGTGAGCAGAAAGCCAACATTTAAAGGCAGGCACAAAATAGTCCAAATAAACTGCAGTCCTTTTGACACTTCTATGTATCACAAATTAGTTTTTACCAAACCTTCCCTTTTCAGATCAAAGACAAGCAGATGATGTCTGGTAACCTGTGTAACTCAGTGCTCACTGCTTTGAGTGCTTTGTCTGAAGACATTTTCATTCTTTGAGACTTCCTAAGATTAGCAAGAAACAATGGTTCAAAATGGCATCAGTTTGGACGGAATCAAGTCAGCAAGACTACTAGTGTAGATGGCAAGAATTTCACAAAGCATCTGAGACATAACTTATTCAATACAATTTTTTGATAGCCATTAGTTGAAAAATTCCAGATATTTCTGAAAATATCTTCTGAAATTAAGATATAGGTTCACTGTGACTATTCAAAGGTTGTAGGTTTGGGTTTTTCCGTGTGGTGTGTGTTTGTGTCCCCTTATGTTCTTAATATGACAGAAAAGTCGAAATCGATTGCTGTTTTCCCTAAGGCAAATGCTGCATATAACAAGATGTGTACAATAGGTTTTTATTTTAATTAGAGGTTTTCTAGAGTTTACATTCCAGTAACAGAACCATTTCAATTGTAAAACATGACTACAAATTGATTACTGGTTTTGGAAACTAGTGAAGCAGGTTAAGTTACAATTCATTGATCTGCCTGGCAGGGACACTTCCTACATGCTGGAGAATTACCTAGGAAAGGTATCAAGTCAGCCAACTCTATAGATATGAAAAGGAAGCTGTTCTTCAGAGGCCAGCACTAGGTCACAACAAACAGCTCAATGATTAAAGGAAGACACACATTCAATCAGTACATTTACTAGCATGTTATCAACCCATTGTTCTGCACAGCTTCCCCATTCAGTACATCATTAGAAACCAATACTACCTATTACATGTGTTATTACTATCTGGAGATGGAAAATATAAATTATGCAAGATATCAATAAATAAAAGCTCTTAAATGGTCTGTAACAATAAAAAAAAATGCTGACCTTATGCATGGCTGAGTTGCAAATCCAGCACAACAATAAATAATCAGATAAACACTACTAATAGGTATACTGAAAAAATAAAGACCTTTAAAATTATGCATTCTTTTTATTCATTACATTCCCAGGAATCATCTGTGTGGTTATATGGTTTAGCCTTCTGGAGCCGAAACTTGGGTGTGCACAGCTTCTCCTCCCAAGATTCTTCAAGACAAAGAATGTGGCCCCATCTCAGTACAGAGGATGTGTGCACTTAAGGCTTTGGCTACCTTACAGAATTGAACCATCTGAACCAAACCAGCTGTGCTGCACTGGATTAAGCAGAAATATCTGCATGGGCCGTGTGGGCACTAGTGATAGATCCACTGAATGACTGTTCCTTGTCCATGATGACCACTGTTAGAAGAAATTTATTCCTTGTTACACAATTCTCTGACTTTGAACTCCTGCAGTTGAGTCCAACATCTCCAGGCCTGGCAGATACTGAAATGTCTCAAATGAGCTCCTAACAGAAGAATGAATTGGATAACAGGACACTAGGGAAGTCCAAACAGAAGAGCCAGCTGAACCCATTCAGCAGCCTACGTCCACACTGCAGCTATGATCAGATAGGACTAAATGATTTAGAATGAATGGTTCTTACACTGACAGTCAGTGCCATGGTATAGCCTTTTTTACATGAAATTATAAAATGTACTAAGTTTTCAGTGAAAAGGCACTTTATAGAACAGTGTGTTTCTCTAATATAAACAATGGTTAAGAGATATGGCATATTTTGATGGGCATGGGAAATGAAAACTAGTCTAAACTTGTCACATGTGGAAAATTGTCCTTTTTGTAACGATGCTTTCAGCTATTCTTCATTCCCAAATATCCACACTATGTCAGCTCCAAAAAAATTAATCCCTTGGGCACAGAGTTGTTTAAACATACTTGCATAGAAATTTAGGTCAAAATATTCTTGGTTTTTAGCCAAAGAAGTTCTATTGTCAAAACACTGAATATATTTAAAAAACAATGTTCCATTGCTAAGAGTCTCGCATTTTGAAAAGCTTTAAGAAACTCTTCTTGTTATCCCCCACTTAACACTGTTGGGTCACTCTTTTCACACAGGCAGTGCTGTAGGAGTTGGAAGAATTCACAGCAAAAGAATACAGAGAATCTTGAACTAAGAGAAAAAAAGGAACAAAGCAACTGATTCCATAAATTAACTACAAAGCTGTTGGGTAAGTTTGGAGTTTCTTTTGTGCTAAGATTAATTTACACATCTTGAAATAATTCTGAAGAGTTTAGAAGTGGCTTTACCAAAAGAGATTGAATAACATGGGGTTTTAACTCACGTATTTGAAAAGAGGACTGGGGGCAATTAATGACTCTTTGCAAGAGTTGTTAAGCAAGGTGAGAAGAATGAATTACAGTAGAAAGTATATAAAGGTATTACTGACTTTTTTTCCCAGAAAGCTCCATCTGCATGGGAATCCAGAAAACTCAAAACCAAAATTGACTTTAATGTTTTTCCCTGTATGTCAATATCTTTTTGCCAATCATTCAGAAACCATCAGGTGTTGCAAGTCACTTCAGACTGAAGTCCAAATATATGCTCCAGTTGTGTACTGATTTAATTCACTGGCCTTCATAAATAAGCTAAATACAGTAGTGAGAAAAGAAGGTGGTGGTATTAACAGCAGAGTAAGTACAACATCTTAAAAAGCTAATCAAATCTGCTGTTTCTCAATTTTTTCCCAACTCCTGCTGAAGATTTAGAAGTGTTTAGGTATTAGGAAATATTTCTTTCTTTTACTTGTGCTACACGATTTCTCTGCACTCTCCTCAGTCCCCTCTTGTTTCTCACTACTCCTTGCCTTTATGTATCCGCTCCTGGTGTTTCCTCCTCATTTTGACTTAATCCTGGTCTTCTCTTTCACCTCAAAACATCTAATCTAGCTCTCCAGTCTCCTTGCCTGATGCCTCTTCCTCCTCTCACCCACAAAGCATAAACAGAAACCTTTAGTGTGTAAGATTTTAGTTATTTCTCCCATTATCATCAGACCATGTACTAATACAAAATTAGCAGGTACTTGGATGTCTTGCTTTGAACCTCTCTCCAATCTTCTACTAGGCAGCACTAACTCTGATGCTATGATACACTTCAATTTAAAGAGGTCTTAACTCCTTCTGCTTTCAAGGGAGTTTCTGCAGGTTAATACCTCAGTGCAGTTCCTGGAATCAAAAGTCTCATCAGTGACAGCAAACACACTTGAGGTCTTAGGGAGACACCCAGAAAGACTGTTTCCATTTGTGCTTATTCCTTCTCTCTCACATCTGAATTTTATTGTGAAGACTACACATAGGAAGTAGAGTATTTACAGTATGACAAAGGCAAGCTCAAATGGCATATAGATGTCAGGAAAAAAATAAATGTGTCCAAGTGCCAAACTCTTCAAACTCTGATCTGAAGATTCTAGGTGTTTTGTTCTTCATAACAGCTTTACTGAGCACCTGTAGAAATGGGTTTGTCTGTGATAAAGCTGTTCACATGAGATAATGCTCTGATGCTTCAGTTTTCTGCATTAAAACTTAAGTGACTGGCTTCATTTTTGGCAGCATTGCATTACTCCATATGACACACAAAATGAACAAGCAGACATGAAACACTCAAGAAATGAGGTTTAAGACGACAAATGAGATCAAAGGACAGAGTCTACATCATGTTTTGTCAAAAGCACATTCAGGCATTAGATCAAATAGTCTCTTTCACATTCTCCTGTAATTTCCAAAGCAACCTCCTTCTGGCAGGGATGAAGCATTATACTTTGTGATGTGCTATGATAAAGTCAGCTTGATTTAAAAGATCAACACTTGTTCCACCAAAAGCCCACAGCCATAACCAGAGACTTCAAAATATGTTAGCTATACAGAAAGCATTAGAAAATGTATCCCAAAAAGGAAAATCAGAAACTGTCAAGCAAAATACTGTGGCAAAAGTTTCTAAGGAACAGAATGAATGCTTCAAAGCCAGCTCAGCGATGCTGTGATCATGCAGTGAAGCAGCAGGTGCACGTAGGACCTCAGTGTACCCTTCCGAAAGACAGGCTCTGCCAAACACTTTTGCACATTGGATCGAGCACACCAGACTGCAGCATAGAAAAGTCAAAGACTTGGCCCCAGCAGTTCTTTTCACCAGCCCACATACAACTTTCCTTCATCAATTACCACTTCCAGTAATACAGAAATTGGTGTTTATTTGGCCTAAGGATGAACTGAAAGAGAGGATTGTTCTGAGTCTTAGGGCTTTAGGAATAATTTCCCAAGTAGAGCAAAATGATGATTGACAGTTATTGATATAATCACTAGATTTGCAATGTCATTTAATTTTTCTGCACATCAGCTTCCCTCTATTTTCAGAGGAAGCTCCACAAACCAAGAACTAACAAAGCTTGTTCTGCAAACTCTTCATTTCCTATTACCAGACAAGATGGATTATGACACTTCATTGATTCCGTCATATTCTTCTCCAAAAAAAAAAAATACATTGAATATTTAGAACTAAGAATTTCATTTTAGGCATGTGGCTCTTAAAAAAGCTCAAACAATATTTCAATATAAGACTGTGGTGAACAGTCAGAGACTGGAGCGTAAGCCCACTGCCAGAACTCAAAAGGGCGAAGGCAAAGTAAAAATTACAGCACATCACTGCTTTAAATCACACACACATCATTTTGTTTGCTCTTCTGCAAAGCAAAGTATGCTGCTATTTGTTAAACACACTCATGGAACTGATTATTATTATTTAACTTCTAAAAATGATAAGGACCATTAGTCACAACGTTGACTAATTACATTAAAACTTCTATTTTTCAGAAGAATCTTTTCAAAGATACTACTATTCTTTAAAGTACACAATACTTTCTATCACTAAATCATTTGAAGCAAGAAGGTTTACAAATCAGCTACCATAAATATGAGACCAACTATACCATCCAGAGCTCTGTAAAAACAGAACAATTATTCTGAAGGGATGCAACTCAAGACACACAAAATCTTCTGGGGAAAACTCCAGCTGAGGACTAGGCAAGTAGTTTCAGCAGACAGATCAAAATATTGAGTACACTTAACTGTAGTAACCCACAGAAACAAAACAAACAAAAAAACCAAACAACTGGGACATGCTGTTCTTCATGGAGTACAGAGCAGAGCTACTCCTATGCACTCAGTACTCAGTACTAACATCTCCAAAGCAAACTAGGCAATGGTGAGCCATATTCCATGAAAGGACACATCCAAGGATGAGGAAAAATGGAACAGGTAACTCTGGAAACCCAGCACTGCCATTGCCAAAGCACACTATAGTTGGCAGACAGAGTATCTCACTCCTTCATACGGAAAAAAAAGGAAAGGAGGTTGTGGTCAGAGTGTGCCAAGTGAGCACCTGCAACAGCTAGTGGGCTGCTCCTCTACAATGCAAGCTTTATTCTCAAGGACAAGGGGTAATGGGATGAAGCTGGAACACAAAAAGTTCCATTTAAACATAATAATAAACTATTTTAATGTAAGGTGCACAGAGCAGTGGAACAGGCTGCCCGGGGAGAATGTGGAGTCTCCTTCTCCAGAAGTCTTCAAAATCCGCCTTGGACGCATTCCTGTGTGATGTGATCTAGGTGGGCCTATTTGAGCAGGGAGTTGGACTGGATGATCTCTAAAGGTCCCTTTCCAACCCCTACCATTCTATGATTCTATGAAAAAAGGGTTGGATGTAGTCTCAAGATCCTCCTATGTATCAAAAGTTTGTAAATACAACAAAAAATAATAGTAACTCATAAAGGTTTCTTCAAGCAGAAAGCACAGAAAATGAGAGGCTACAGTAACCTTCCACACATTTTTTTTTCTGATAATACTTTGTAACATGCTTACATACACTGTACCATATTTTGTACAGATGATAAAACTACACTTCCTGCTATTAAATCTTGGCTAGAAAGTGAGAAAACTCCATATTTTTAAATCTAAATAATGAAGTGTGCAAATTAAGAAGTTGTGGATTAGAAAGCCTTGACTATCTTTCCTAAGAACATCACAACACATAATGCTCAAAATTGAACTAAATTACTGAACTAGAAAAAACTTACATATTTTAGTAAAGTTTACACAGGCAGTTTTTTTCTCTTATCTTGCATAATCAGCCTAGGTCTGCTTTTACCTACTCTGTGTTGCCATCATCTGGGCTGTTTGCAGCAAGGATTGGTTAACATGCACAGAAGCTCAAGGAAAGGTAGCTTTTTACAATGACTGCCTAAACCAGTGCTTAGGCATGTAAAAGGAAAACAAAAGTGTAATTGAATTCTTTGCCCCCTCCAAAAGGTGCCTGAGCAGCTTGTCACTCAGCATTCCTGCACAGCTCTTCAGAGAGACAGGGAGCCATATTGCAAATAGAGACACAAAACATCAGAGAAGAGCTACAGTTCCAATTAGGACGAAATCAGCCACTCTAGGCAATAAAACAACAGGAGGCATCACAACATCGATACCTGAGAAATACTGCCACTTGTTATCTAACCATATCGCTCACTCAAAACATTACCCAGGAGATTCAGAGCCAGCTTAAACATTTCAGAAACCATCCAGAGCCGTATGGCACTGCATTCTTTCATACCTCAGGAGTAAAAGTTAGCCAGAGCCTTCTGACAAACTAAAATGATTTATTATCACAAAGCAGAACTAATGCATTCTGCTTTACAACTCTCCTGGTAGTTTAGGAGAGACGTTGCATTTATTACCTACAGTACATAATGCCCGCTGCAGAGCTCTGTATTATTCATAAGACTGGCTTTTTTGTGCCATCATAATGCTGATAAATTATGAAAAAATGCATATTTTATTTCAATTTCTAACGTATTTTGGTACATATATCAATCTATCACATTGCTGTAGGACGAATAAGCATTATTGCTGGCAGCTGTTGACATGTTCACCTCAACAGAGATGAAACAAAAGGGCTGCAGAGATCATCTTCACTCATAGCTATCATTCCACTTTTCTAGCTTAATTTTTTTGTCACTTAATATTTGGAGGAGGCTTTGGAAAAAGTCAGTGCTACTACAACTAGGGAACTCCAAGGGATGAAACAGTACAAAGGATAAAAAAAAAAGTCATCAAAGGTAGAAAGTGGTATTCACAATTTTCTCTTCAAAGGTATATTTCTGCTAACAGAATGGCTCCCTGAGATGGATTTCATTTCCTAGATCAAGGTGAGGTTAATTTCTACAGGAGCTGATATAGGTACTGCTGAGTAATACAACTCCAAATGCAGGTGGGGCTGAAAGGAAATAAGGATTATTTCAGCTTCTCTGTCTGACTAAACACATAGCACAGAGGGCCCCCTTTGCCGCTGCTCATCAGTCTTGATTAAAACCATCTCACTAAAAATATTACAAAACCTGAAAATACAACACCCTGCCCTAAAACCCAATCAATTATGCATAACAGAGTCATCTATACTGATAGAGATAAGATTAACTGTTTGTCTATTATTAAATTGTTTTACACGAGTCTTGACCTGATGTTAGCACTTCTAGTGTCTTCCACAGAACATAGTTAACGGGGATGGCCCTACAGATACTAGGGTATCATGACAGTTGTGGGGGTTTTCTACTGCTATTGGTTAATATTGTAACACACAGAGCAAAGAAGCACAATTATCTAAGTCATTAACTCAAAAAAATACCAGCTCTCACTAAACTTAAAATTCTGCAGTTCATAAGGTATGCTCTCTATTGGAAGGCTTAAAATCTTACTATTTCCTACACTTTATCCTATTCTCTTTAGTTTTTTTTACTTGGAACAACTGTTATCAATACAAAATGCAAGTCAGTTTTCTGCTGCTTCATTTTTATTCATTAAAATATGTTACTAATATTTACTGAAAGATCACAGCACAAACCCAACAGAAACTGCTACTTTAATCTGTGGCACGCACATGGTGTATGTAAAGGTGCCCTTTTATCTGCACACAGATACTCTCTGCAAGAGGCCTACGCCTCACATACTGGACAGCTTTTACATCTGTAAGACCATTAACATAATTGGGCCTGGAATAGATGAAGGGTTTTTTGCCTTAAAATCCTAGCAGCAGATATCTAACTAATACCACCTTCTACTCAATGGCCTTTCTAAAAATAGCCTTCTCTCTCCCTGTATGAAGAGGAATTTGTAACCCACACTCAGCAAGTTGCTTAATTTGTTAAAAAGGAAATCGTTTTCCTTTAACGAGCTCTGCTTGACCAGCATGGATCACGGATCCGGCCTTGTCACTACCCGAGATACAGTGTGACCTTAGTTTCTTTGCAAGTCTCAGCGGCACCTCAAGCAGCAGGATCTCTTCTATCTCACAACTATCCTTTGTCACTTTGCACAGCCAAGGAAGGTCTGGCAAGCTTGTTACCATCCACTTCTACAGATCATCTTTCCCCCACCAAAGGGACCTGGGCACTGTCTGCTCCTAAATGCCTCATCTCACTCTGGTACAAAGGTGTCTGACTCGGAATATTCCCAAGCAAGATCAATCTTCATAGAAGTTTCGTAAAAGTAACATACAGGAGTACTCCACAGCCTTAAAGGTGCCCGTCTATGTTGGAAGTATACCCCATTAATCTGATAACATCTCACAAGCATAATCGCAGCCAAGGCAGCCTGGGGCTGGATAGGATAGATGAGGACATCCTGCCATCTGCTGGGAACAGGCTGCTCACTCTGTCTCTTTAACCTCATCGCCACCACACACAGTTATATACTTTTACACTCCAAGGACTCCAAACAAGAAAAATGAGAAATGTACAGATCATTCTGCGCACTACACGAGTCACTTAGGAAACGCATAGCAGCGCATACACTCTGAAGGCCTATTTGTTTGTCAGGATCTCCTCTGATGTGTAGATAGTTTTTTATAGTATTATAATATTTTCTTCTAGAAATACCAACACCATAAATTTTATCAAGTCATTTTAACTCTTGGATAGCTGAATTTGTTCATTATTTGAAGAATAAAATAAACATTTCAATATTCCAGTAACCTATAAAGAGGTGGTTGTAAACTGTCAGCTCATGATGTCAAAATAGTCCTGTTATTTCTAATACTTCTTAAAACACTAGAGTCTGTTCAGAAAAACACACCATTAAATATGATGGGCCATGCCTGTAAGTACACACACCTCAATCCTGTAAGATGAAATAATGTGAATACACATAATACATTGCAAATAACCTGACTATTAAGGAGCCCCAGCCACTTAACAAAACAACCATAAACAGATTTATTCATAGTGATTACTTCATATCCACTCAGAAAGACTGCCAACTAAATAAAGAAAAAAAAAAAAAAAAGACCCAAACCAACCAAAACAAAACTATGGCTGCTCTGGGGAATAGCACAATAACAGTTTAAAAAGAAAAGCAGACTCAAATATTGGAGCCAGCGGAAATAACTAGCTGAGCAGAGTGCAACTGGAATCTGGCCAGGAGACGAAGGATGATGCCTCTGGTCCAGAGAAAGCTACTATATTAATTGCACTGGAGTCCCCCATTCAATTTTACGTTCAGTGTGAGAAGGGACACATCTAACCATAGGGTGGTTCTCTCTCACCTGCTGACTTAAAGAAAACTGACTGCTTAAACACCAAGCTTAAACCTTACACAAAATGTTAAGTGCAAGATAGCAGTTTAAATGTATTTCAAAAGGAATATGCTGAAGTTGTGCAAGTCCCAAGCTCCTGCATTTTTGTCAGTGTTAATGCAAAATACATTTCAAAGCACTGCCAGCAAGTAGGCAACAACAGGGTACAAAAGAAAAAGGCACCTACAGAAAAACACATCATAGGCAAAAAAGAGCAACTTCACAGCTAAAGCACAAAGCAATGAAGAAATGCAGCCTGCAAATCTGTTCAGCATAGAAACAGATCATGAAATAATGTAATAATAAGCAGCTTTGCTCACGTGGGTGGCCCATGCCACTAAAGACAAACTGATCACATTCATTCTTGAAAGTAAGAGTGTATCACATTTTCACTGACTGATATGAAATTACTGAATTTCCTGCCCCTTAAACCCTTTATGATGAGAAATTATCAAAACAAGAACCACCATGCACAACATATTTCCCACAGAGACTTTTTAATACATTAGATATACGTGAACCTCCATCATACCACAAGGTTCATTCACTGAACAGGCATCCCCACAGGTACCACATCTGGGCCCTGAGGACTAAGGAGTTTAACTGCCTTGACTCTCCACTCCTCCACCCTGTCCATGGCCCAAGACCCCGTTTCAGCCCAGCCCAAGGCATCAGTCCATGCCCATGGCTTTTTGGACAATCCTCTCTGCCCTAGGCTGTTTCAGAAAATCCCAAATTCATTCAGATTGAGCAAGTACAGACAATCATCACAGAAACAATGCAGAAACCCCCACATCAACTATGAGACACAATGTCTTGGGTAGGAGTTGCAGCAGAGCCTCTCTGGTCTGTAAGTGTCACTGTTCTTTTTCAGTATACTTTCATATTTAGGTACTATTAATGATAGCTACTGATTTAAAACAGGAGAAAAAAGTCAAGATAACATATAAGAGAAATTTCCTATGAAAATATTATTTCAGACATTAAAGATATTATTCCTTTCTAGAAACTGCATCTGAAAGTAATGTAAAATAGAAACTTTTTTTTGTATCAAGCAAATTTAGAATATTGAAAGTAAGTATTTCCAAGGGGATGATGCCAGAAACTCGCTGATAATTCCTGGTTTTGTGATGGACATATGCTTTCTTTTACACTTGCTCTCCTCCTATGTATTATAACAGCTGCTTTATATGTTTGCAGATGTGCATGTGAGTAATAAGGGGATACATAGATTATCGTAAGTGATCTGCTTTAAGAAGCACTTAGAGCAGTGACCCCTTAAAGCAATTTCAAATAGTTGACAAGATATAACACTTATTTTTCTTGACAAATAGCTTATTATTGGCAAGTTGGTTATTCTTCTAGTACGTCAATCAGGTCTGGCTTAAAATCAATACATGGCATTTGTCAATTGTGTTTCATGTGTCTTCAGCTTGATTATATTCATTAAAAAAGAACAGACTTCTAATAGCATTCATTGTAAATCAGGCTACAGTGTCAGGAAGCAAACAATCTTACTGCAAAATAATGAGCTTAAATTCTTAGCTAGAAGAGCCATACAGACAAAGCTCAACTGTAAAAATTATAATGCATGCAGTCTTTAAGTCTAAGACAACCTTAAGCCTATAAAACCCTGGAAAAATGTTGCCATAAGTATTCTATCAATCCATATTTAATATCAGTCACGAGAGGAAAAGTAAGCCCAGTGGAGTCCTTCTTAAAAAGGAATCAGATTATATCCCACATCCCATGGTTTTGTCCTACCATATATACACTAACACTTGAACAGAACTTATTTCACCTTCAACCTTCCACAGTCCCCAGCAAAAAGGGAAGAATAGCTGAACAAGTTCCTAAAATAACCTTTCAAATATTCTTCTATTTCTTCTTAGTAATGCAAAATTATAAACTTTAGTGCTTCACATAGACTCATCTGATGCATTAGGCTGCAAAAACTGGCTCAGAGGATGTGTTTTATCTCCATTTGTTTCCAATGCAATTACAGACAGCACAGTGCACCCTTCCTACCCCTCTGCATCTTCAGTCACAACCTGCATTCCAACTGCAACTATGAGTGTGTCACCCCTGATCTTTGTTCATTAATCAAAACAGCAAATGCAAGTGAGCATAGATCTGGGTTCCAGGCTGCAGTCCATAAACAGTATCAATCAATCACAGGTGATTGGCATTTAGAGTCAAACTAGGAGACTGTGAAAGAACACATGCTGGTTCAAATGAGAAAAAAGAAACTAAGAGTCAAAGGGGTAGGACACTAACTGGCATAGCATTAAAAAAAAAAAAAAACCAAAACATAAAACAAACCACCAAATGACCCAGGCCTTTATATTTTTTAAAGAGAGGAAACCAATTATTTAGAAGCAATTCACAATGTTGAAGGGTTTTAGTGGTGGCTGTATCCAAGAGCCAATTAAGTAAATGTTGCTGCAGGATTGCCAGAGTTCCCATTTTTTAAATTGAATTATTGAATTGTAACCACTGGCTTAAAAGACTCAGTACAGTTTCTATTTGTTACCATGGAAGCAGAGGAGAATGACATGCCACATATTTCAGAAAAACGGGTCTTTGATGCTATTCATTAACGGTAATTATTAACTTCTACAGACTTACAGACCACAAACATTCTCTTTGGCTCTACAAGATATCAAGTACATGATGAAACAGGATGATAGAACTACATTTGAGTAAAATGCTGACCACTCATGAATTTATTCAATTGAGAAAACTAAAACAAGCCACAGCGTGAACTGACTAGAATCTTGGCAATTTTCCTGCAACTGTTGAAAAAGGACTGGTTATGTATTACCATCTTTTTTCCACATACTCTGCACTCCACTGGTTTGATCTGTCTAATTATTGTACACTTTCTTCTGCAACACCAAGAGACTAGAGCAACCTAGAAGTTCATTGAAACTGGCAAAGTAATGTTAGGTCGCCTCCACCAGTACTGCTGCATTGCTCTTAACAACCAAGTTAATAGCTTGTGTCAACATGGACTATAAAATACGTTTGGAATCCTTCCTTTTAATCTGTATCTTGCCATCCTTTCGATATATGGATGCAAATGATATAGGAATTAACATATTGCTGCATACAGCTGAATTTTAACATGAATGAATTATTTATAAGACAAGCTAATGACTAAATGACACTGACTTGAGAAACGGTAAAAAGTCACTTTTAGATAAGTATTTATGTCATTACATCTTATAAAGCAATCAGATTTGAAACACGAGCAAATTTCTCAAAACAAAAAAGTAGCTCCAAACAGTGAAATAACTGGAAACCTTTTAAGCCACTCAAGAGGAAGGAGAACAAAAACAAAAAGAAAGGAGGAGAAAACCTTGGTATTCAGTCAGATATTTAGACATATTGATGTATTTATTTTTCTGACTGGCTTACTGTTCAGATGCAGTACATTGCAATCACCAAACTACTGCCTTTTCCAAAAAGACGTGTACAGGCCAGATGAAGAATTACGGTTATAGCATTCCCACACTTGCTCACAAAGAGGAAAGTAGGGCCAATGCAGACCTACAGAAACATGAACAAAGAGAGGTCCTGAACCGAGAAGGTTTCAAAACAGGAAGAAAACATTCATGTCACTCCCTTCAGTTGGCAAAGTTTCAGATCATTTTAGAACTAAGGGTCTTTTGATGTGCATTACCTAGCTCTGAGGTAATGAGATGAGAAGACATGCACTTCAGAGACTGGGTTTCCCAAGGGACACACAGAGTGTCTCATACATCCATCAGGCAGGACATGCAGCAGAGACAGAGCATGTTCAGGAACATAGACTAGGCTGTTCCCAAACTACAGCTGCCACTAACTCAGAATCTCTGTTGTGAGCCCTTCAACATGAAATTATGTGGCACTTCCCCCCATGAAGCCACTCTCAAAAGACAAAAAGTATTTTCTCTTTTTTTTTTTTTTTGGTCTTTTAATTACTTGATCTCGCTACTGCAATTTGTATTGCAGAAGGCAGCACATGTAACAATAAAATTTGATCATTACGTACCCCCTCACTGTTACAGGTGTTGAGTATGCAGTAGCTCTGCTCTAAACATTAATGAACTGGTTGTAATCACTTTTAAATTTGGATTAAGTACCACTTTACCAATGTGACCTAGTAAGTAAGTTTTCACATCAAGATTACCCAAAGAATCTAATCATTAACCAGTTAGCAGCCTGAAAACAGTATCTTGAGTCATTTTAATGACTTTCAACCACCAAAAAGAAGGAGAACCAAAACACCTACAAAATTGGTGTTTGTGTATTTAGAGATGCATACTTTCTTCTGTCTCCTGCTGTATCAGCAAAAGCTGTACAGTGAGACTAGTTTAGCTACAGCATCACTATTTGTTGCACTCTGGTTTTTGTAGATCAGGAACCCAGGAATCTGAGCAACTGTACCCTTCCTCATTTATTTTCCAATTTTGGCATCAGTGAAGACCTCCAAGCAAAGCAATGGTGTAAAACAAAGAACTCTGCAGAAATTACTCAGTTGTCAAATTTGCATTTTCCCTCTCCATTATCCCTCAGAGAGGGGAGGAGATGGTTTGTTAAGCTTAGCAAGCATGAGAGCATTTCACAAGAATTGCTTCCTCCCTACCCCTCAACCACCTTTAAAGGAAAAAGGGTGGGAAGAAAGGAAGAATTGGTTGCGAGGGGGCAAAAAAAGCAAAGTCTGCTCTATGTATTACACATTTTTCTTACTTTGAATAACAAGCTGGAGGTGTTATCCTGTGAGAACTCACTGTTTCCTGTACAATCTATCTTTGATTTTAAACTTCCTTTTTTCCAAGACTTGTAAGCAACAATTACCACCAGAGCTATCTAAAATGATTAAACATGATAACCATCTATGCTAGTACAATCAATCCAGTCAGAGTCTGAGTCAGTCATTCACCCACAGATTTCCCTTCCCCACCTCTACTTCCTCTCATCAGCTGGGAAACTCGCTCTTTCAAAAATCATTCCTGGGGTGGTCCCAGTAGCATGCCAAGGAGGCCACCTACTTTGAACTATCTCAGATCAGAACATATGGCACAGGTAATATGATATGCAATAACTATATAGTCTCTTCTTGCTATCTCATGATATCATCACTCTCACGGAGTAGTTGCTAACTACCAAATTACAGTGAAACAGCTAACTCCAGTTTCTGAGTTACTCGCTCTACCTGTGCTTCTCTCTGATTTGTATCAGAGGAAAGCGCTGGAGCCTCACTCAAGGCAGGCAGCAGTGGGATCAGCCCTGTGCTCCACCAAGTTCAATGTTCCTATCAGTCTTTAAATACAGCTCGCAAATCACTGCTACTTGGGCTCCTGAAAATTAGGAGAGACCATAAAAAAAAACCAAACTAAGTCAAAATTCTCTGTTATATGGATCTTATGTGAACAGTCAACTGAATGGTCAAAACAGATTTTTTGTTGTTGTTCTGTGCTCCATTTTAATTTTTCTTAAAAATAAAAGGCTGCAGGGAACCCACTGTTTGCAGGGGACCCTGTACCCTGAGAATCAAAGCTCTGCTCCACTACCCACGCTCTCAACTCCAAAGCAATCTGTCCCTCACCCAAAACCACACAAAGCATAGGTGTGATGCTGTCAGACACAGCAGGTCCATCTGTAACTTAAAGCACTTTGCTAGACTTTGCTGTCCACTGACAAAACCATCAGAGGAAGCACTCTTGCGCAGCAGACCTGCAAAATGGGAAAAAAAACCTAAGGAAAAAAAGCACACATTTTTACCTTTAGGTGTGAAATAATCACATTTACAAGGCTACGCAACAGAGCTGTACGTTCCTTTCTAGAGTGTGCAGACCCTCTGGGAACCACATGCAAACATTTTCATAATGGAATCAGCACTAACCAGAGGCCATTGATAAAAATAGCACTGATGAGAAAGTGAATAGCTTTAGGACTATTTATATATGCTTGCTCTTTGCAGCTCTTGGGGAAAAAAAAACAAAAAAAAAACTAAAAAAAAAAAAAATTAAAAAGGGGGAAAACCAGAGTTCCTCATCTGTGTACAATTAATAAAAGACTGGATCATTCAAGCATGTGGTTTGGATGGATGCCCTAGCTCCATTTCAGTACTTCAGAGCAAAATAAAGCAGCTCTCACTCTACAGGGAATAAGCATCGCTTGCTGTAGAAACAAACATATTACAGTGCCTTTCATCTTACAGTAATAGTAATCACCACTACCAATTTGGTTTATATTTGCAAAGGAAAACTTAAGAATAATAACAAAATTTTAAATTTGTAGGCATAGCTTGATTAGTTTTGTTGAATTTCCAAATGGAAAATAATGCATATAAGCATGATGCATGAACTGACTATTAATTTACAGTATAAAGTACTTTCTTGATCTATAAAATGATACAGTTATCATTGATTGGTACACTGCTGTGAGTGTTATACTTTCTTCATGGCATGCTGCATCATAATGGATGTCTCGCAAATCACTTTAAATATTCACATTCACTTTAAAGACATTTATCAACCTAAAACTTCTCCAGAATTGTCTTTGAAGTCTGTTAATCACATCTGCACTTTTGAACCCCATATAGGAACCTTTCCAATTCACTGACTTCAGCTAAGTAAATTGCTTTCCTATCTACCAAGGAACAAAAATATAGATCCCTAATAAAATAAGAAACACAAAGTTTGTTTGCCTGTCTCAGCACAAGAGACACCACATCAGATCAAAACAAAAGCTGAGCCAAGTCAGTGTTCTCTTTTCAGCAGTGGTTGCTAACATGTGCTTCAGAAACACAGAAAACATAAACCAATGGTTTGGCTGGCACACCTTCCCATGCTTCTAGCAGTTGTTAGCAAAGATCAACACATATGAAGTTTACAAATCATTTCCTTCCATAGTGCAGACAGCCACACCACATCTGTAGTAGTATGTTTATGGATAACATTTTGGTTAAGTGTTCAAACTGGAAAGACAATTCTGAGGTTTTATAACCTAATATCTTTCTAAAATCCAAAATAAAGGTACTAAATGTCTGAATTAAAAAAAAAAAAAAGACATATTAAGTGCTCTGATTTCAATACAATTTGTGCCTTTAGTTACTTCTTTAAAAATAATTTACATGCTCAGCTTCTCCTCAGAAAGGTCACAAAACTCTTGCCTGAGAGATTTGGCCATAACTACATGGTAAGGTAAATTTTAGGAGGAGGAGAAGGAGGAGGAGATGGAATTTGCTTTTCCAAATCCTTTTGCCACTTCTCTAAACTAGGCTTAAGGATTTTAAGGAGGTTCCCCTGTAATATATAAATCCATTCTATGAACTCAAGTGTCATAACACAAATAAATTATTTTTCCTTGTTCTACTAATCAGCTAACATACAATTTGCAATTAAACCAGCTTCATTTCAAATGGAAAACTAAGTTCAACCTTATCAAACTTGTACTTGTTTATCCACTGCTCTCAGTCTCCGCATCAGTGACTTCTTTCCAAACAGAGCAATATTACATTGCCCTCTAATGGAATACTTGCACAACTGCACAGTCACAGTTTTGCCGTTAAGAGTTTAAGAAATAAACATGGTTGCACTAGAAATGGGAAAATTAATGTGGTCTTGCTTCTGCTCATGTTTAACTGCCGTTTCAGATTTGAATCCAACTTTTCAAAATTTTGTCAACTTATTAATTTTACTGTATTCAGTTGCAAAATGGAGTAACGTGTGCTGCATGTTCAGGTTTTAAATAGTCTACAAAGTGAATTTGAAGTCTGGAGTCAGAAAGCTGCTTATAAAATACTAAAGCAGAAGCTGAGCCAGCCAACAAAATTTCATCAAGAGACTCCAACTCGACTTTTGCACTCAATTACCTACCCAGAACTGGACTTTAAACTTGTCGACTCCAGCAGTACCCTCCTTTGTCAGCTAGATGACAGCCAGCATGACTGCCTGCCTGCCTGCCTATCTGCCCTTTTCTTTTTTCTCCCACAAAATGATAGTGCTTATCTCTTCCAAATGCAAAACAACTAGATTGTCTGAAAAAGAAGACTTTGTAGAAGAGATCAATGTATCCAAACGTGACAGCTAAAGTGAACAAAGGACACACAGATTTATACTGCATACCTATTTGGAAATACTCTGGTCTTAGGGCTTATAAAATCACTGAATTGAAGATTTCATTATTTCTAGACTAAATATCCAACTTAAAATACCATAGCGTGGCTCAAAGAAAAAAAAAATTTAGATCTTCATGCAATTTCATAAAGAAATGCACATGCATCCCCCTAAGCCCAAGCACAGCCTTCTTGGTGAGAAATATGACCCCCTTGGAGGCATCCCTTCCTATGAGGGGTCTGTATTACACAAATACAGGAAGAGACCTGTATTACACAAATACAAACCAAAGACTTCCTTCCCCAAGCAATTTTCCTCATTCCATATTATCCACAGATCTCAGAGTGCATGCAATGGGGTGGCTGTCTTGAGCATGGGGGAGGGGCAGAGAGCTTCAAGCAGCTCAGGTAAGTGAAGGCACGCAACCTCTCTCCTGGAGCTTGGCAGGTCCTTGCCAAGGACTTGTTTGATAACTTTAGAGATACAGCCCATCCCTAAAGAAGTAAGCCCTTGGAGGCCACACAGAAGTGGCCACAAAACAGATATCCACACTGTCCTCTCTTGGCACATGTTGCTAGCACCTCTCTGCCAGCACTCAATGCTCTGAATCCCCCCAGCTCCCAGCTCTTTAAAATATGCATCTTTAGTTAAATGTCAAAGAATTTGTTGTTGTTGTTTGTTTTTCAGACATTGTGATGCTGCTATAGTAGTAATTTTTAATCATCTTCCTTCTCAAAATGCTAAATATCCATTGTGTATTTCACCAAATTTTTAAAAAGTTACTACATTTCAACGTAATGCAATATTTAACATATTAAAAGAGCAAGAGTGCACAAATTTAAGCCCAGCATCTATCATCCTGTAGTTGCCTAGCTTTATCTTTACAACTGAGAGGATCGACAATCAAAACCATTTATCTTTAAAGTACAGGGAATAAGACCTGATGAACATGAAGAATATAGAGGCTTGAACCTCTGAACATTGCTATACAATCAAAGCTCTTCTTCCTGGGAGTGGCAGGATAAAGCGGGTTCTAGGGAAAATGAGACAGAAGGCATTTCTGGATTGCCAAATTCATTAAGCACAAAAACATACAGACAAGTGTCAGCATCCAGCAGTGGAAGAACAAGAGATCATCTTAGATCTACACTATGAAGCTAAAACAAGTTGCAGCAAAAACTACGGATTAAAGACAATTGAGTAATCATGTTTCATTTGCTACAAGAGTTATTTTATTTTGATGATACTGAAGACAATTACATTTTCTTCTTTTGTTCTTATAATGAAGAGCAAGTTAATTAGGTCTGAAAACACATATATGTACAAACAAACCAACCAAATAAGCCTTTGTGATAATATCCAACCAGTGTACCATGGAGCAGTTTTCAGGCTAAAGCCATAACCACCCACGTTGGGATTTGTTCTCTAAAGCTTAAAAAGCTTAAACATCTCCAGAAAAGCTATGTAATTTCAAGTAACAATTCTTGTCCTATTCTGGTTGAACTGAGATTTTAGCTATTATATTTAAAACAAATTAAAATGAAAGAGAAATCCACTAAATTAGCTGTGACATTTTCACCCATGAAACTGAGTCTAACCTGTACTCCTGAATATAACAACTTCTGGCACTTGAAGCAATTTTCACACCCAGACCACCCAGCATCTGACTATCTGATTAGGGCAGAAACAAAGACCAAAGAAGGTACTGAAGTAGAAATGTCTCTGTCAACAGCCACTTTAAGGTGAAAGAGAAATTTGGGAATAATTTAGAAAAATATGTAGCTCTTTTATTTGTTACACAAGTCTCAAAACAAGTGTTTTCTTTGTCTTAAAATATTAGTAAAATCAAGAAGGATTCTGTAGAGCCTTCTTTGTCAAGAGTGGCTTCAGATAATGCTTCTGTCTCTTAGCTTTCCTGTTATCCTCAACAAGAAAAAAGAGAAAAGAGAGGGGGGAAAAAAGTGATTGCATAGCTCTTTTACAGATCAATAGGAAGCAGAAATGTTTATTCTGCAAACAGTAGAGGAACCTGTCTGACTTGAGAGGAAACAGTGAAACACATGACATGAGAGGCACTGGCAAATAAAGAGATCAAGATAGTATTTTTCCTCTGTCCTCTTCTGGCTATAGCACCTTTTGTCTGATTTCTCAGCAGCAGAATATACTTTTCATAATGATACTTTGTTTCTTTCAAACTGAAATTAGAACTTCTGAAATGATTATGGATTACTGAGGAACCTGGCTCAGGTTTAATATGATCAGATTCTTGTACTTGGTTCACTCACACAGCTTGCTCCAGCATAACTGGCAAGTCCTAAAGGTTCATACTGAAGATGAAAATTAATAGTCCACCTCTGTACCCCTGTGAAGGCAACCAAACACATATGACCTGTAGCCCTAAAACAGTAGCTGCCACTTTCAGTGAGAGCCTACAACATTATACTGTGTGTGTTTTATAGGCCCCACATCTACATACTACTACTTACACAAATCCAGCTCTGAGAGTGCGCAGCTGATCTAAAGGAACTAAGCACACAAAAAACTTATTTGAAGTTACTGCATGTTTAGTGTTTGCTGACACTAGTAAAAAAAAAAAAAATCTTGTAAGGTTATAGCTAATTTCAGTTTAAAGCAAGGCAAACAGATTTCCCAAGCACTAACAAAAAGAACAGGGAAGGATGGGATGTTTTGTCACAAGCCCTACAATGCCATAAGGATGGAAACTGTAACTCAGCAAAAACCCCAAAACTCTGTAGGCCAATTTGATTGCATAACTATTAATTCACACTTCTCCTCAACAACTTCTATCAGAAAAAGCAATTACTCTGCAGAATAACTATGTTCTCAAATAGACTACTAATTGTACCATATGCGTGGGTGGGAGATAGAATCTCTGAGATTTTGTTCAGGTTGAATTCATTTTCTCCTGTTAGACATGCATTCCTCTAGTTCTTCCACCTCATTTCTAGATCCATATCTAAAGATGTTACTAAGAAAAAACAAAAAAATAACAACCAACCAGGCTGACCTCATGGATTGCTTCAGCATCCCTGTTTGTAACATTAAGAGGGCTCTTCAGAACAATGCTTACTCTAGTTGGGAGCAAGCCTCTGACTTGGTTTCACTTCAGCCACCATCTTCTGACTGGAAGGATTATTTTTTCAATTGGATGATGAGCCTGAAGAGTCTTTACAGTATAGGTGAATGCCAGATATCACAAATTATATTCCAATCACGTGATTCCAAAGAGCTAAAAGAAATCATTTAAACAGATCTGAACAGGAAGGAGCAATGTGATTCTGGCAGCAATTCTTGCAAGTCTCAGACAATCAAAGATGCAAAGCTACGTCATCAGTCGATGAAAGACAAATTATAGGAAAAGAAAAGACAGCCAAGAGAAGCTATATACCTGTTAAGAGTTGCCAAGTAATAAAGAAATAAAATCTGTGCATATTTGTGAGGTTGGGAGAAGCGGTAGAAGCTGTTGGCACAGCTTTGTAGGAAGTATTTTCTAAGTAGAACTCTGTTCTTAAACTTACTTCTCAAGCTGAAAATTTTAACACACTTATTGCAATTTCTGGACTTTAATATCGAAAAAAGATAAACAAAAAGCTTTTTTTTTGACCCTTCCAAAGTTGCATGCCAAAATGAGCACAGACTCTCCTCTCCAACCTATGAGGGCTCTGGCCCCACTCTTAGTCTTTTCATATGAAACTCAAGGCCCCACCTGCTTTCTTCTATTTACAGCATATTTACCCATACTATTCCAGCCTTGCTTTTACTGCACATATATATGAAGTGCCTTGACTCTTTCTCTACATTTCCCTCACAACTTTTTTTTTTTTTCAAATAATTGCAAGACATTCTTACATACCTTCTTCACTTTTTGTATATCATATTCTCCTTCCTTTCCATTCCTCTGTCTCCTTTCTGTCTTTCTATTCCCATTCAGCCTCTTTTAACCAAAAACCACATCCAGGTTGCTGTCAAAGACAGGGGGTGGAGGGGTGCGGAGAAGACAACAGAGCAATAATTTCAACCTTCTCATTTTCATATCCACTCAGAATATGGCTGAACATAATTTTCCAAGCCTGTTCCTTTGGCTTTGTGAACCACCTTTTTGGCAAAGACTTGTTTTGCACCAAACAAAATGTTCCTATCTGACTATGGCATAAGACTCATTTCCGTGTTTGCTATATTTACGTGATGTGCTTTCTCTTTTCTTTTTGCATTAGAAGAGTTTCTTCAGACCCACTGCAGTTGGATTTTTCTTTAAATTCCTCTTTAAAACTCTTCTTTGCAACAGTTGATCAATCTCTTTTTTAGAAAAAAAAAATAAAATAAAGAATTTGGACATCTAGCCTATGTTGTTGATCTATTTAATTCTTCAACCTTTTTTCCCCTGTAATTTGGCTTATACCTGAATTGCATGTTACAGTTGAAACTATCTTCCTGCTGTTCATTTGAACACTGCCCGACTCAACAGTGTTAACTATGACTTCAGTTTCAAAAAAATACAATAACTAGAGAAAACTTTTCCTTTGTTTTATAGTATGTAAGGCTATTTTTTCCCCAATAGTTCACTCTTAGCTAATGAAGTTACAGAAAATCTTGAAAATTAAGAAAAATATTCCTAATTTCCCAAACTATTACAGCTGCTTCTTCTAGAAAGGCAGACTACTCTGAAGTTCAGCAATTGCTACATAGAGAAAAAACATACCAAGAGGAAGCAAATTCACTGCCATCAGGTTACACTGTATCATGAAAAAAAAAAAAAAAAAACATTANCTTTCTTCTATTTACAGCATATTTACCCATACTATTCCAGCCTTGCTTTTACTGCACATATATATGAAGTGCCTTGACTCTTTCTCTACATTTCCCTCACAACTTTTTTTTTTTTTCAAATAATTGCAAGAAATTCTTACATACCTTCTTCACTTTTTGTTTATCATATTCTCCTTCCTTTCCATTCCTCTGTCTCCTTTCTGTCTTTCTATTCCCATTCAGCCTCTTTTAACCAAAAACCACATCCAGGTTGCTGTCAAAGACAGGGGGTGGAGGGGTGCGGAGAAGACAACAGAGCAATAATTTCAACCTTCTCATTTTCATATCCACTCAGAATATGGCTGAACATAATTTTCCAAGCCTGTTCCTTTGGCTTTGTGAACCACCTTTTTGGCAAAGACTTGTTTTGCACCAAACAAAATGTTCCTATCTGACTATGGCATAAGACTCATTTCCGTGTTTGCTATATTTACGTGATGTGCTTTCTCTTTTCTTTTTGCATTAGAAGAGTTTCTTCAGACCCACTGCAGTTGGATTTTTCTTTAAATTCCTCTTTAAAACTCTTCTTTGCAACAGTAGATCAACCTCTTTTTTAGAAAAAAAAAATAAAATAAAGAATTTGGACATCTAGCCTATGTTGTTGATCTATTTAATTCTTCAACCTTTTTTCCCCTGTAATTTGGCTTATACCTGAATTGCATGTTACAGTTGAAACTATCTTCCTGCTGTTCATTTGAACACTGCCCGACTCAACAGTGTTAACTATGACTTCAGTTTCAAAAAAATACAATAACTAGAGAAAACTTTTCCTTTGTTTTATAGTATGTAAGGCTATTTTTTCCCCAATAGTTCACTCTTAGCTAATGAAGTTACAGAAAATCTTGAAAATTAAGAAAAATATTCCTAATTTACCAAACTATTACAGCTGCTTCTTCTAGAAAGGCAGACTACTCTGAAGTTCAGCAATTGCTACATAGAGAAAAAACATACCAAGAGGAAGCAAATTCACTGCCATCAGGTTACACTGTATCATGAAAAAAAAAAAAAAAAA
>WBNH01001072.1:271838-325034 GCA_013401255.1 Urocolius indicus
GTTCAGCAATTGCAACATAAAAAAAAAACATACCAAGAGGAAGCAAATTCACTGCCATCGGGTTACCCTGTATAATGAAAAAAAAAAAAAAAAACATTACAAAGTTGCATTCAGGCAGTACTCTGACATTTCAATAATCCAAATATGCACAGATATCCGATGTGGTAAATCTTATTTCAGTAGATTCATTCAAGTGCAGTCATCATACGTGACATAACCCTGAAGAAGCTATCAAAGTTCATCCTTTAACAGAAATGAGATGAGATGGACTTTTTAGTAACCTTAAGTTTCCCCAAATTTTTGATGACTTTTGTCTTTATCCCAATAACACATGAAGGAAAAAGAGAGCAAGCAGATACACACTTAATGGAAAAAAAGAGTGGCTACCAGTGTAAGTCTCTCCATGCTCAATATATTTAAATCTCCAGGAAAAGCACTTTAAGGCGCACAGGCTGTGATGTGCCTGAACAGGTGTGTTTTGTTATCGACAATGAAGAAGCGTTAATATATTTATTATCCCCAAAAGTGCTAATGTTATTCAAGGTCTGTATGCTCCAATATTTCCTATAGTAAAAACATCAGCTCTCTATTAATGTTTTCTGCTGGTAAAAAAGTCTACATGATAGATTTAGAGTCTGTCTTCCTTTTGAGACGAGAATGTCCTCAGTATTCTCATGAGACAAAGACTCACAGATCTGATGATTACTTGACCGGACATGAGCAAGGTAATGATTTTTTTTTTGTTGTTTTTTTTTGTTATTTAATGTGGACTGCATATTCTGAAGTGCTGCTGAAGGCATTGCAAAGAAGGAAAAACAAAAAGTAGCTGCAGGCAGTTTTTGACCCTGTGGTTCAAAGAACTGATCACCTACAGATTCAGGGATAATCTGTAAAATCTCAAGTCAAAACTTTTACATCTTTACTAAACCAGAAGACATAAAAAAAAAAAAAGCTTTCTATTTCTCTCCTATACAGTTAACATTTTTTACTTAAAGTTTATAGAAAATATTTTTCGCAACAGAAAAAGGTCTGGTTTTCTTAAAGCATGACATCAGCAGCACAAATTTAAATCTTTAGCAACTTTGTGCTATCTCAGCAGAACACAGATAAACTCTCTTACTCTGAGGAACACACAGCCTCAGTTTCCTCTGAAGCTTTTGATCTGTCTACTAACATTTTCTCAGCATAGGTAGAAAACTTTCAAGTTGCTGTAGACCTCTGAGCTTGAAAGCCAATGGCGATAACTCAAGAAAGCCTGTTCTGCATAACATTGAGGAATTCACTTGATAAACCAAGTGTTTTTTTCCAAGCTGGCAAGAATCAAAGAGCATACGCTGATTAACACAGATACCAAGCGATGGTGTTCCTGGCTATACCAGAATTACAATAACTCTAAGAAAGTTAATAACACTATTATGGAATAAAATTGATGCACGAAAAAACCCAAAAAGCATGCTAATACATGCCAACAAAAGCAACCTTACACCAAGTATGTCTCATTGCTAAAGAGAAGCCAGAAGATCAGGTGGACTGTTGCTGGGTTCCAAAAGCACTGTACCATTACTCATTGCAGCCTCTTAGTATAGGTTATCTCCTATTTGCAGTAATGATTTCAAATGACTTGGCTGTGAATTCCTATCATTAGCTTTTCCATGATGAAATCAGTTAATGTAACAGCAGTAATTAGTCCCACCTTCAGACACTCTTGGAAATAACTGTAGACACACCCATAGAACCCAAATACTGAGAGACAGCAGCCTCTTTACGGTTTGGTTTTGTCAGCACTTTTAGCACACCTTCAAATTACATTTGAAAAGACTCGACTGTCTTGATGGTCTAGAGCACTTTCATTCAACAACTCTGTTTTCCTTAGCAGCTTGCCCCGAGGATACAAAATCCCAACAATGTGTCAGTTCATCAAGATTATGCGGTACAACGTGGCAAACAGTCATTTATCATCCCTGTCACCCAGCCACAAAATATTTCTTTCAAATACAGCATTGACAAATGCAGCAAATTATAGTGGCTTATCCTGGTTTGTGTTGCTGCTTCTTTACAAACTCTGTCAGCTTCAATTTCTGGTCATGAATATCAGCCCTTGTTCTGGCAACATGTGCTATAAAGAGCAAGTGAGTTCAGACAGCAGATAAGACAACTGACAAAATGACTTATAGCCCTGAGACTGAAGAGGCAGCATGTTTGTTTATGTGGGCCACGGCTTAACCCTCCAATCAGTCCAGGAATTCAGACATGCTGTTATGCATATGTGGAATGACACATAAGAAGTAAATTCAGAAGAAAGAAAAGAAAAAGAAAAGAAAAAAAAGATTGAATCAGAAGTTCCTGAGTACAAACCCTTTAGTCCAGAGAGGAAGATACACATGAATAAAAACAGTAAATGTGTGTGGGGGCTATAATATTACAAACACAGGGAACAGACTTATTGATCAGAATGAAGAAAAAGTATTTCTGTGTATGCTTATGTGAATATCGTATTTTTTTATCTCAGTAACACTTTTTTTTTAAAATGGTCATGTTAGATTTAGTACCGTAACTGTAAGACCTTTCCATAATATTTCAAAGAGAAATGAAAATTTATGAAGAGTCTGTCATTTAAATCTAGCTTGACAGCTGAGTCCACTTTCTGCATCCCAACCATGAGGCCATAAGGCTTACTGCTCAAGAAGGCAACAACTTTTGGCTTCTTAAGCCATTTTGTCTGTATCTACAGAACCACAGCTATGAATGTCTTCATAAAAATTGATAAGCGATAAATATCACAACTAAGGTTATTAAAGAAGGTACAATTAATTCAAGATATTCTTTCAGGTATCAATTCCACTGAAAAAAAATAAAAGTTTCCCTTATTAATTTTCCCAAGTCAGAGAACATAAGGGAAAACTCATCTGCTGACCTTCTCTGGCATTGCAGTTAACGAATATTGGGGAAATATCCAATAGCTGTAAGAAACACCATGAAACTGAGATGATGTAACCATGAATACTGATGGAAATCAAACACAGCAGCTCTAAGTTGGAGGTCTGAGAATTGATTAACTGTATTTTCCTTTGAACTTCAGTGATATGAAACTATGGTGACAAACTGAGCCCCTTGATGTGGACAGAATCCCACCAGATACAAAAGACCTAAGTGTCTTGTTATTTCTTTCGTACAGTTGGAAAAAATTGTAACCATAGGCTTTAATAACTTCTAAGAATTAAGAGCAAGTCTCATCTGAAAATGTGTAGAGAAAAAAAAAAGATGACACAAAAGAAAACCCAAGCCAACCACACATTTCAGCCAAGAAAGGATTTTGATGAATTCAGACTGTTTAACAATTCCAGACAAATGATACTGTTGAAATTGCTCATAACACATTTGGATCACAACATTTTTTTCCTGCAGTAAACACGTAAAATAAGTTAATAAAAATGAATGACTAATAAAAGTAAATTGTAAGCCAACGAAGCTTAAGTTATTGCTGTCTTCTTAGCATACTTCTACAGTGCTCATAAAAGAGAAAACTTATCATTATGGTTTCTGAGTTAAAGCCACACAGGATGCATTTCCTCAAGCTGTTTAACAGGATTTATCTACAACAAATCAACTGTCATTATTCCGAAAATACACAGCACAGGTAAGAGTACTAATAAAGTCAAGCTCTGGCAGCTGCCACGCNATAGATTAAATTCAAGAACAAAGGCCCAGCAACAAAAAAACTAACTGGAATACAGAGTTCGTGATCAGATAGACACACTTCAGCCAAGTACAGCCTTGTAGCAGGAGCAAGTAGCACGTGAGGCTGTCTAGAAAAGCTGTTACTAATATCTGGGAGCACCCATAAAGCTGGGACAGAGACTGTGGCTGACTGTTGAAGGTATATTTTCCAATTTATTAAATTCATGCAGGTGAAGTGGCATACACCTTGTTTACTTTGGATTACTGAATCAAAAGGCATAAAACCTGCTAACTGCTTGACAGGAAATCATTTAGTTAGCCTTCCCATTTTACAAATTAGTATTCTGAACTTCTGAATTCATTTTAGAGAGGAATTGGAGCTTTTAACTTAGATCACTTCTCTCCTATAAGAAGGAAAAAAAAAAAAGGAAATAAAATTGATATGAAGATGGTACAGCTAGTCCATCTTAAATGCTGCAACATGAGAGAATATGAAAGGATCGGAACTGAAGACTGTGTCAGACCAGCAAACTCAGCAAATCTGTCAGTTAAAGCAATTGACGTTGCTTTATAGATTCCATGTGAGACAGAAGTTTTATGGTCTTGATGCTCTTACTACTAGCAGCTTTTCTCATTAGCAAACTATTGATGAATGAAGGCAAGATCTCCCTGTGTTGTGTTCTAAATATGACAATGACAGACATTCTACCATCTCATCCAGTGTTCTGGAACAGATCACTTCTACTGGTGTCAAGGGATCAAAGGAAGGCTTGCTGTCCAAGAGGAAAACGCAAAACAGTAAAAAAGCAAAACACCATCTTTATTTCAACATGACTTAAACCAAATGTTTCAAAACATTCACAGAAAGTGCACAAGTAAAACACATCTTTCATATTTACACTGTGACATAGAAATACTTCCTGACCATTACTCAATGAACATCACTATGAAATCCAAGTTAAGGTTACCTTGACAGAATATAAATCACCTTGCAAAGGATCATTTTATGCTATATTAATCACTTAGGCTAAACTTCCCAAAATTCTTTTACTCTGAATAGACCCACACACCTCTCTTGCAGTAACATGGTGGTCTCGGCTTTGTTTATGCTCTGCCTTTCTGTCAAAATACAGACTTTCTTCCATCTGTTGGCATCTTTAGATAATTATTCATTATCAAGTGTGTTATAGCCCACTTCAGTCATCACAGAAGCGCACACTGCACACATTAACACAGCTTACCTCCATCACCTCTAGGTACTTGACAGTACAAAATAACAAATAAAAACATTAATAAGTGTAGTGACTAATTCAATACTGTATCTACCCTTGCTAAGGCTGTTTTAACACATTTTATATATATTGCTACACATACCAATTTTTTTTTTCCTGTTGCATCCTGAAGCAGTTATATATCTATATGGAAGGATATTTCCAGGATTTGTAAAAGTTGCATCAATTCTAGTTAAAGACTAGTAGCATCACAGGGCAATCTTCCCTACACCAGGAATACAACACCATGCACACAAATGTATTGCATTTCTGTCTCTATAGAAAGACTTATGTGGCATGGAAACACTATGACCTCATCCAGTCTTTCTTAGCCAGCTTAAAGTTACACTTCTAACAACTTTCAAAGGGTTCTAGCAAGAATTCAGCTGTATCATATGCAAGCACCAGATGTGATGATCTGCTAAACTCGAACAATACAAGGTTAACTTTCAGAACGACATGCTTTCAGCCGTCCTGGAGAGGTGCAACTCACTCAAATCTTTCTTCGTTAGCTGCCTGCTCCATACAGGTCATTTCCTGCTTCACATTGGTTGCCTAAAACAACAGTCCTGCCTAGCTCACATCTGTAAAATCTTTCATGGAATGGATCGGTGCCAGCATTTCATGCTGCTGAATTATCTAGTGACTGTACAAGCTCTCTAACCTTGTGAGCTGCAGCCTGCTTTCTGCCCTGTGTTGCCAAACAAGCACTTCCCAGTGAGTTTCTGCAAGCACAGGAGTTACTGTTTCTCTTCTTAAGGATCCATACTTTTCAATTTCTTTGCACTGGTTATGGCACTTTTCTCCTTCATTTAACCTGCACATATACAGAGGTCAATGCTATTAATTTCAAAATTATTAATTTTAAAAAGGCCACAAGAGCCTCATTTTTCACAAAATAGCCCCATGTTGTTAATGGCTTTTGTTAAATAAAGTGGTAGCAAACATTACTTTATTCTTAACCAGGTCTTATTTGCATTTATATTCTTGTGACTTCTCAGCAATGAGGGAAAGAACCAAAACTTCCCACAACATTCGGGTTTGAACACTTAAGAAGATACTCAGGCAGAAGCAAAAGTGCTGCTAGGAAGCCAAGGGTGAGAGAGGACAAGATGAAGCAGACATGTTCCTGAAACTGCTGTTTTCCAAAGGCTTTCACCTGGGCCCAGACAACTACTGTCCTGGTGTTGGTACAGGGCTGTTCTGGAGCATTATATCACATACAGAACTTGGCACACATTTGGAGGACTCAGTCACATTGCTCAATATATGATTTAAAACATACCTGGTTATAGCAACAAGGATAATCATTTAAGCTTTAGGATGACTGTAGCAAGAGCCTCAAAGCCTCTGCAAGGCCATTGATTCACACTCATAGGGGAACATAAGTTATTAACATTGAGCTAGAAATACTGCAACAGGGAATTAAGCTACAGATTTGGCCAGTAATGAAAGGAACAGTGATGAACAGAGATTAAAGCACAGGACTGAGTTGCAGAAAACTGAATGCTCAGCTCAGCTGTTTACTTGCCAGATGACGTGGCACAGGTTACATATAGTCCAAAACTCACCCTTATTTGTTCCAAGTAGGTATCTGTTGCATGGAGCAGCTCCAGCCTGCCTACCATCTAAAAGTAGAGGCATTTCTGCCATCATTTGATCTCACTTCCCTTATCCTGACAGGCAAAGCTCACATATGCCAACCACTATACTTCGGAGGTATAGAGAAAAGATAACTTTTGTTGGAGCTGTGTGACTCAACAGTGATGCTTCCCAGTCACAACATGGAGCTGTGGCTCTTCCATGTCCTCAGCTTAAACCAGAAACACTCCTTAGAAGGCTGTGAGGGAAGAACATGAGTAGCCCAACAGCTTCATTTTGTATCATCAAAGAAAGAGAGCCCCTGCCTCTTGCTTGCCTGCCTCCAGACTCTGCCAAGGAAAAAAAAAAAAAAAGCCACTGACCAGTCACACAGGGACCTGCTGTTATTTCATTCAAGTGCAATAACATTTTCACCTAGTAGGTGCCAAAGTCAGACATTTCTCGCTGTTTTGTTCTGGGGAATAATATTTGAGCAATTCAGTAAGATTTGGGAAAAAGCAGGTCACTACAAGTAAAGAGAACTTTACTTCTATTGCCACAAAAGGCTTTAAGAGGAAGAAAAGAGAAAGTCATGAGATTAAAACTGGACAAAATTATCAGAGTGTTTAAGAAATTCTTGTTTTTTCTAAAATTCATTAAACTGTTTGTGAGAGCATAAGAAGGAAGGTAGGTGGGGTGTAGGGTTAGCACTAAGCGATCGAGAATAATAGGGGTGGGGTGAGGAAATCCTCAGAAGATGGGGGACTACTTCCAGATAAGATAACCTGAAAGGTCATAAAAGCCATGAGAAAAATGAGAGATTTCCATATACAATTTCCTTCAAAAGCATCTGAGCCATATTACACCAAAGGACTGGTCTGAAAATCCCTATGGAGAACAGGCAGAAAGCAAGAGCAGAAGGCAGTCTAATACTGTGTCTCAGGCCACTGCATGCATTTAATTATCCAAGCTGAAAACGTGCACATACAGACATCAGTCAGCAAGAGGCAGGGGCAGATCCTAACCGAGTGCTCCTGTCACCTCCCAGTCTGGGCTGAGTGAGTCTCCCATTCCCATAGCCATCATCTGAAATGCAGCCACAGATCAGAGTGGCAGGTGGGGCAGGAAAATAAGTACAAAACACACCTACATTCCTATCAATTCTTTCTTAAAGTTGCTTTGAAAACTACTTTGTATCTGGTTCTGTATGGAAACAGCTAATATTATGTGCACAATGGAAAAGAGCGTCTCCCAGAGGAATGCAATTCCCCCCACAGCCTCCACTGCTCTTCTCTCCAGGTCTGCTCTCAAACTGCCCAAGTGCCTCTGTCATGAGGAGTCTGCTTTCAGTCCATCCTCCTCACAGCACCTCCATCAGCTAGGGTCACAGAAAAGACCATCCCACCCCGTGGCACAACATCAGCCTTACAGAGGCCTTGACCTCAAGTCCCAGGGGAAGGGGCCTGTCACCATGACTGGCTCTTGCACACCGTCCTTACACACTGCCTGTTAACATACACCTGTATGAAGGCTTTTATTAGTTCCCCTTGAGGCTGCCCCTGCAGAAACAGCCAAATGCTGAAAATGTCTGGAAAAAAAATCAAAACAAGTCTTTGCCACAAGTGACATACTGTACATCAAGAGAGTCTTTCCTTTGCTGTGTCCCCCTCTGACACCAAAAATGCCATACCTTGCCCAAAGTAACTGGGATTAATTGGGCATCTTCATGTTAAAAAAGGCCTATTTTGAGCTAGGAGAGTACCATGAGCAGACACGTCGCAGCTGAGGTCACTTGCTGGGTTCTGTCAGCACACATAGTCAAACTGCAGACTTTAAAGAGTGCAAGACAGTGAAACCCTTACCACAGCCTCCAGTAACTTCTCATCCTTTTTCCATGGGGTACTCCTTGATCACTCCCACTCAATAGTCAGTAAAAGTTTAAAAAAAGAAGTTTAATTAGTGGGTGTTGAAAAACTACCAGGAAGACCTTGTAAGAATATAGACAGGAAAAGGCTCCCTGCTGGTGAAACATGGCTTTGTGCATCTAGCCAGGGAATTCCCACCATGTCAGAGGTGCTGCTGCATATCACAGCAGAAACCGAATCACAAATCAGTACAAAAGCATCCTATGAACTGCAGATGCTCTACATCTTTCCAGTGTTACCTTCCAATGTAACCAATTGTTCTTTTTAAAAAGTCAAAATATAATTATACTAATAACAGCAAGAACAATGAGGATTGACAACAGGCCACTCAAACAGGGAGGAATAGGAAAGAAGCCAGCACCTTTAGAAGAACTGGTCAACAACATGACAAAAGAGTCCAGAGGGAGTATAAAGCAGCAGGGTTTAGCAATATCCTAAATTGCAGTGAGTTAGCAGCTGGCAGGGCATAATAATAACCAGGAGATTAATAGATTTTTCCAGCATGAGGTCAGAAAACTATATAAAATAACATTACAGTGCTGACATTTTAAAAGAGAGTGAAGTAGCAGGTATTAAATGAAGACACAGCAGAGGGGAGTAGATGCAGAACAGGGTCAAAGTCCTGGCGGACACTCTGCTAAAGCTCTTGCTGCAGCAGACCATTCAAACACCTATCCATATCTCTTAGTTTTCCAAAGGAATGGCAAGTCACAGATACCAATTTTTGTCCCATTTGGAAAGCACTTTCTTTAGCTGTAGAGGGACAACATGCTGCTGTCTCTACCTGGAAATTTTTACAGCACAGAAAAACTCAAAGCAATGATGAAAAATGAACAGGCTGTATGACACATTTAGCAAGTGTCACTAGCAGGAGAAAGAAAAACTAGTTAACTTCTGCAACAGCAACAGGGTAAAGAAAACGTGCTCCCTGCAGCTGACCGAGGACTGGCCAATTAGTGACTGAGGTAACGCCTGTGTGAATAACATACTTGAGAAGGGGAAGAAGTGGCTGGGCAGTTGCTAAACTGCAGCACCAACAGCAAGTGAGAATGTGAAAACATCTCCACAGACACCAAGGTCAGTGGAGAAGGAGGGAGAGGCGGTGCTTAGGCACAGTAAGAAACACTACCCTGTGACCTGTGGTGAAGACCACGGTGAAGCAGCTGTGCCCCTGCAGTTCACAGAGACCACTGGGGAGCAGAGATCCACTTGCAGCCCACGGAGGACTCCACGCCGGAGCGAGTGGATGCCTGAAGGAGGCTGTGACTCTGTGGGAGGCCCACAATGGAGCAAGTTCCTGGCAGGACCTGGGAGCCTGTGAGGAAGAGAGGAGCCCGTGCCAGAGCAGGTTTACTGTCAAGACTTGTGATCTTGTGAGGGACTCACATTAGAGCAGTAGGTTCTCCCTATGGATGACCCACACTGGGACAGTGTGTGAGGAGTTCATGCTGCAGTAGTTCCTGAAGAACTGTAGCCAATGGGAAGGACCTTGTTGGAGAAGTCTGTAGAGGACTATCTCCCACACTGTAGCAGTGGGAAGTGGGAGGAGGCCTCCCTGGGAGAAGAAGCAGCAGCAAAGTCCATCTGTAATGAACTGACAGTAAACCTCATCCCCCATGCCACTGGGGGGAAGGAAGGGGAGTCCTGGGAAGAAGGAGGATGGAGGGGGGAGGTCTTCTAAGGTTGGATTTTATTTCTTATCTCTCTGTTCTGTTCTGATTGTTCATTAATAAATCAAACTTTTTCTCCCCAAGCTGAGTCTGTTTTGCCCATGACACTAACTGATGAAAGATCTCCCTGTCCTTATCTTGAGTCACAAAACTCTCATTTTATTTCTCTCTCCCCTGTCCAGTTTAGGAGGGAGAGTAACAGAATGACTCGACGGCTATCTTGAACCCAGCCAGGGCTAAAATAATCACAAATTAATTACTTCAAGAGTCAAAAATAAACTGATAATTTCATGATTGCATAATACTGACTGGTAGAAGCATGGATAAATTCTGTGGTGCAATTCACATTGCATTATTGGTCATGCTGGAGCAGAGATACAGACGTTTAAGTTTGTTTCTTTCTTGATACAGAAATTTTTTGTTTGCTTCTCATCTTTTTCATGGAGAAATATCCAGGCAATAGAGGAACAAAAGCACGGGGGCTGTACAGAACAAGATTGTTAATTCTCTGCAATGCTACAGTAAATATTAGTACATGAGTTTTGCTGTTTACAATGCTACAACCCCCCCCTCCCTACTTCTAGATAGCTTCTACGGTATTTAGGCTGAATATACACACTCCAGAGTGCTGCAATAAGGTGGAGAGGCAGGATGTGTATTAGTAGGAATTAATTGCTAGGATGCTTCTAACTTTTTAATGACTAATAAAGATAGGCATACTTGCTGTTGCAAGTAAAGAACACAGGGTGTTATTAGAAATTGGCACAAGGACTGCCTAAAACATCCTCTGGCAGCTCATTAAAGAACTGGAGAAAAAAAAAAAAAAAAGGATCAGCTATGAACTCCAAAAGATATAAACTCAGCCTTTCCTATGGGTGTATCACGAACCTGACTAGCCATACAAGTACAGCTGAAGCAGAATCAGCCACTGAGTGGTGAGAAACTTGCAAAGGTAGCAAAATACTTTGAAAACATCCAAATATGAACCAAACTAATGAAAAAAGCTACAACATAGCAGGACGTCTCACTCTGCCTTACAGCAAAGGGAATACAAATATGGTCAGCCATGAAAGAACAGGAAAAGGCAGCTCATTTTCAGGCTAAGATCCCAGGACCCTTCAAATTATTGCCACAGGGATGAATTTTCTAGGAGAAAGAGGGGGTTGATAGAGCCTATGGAGATGTTAGTGCCTCATTAGCGCATTGTTTTTATGTCAAATAAGCCATATCCATGTCCCTTCCCTTACCTTGAAACCAGAAGTTCATTTTCCCTAGCTTTTACTCCCAGATCCAACATAATAATTGTATATTTATGCAATGTTGTGCATGCCACAACAGTATCTAAGGGATTTGTCTGTTGGTTGCAATTACAGTTTGTATGTGCTGCCCAGATTCATGGAAGTTCTATCAAGCTGCCCTCTACATCACATTGCACCTAGGTAAGCTGCTTTCCCCCCCTCTGCACCCACTACTCAGAATGTCTATGACTGTATTGTATGCATAAAGTTTCTAATTCAGCTACTCCCCAGAAAAATGAAGGTCTTAAGTAGTAAAAACTTTGTGTAAACAGGGAAAGTTGTTCTTGCAAGTCTCTGGAAAATGAAAATGACAGATGTCCATTACATACCCAAGACTTAAAATGACTTAATTTCCTATCCTGCAACATCTAGGATCCCCTAATACAGTAATCTTTATTACAGTGATAGAGCTCCAGAAGAGTTAGTAGTGTTTCAGAAATTTCAGTTATGATTTTTTCCATGTTGCTTAAGTTACTGAAGCTACTGAAGTCTAGGATGCTCTTTCCTCCTCTCACGATTACCAGATGTGAAATAAAACATATTAGTAGGGACTGCAACACTATGCTGACTTAAATGATTGGCAAAGCACCCTCAGACACTGCAAGACATGGAGCCTGTCTCCTCTGAGGGCTGATCCACAGCATTAATTCATGTCAGGTTGTCAAAGGAGAGCTCTTTCAGCATGGCAGAGAATAATTGAAACACAGTCACAGAATCACAGAATGGTAGTGGTTGGAAGGGACCTCTAAAGACCATCTATTCAAATTCCCCCTGCTAAAGCAGGTTCACCTAGAACAGGTCATACAGGAACATGTCCAGATGGATTTTGAAAACCTCCAGAGGAGACTCCACACCCTCCCCGGGCAGCCTGTGTCAGGGCTCCCTCACCCTTACAGTGAAGAAGTTTTTCCTTAAGTGGAACTTGGTGTTCCAGCTCTTATCCATTACCCCACGCTGGACACTACAGAATGTCCTCTTGACATACCTTTTAAATACTTGTATTAATGAGGTCTCCTCTCAGTCTCCTCCAGGCTGAAAAGTTCTAGATGTCACAGCTCTTCCTCGTAAGGAAGATGTTCCAGTCCCCGGATTATCTTGGTGGCCTCAGCTGGGGTCTCTCTAGAAGTAACCTGTCCCTCTAGAGCTGAGGAGCCCAGAACTGCACACAGGACTCCAGATGAGGCCTCACCAGGGCAGAGTAGAACCTCCCTCAACCTGCTGGCCACACAATTCTTGATGTATCCCAGGATGCCATTGGCCTTCTTGGCCATGAGGGCACATTGCTGGTTCATGGTTAGTTTGCTATTAACCTGCAGGACCAACACAGTACTCCAGGTATGGACTTACCAGGGCAGAGGGAGAGGGTAACCTCCCTCAGCCTGACGGATACACTCTTCTTAATGTACCCTTAATGAAACCCATGGGCCATAAGGGCACATTGCTGGCTCATGATTAGTTTGTTGTACATAAGATGTCACAGGCCTCTCTCTGCAGAGTTGCCCTCCGGCAAGTCAACCCCCAGCCTGTAGTGCATGGGGTTGCTCCTCCCCAGGTGCCCCCCAGTTCCAAAAAGACAGAGAACTTCTGTAGAGTGTCCAACAGAGGGCTACAAAGATGATCAGGGGACTGGGGGGTGAGGGGGAGGGTGGCAGGGAAGTGAGAGAATGTCATTACAATAGGCAATTAAACCTGCAGGTAACACCTGGAGATAAAGCTGCACTGTCCATAGCAAGCTAAAGGGCTCTAAAATAACTCATCACTTACATCAGATTTATTAATTACTTTCCTCTGGTACAGCCAGGCAATTGCAACCTACCACTTGAAGAGAGGTGGTTTTCCCAGCTGAGATGCAAAAGCTTTCCACTGGGATAAAACACGAAGTAGAATTGGTTATTAGTGCCACCCTTTGTCTTTATTACGTTTCATCTGAATAGACATTGTATCCTGCTCAGGTGGTGGGAAATGTTTAGATTTCAAATACCATCCATACTCTTAAACCTAAACGTGTCTTTGCATGCTTGTCTTCTATCAGTGTATTCCTATTAGCTTTTTAAATTCAAAGGTGTGGTTTTACCTGATCCTTGAAAGCCAGATATCATATCTCATTTTAATAAAATCCCTCAATTTTTTGGTAGTGGTTAGCTGTGATAAAATCCATTTAACAGAAAGAAAAAAAATTATCTTGAAAGGGGCAATAATTAAACATATATCAGACAGCAATGAATCACTTCAAGGATACAGTCTCTTTAAGAGCACTTCTAGCTTTTAAAGGGGTTCAGCACAGCTATTTGTTATTTGATTGGTCTTTACATATATATTAAGCTTTGCTTTCCTGACATTTTGATCCATCAAGAGATGCATGAAATGGAAACTTTATCATGAATGAGGTTAAATAGATGCTGCTATTTCTTCAGTGTTCAAAACCTCATATTTGAAATGGAAACAAAATGGATACTGGGAATAAATTCTGCAGTTACACTGACCACCAAAAAGCAAGAAGCAGCTTACGGTATAGTAAGGGCAGAGGGAAACTCATTAAAGAGCTCAATAGTGTTACTGCTGTCAGGCATAAACACATGTTGTCAGCTTAAGCATTATTTGGCTGGACTTTCAGCCTTTTGCAAAATGCCTCTGTGCATATAAAACCAACAACTTTGCATAGAATTTAAATGATACCCTAGGTATTTCTTAAAAAAAAAAAATCTTCTTCTGGTAACTAATGGAATAGCCAGGTCCTCACTTAATTGCTTTACTAGCAGCCAAACCTTCTCACTTGTTTCATTTTATTTTTACAAGCCTATGATGATTCATGGAAGATTACATGACAATATATCTTTCTCCAAAATAGCTATACTCTTACTGACATGCAGAAAACCCAATAAAAGGTTTATATTTCTCTTCAGTTCCCTCACTCAAAACAGTAAATATAATACACAGCAACCAATCCTCTATTATGAGCATTGCTTTCAAATACATTTTTCTTCCTCAAAAAAAACCCCACAAATTCTTTTTTCAAGTGCAAGCAACGAATATTTACTTCTTTTTTTTTTTTTTTTGCATTAAGTTCCACAATTGATCCAGGGACCTCAGTTTCTTTGACAAGAAGATAATGAGAATTTCTGTAGGTTCCCTCACATCACTGTTATCAGTACAGAAACCGAGATCTTTCACACTGTTTTGCTGATAATTCAAGAAGTTCATGATGTGAAGTTCAAGAGTTCAGTATTTTTTGTTAGTACAGGACATTTTGAGTTCTACAAGGAAAATATACATATTCTTTCAGGTTAATTTTTGAAAAGGCTTGCGAGTTGAAAGGAAAAATAAAACCCTCAAGCTCTGCCTCAAGGGGATCTAGTTTTTCAGCTCATCATGAGAAAAGTAATGTATATGAAAGACACGTAGCTCAGCCAAGTCTTCTAACTAATTTTTCCTCCACTCTTTTTTTTTTTTTTTTTTTTTTTTTACTATCTCCTGAATTGGTAATCTTAATAAAATGTGGAAGCAGTGATTTTAGGCAACGTTCACACGCTAATAGAGATACTGCTAGTAGCAGTCAAACGAGCACAAACAGGTAGCTGAAATACAGCAGCAAGACCAAGTGCCTGCCTGGCAGCAGAGCCCCTTGTAGCACCTCAAATCTGGAAAGCAGAGGCCTGGGAGAGGATTCATTTTCCTAAATGCAGGCTTATACTGGGAGGGAGAGAGGATGTGGACCGGGAGAGCATACAAGCTACTGCATATTCTTAATATGCCAGGATAGGGAGGGAAAAATATTTTTCATTTGCATGTGTTTCCAGATAGCCTAACTTCTCACCTGCTGCCACAGTCATCTTCTGCCTGTTACTGGATTCTCTTTAGTCAATTTGCCTACTCCTTCTCCACAAACACAGAGATATACACCCACAGCTCTTGCACACAAAGGCAGACAAGCCTTCTAACTAGCTGTAACGGAAAGGTGCTGTCAGCTCTAAGGCATGGCTCCAAGAAGCTGCCCAACACCTGCTGATGGTGTACACCACACCTTCAACACCAATCTCCTGTGACCCTCAGTCCCTAGATTTCCAATACTCTCCAAAGCAACATTAAAACAATTCCTTAACACTACAAAGACGATATCTGGAAGAAGACAAAGTGAGAAACCGGAAAGCCAGGTTATGACACTATCCATTAAATACCAGCTTTGGTAATCTCATCAAGTAATGTCAATTACTCTCTTATGCATCTCAAGATCTATTTTATGTCACCTCAAGATGTGGGACAGATTTAAAAGAAAATATTCAAAGGGAAAAACACAGACCAACAGCTCAAAAAGAGCTCAAATTCATTACTACTCTAATATCAAAGGAAAATGAAGTCTAGCATATTCTGTCCAACTTTGCAAACCACTGCCATTTGAGAATGCAGGAAAAAAGACAGCCCTTTTCCTTTCAAATCTCACAGCTGTAGTCCTGTAACTGAAAGTCAAATTATACTCTACGTTCATGCACAAAACTTAGAAGTATGACATTTCCTAAACTCCTGGACACTTCAGTTTTAAACTAGCCCACAACCCTTCCTTTCTCAGTATAATCAATTTATAAAATTCCTATATTAAAACTTCAAAAAGAAATTTAAGCCTGCTCAACTCTGAATTCCACCATCTGGTATGACATATTTCACAAAGACCATCAACAGTGATCTTTAGATTTTTTACACTCATCTTTTGCACCAAGTCTAACTGAGTTCAATTGGACATTGTTGAGCCCAACAGAATTAGCAGAAAGGAAAGAGAAAACACATTCTAAAAGGTTTCATAGTTACTGACATCCATTTAATGGGAAGAGTCCCAATCTTCTGTTTATTCCAAACACCGGGAAGGAGGGAGACTGAGTAGATAATACAAGAACCTTTATTAACTACCCATAAGACAGTTCCCAGTTGATCAGCTTGGTCTAGTTTCTGCTCTACTACATTGCTATGCATTATCTTAGCCCAATTTCCTTACCTAGACAGATTCAAACCAGTTCTTAATTTTGCAAGAAAAACAAAAAATTTGCTGTGTTTAATGTACCTAATAAACCAAAAGCTCCAAGGGTTAAAAACAAACTTCACAGCAATAAATCCTGGAAAGACAAGAGTCATTTAAGCTAAAGGCTAATGCTGACATTAATGGCTATATAAAATCCGTTACTTTGGAAAACACTAGACTATCCATGACTACCTGTCATGGTTTTGTGTGGAGCTGTTTTTTGCTTGGTAACATGGGAAGGAGGCTGCAGTGCTGGTCCCAGTAAACAATTGTCAAAACATCCCGACTCTGAGGATGACCCACCTCCACCATCACTACTTAAGAAGGGAAATCTGCAGCTGAAAGAGCAGGTGGAGTGGTACAAGATGGAGATGATCATGCAGACCCCACAGTCAGAGAAGAAGGAAGGAAAGAGGCGCACTGGAGTGGAGACCCCACTGCAGCCTGCAGCGGAGAATGCAGCTGTGCTCCTTCGACTCATGGAGGGCAGTGGCAGGACTCAGAGCCACCAACAGCTTCAGGTGAGTGCAGCCAGATGGGCAGGATACTGTGTGAGGAGGTGGCCATGGCACAGTCCGTGCTGGAGAGCCTGTGGGCCCCAGAGACACACACAGGAGGCAGAGAGGAACTGCAGCCCTCAGCATGAACACTCAGAGCAGCCCATGCAGGGCTGTCAGGTGTGTAAGGTACCTCACACTGGAACAGGGAGGACCAGCAAGGAGTCCATCTGCCTTGAGCAGCAGAAACAACCAGGAAAGGACTGACTGAAACCCCTATTCTCTGTCTCCCTGCACTGCTCAAGTGGAGGAGGTAAATACACAGAGACCAGGGCTCTGAGTCGGGGAAGAAGGGAGGGGTGAAGGGAAGTTGGTCTTAAAGGGCTGGTTGTGCTCTTCAACATCATTCCATTTTGTTCTTTCCTGTTTGTTATGTTTTTTGATTTTTATGGTTTTGGTTGTTGGTGGATTAAATTAATTTCTGTTTCCTCCCCTAAACTGAGTAGTCTTGTCTATTTTGTCTGGGACCGTAAGTGGCAATGTAGTCCTCCCTGCCCTTAGGGAGTCCCAAAGGCCTTTGGTACTTCTAGCTGATTGTGCTCCTTTGTTTCTAGATGGGCCTAAACCACAACACTACCACATAAACAAGGTTCTGGAACAGCTTTTTCATGGAAGTATTACAGGCTAGGTAATTAGTTTTATGTTCCATCTCCAATAGTTCAAAAAAATATTATAACCTGATAGCCTGAGTCCAGTGCATCATTGTCATTGTCAACATTCTTTTTTTTTTTTCCTAACAAATTGACTGTACTTACTGACAGATGCCCTTTGAGGAAACTCTCAAAGTATATTGAAAACTCCAGCTCACAACTAAGATCAGCTGTAAAATACCTCCAGAAGTAAAGATCATCAGATCATCTAAGTTCATCCTCCACAAGAAGCACATCTGTCCTGTCATGATGAAAAATGTTCTGGATAGGTGTCCCTGAAAGGTTTACATAGAGCTGTGCATTTACATAACCCTCTAACCTTTTCCAGCTTAGGCTGGAGAGGTCATTCACACAGACCAGTAGCTGGCTTCAAAGCTAATGGCTGAAAAAAAGTGACAGCAATGTATCCTTCCTTACCCTCTCAGCATGCCCACTCCAATTACTCTCCTATCTACTGACTTCTGTGCTCACTCGCATTTCATTTTTCCTCTCTTTGATGATACAGACATCCTGGCTCCATTTGTCATAGGGTTAAATAACCATCTCTGATTTCAGTAGATTCTATGAACTGCAAAACAGAGCCCTGGACCAATCAAAACTTTCAAGAGATCTTAAAAAAATGTAACAAACAAGGACAAAACCAAAAAACAACATAACAAACTGGTCTCTTCTGAGCTGAAGAGAAGTAGAATTTAGCCTGAGTTTCAATGGCGGTAGAAGCAGAGTCATTATATGGAACTGTCATGATGGTAAATGTAAGTACTCCTTAAAAACACATAGTCACAGGAAAAGACAAAGAATGTTTCAACTTAATGTAGAATATTAATCATTATTGCTTAAAAGACATCAATATGTTGCTTTCTAACTTCAGAAAACATAAACCTGTTTCTGTTTGGCTACTCAGCCATTATGAAAGCCTACTGAAGGCAATGCTCTCTAAGCAGTGCTCACCATAAGGATCTGGTGAGGAAGGACAGACACCTCTAAAACCATTCACTTGTCTGTCTCTTCTTAATATTCAATACTTTACTGTTTCTTCTTGCTATGCACACTCCCATCAAGCCAACTTTTCAAAAATTAATTAACATGACATTACAGCTCACATACCCCAGTACAGGCACTGATGCTCTTAGTTCTGTAATAAAGACAACCTGCCATCTATTCAGATCTTGATTCACATTTCACTGAAGCATACACATACAGAATCACAGAACGATAGTGGTCGGAAAGGATGTCTAAATATCATCTAGTTCACATCCTCCCCCCCGCCCCTGCTAAAGCAGGTCCACCTAGATAAGGTCACTCAGGAATGTGTCCAGGTGGGTTTTGAAAACCTCAAGAGAAGGAGACTCCACACCCTCCCTGGGCAGCATGTGAGAAGGGCTCCCTCACTCTTACAGTGAAGAAGTTTTTCCTTAAGTGGAATTTTTTGTGTTCCAGCTTTTGCCCATTACCCCTAGTCCTATTGCTGGACACTACAGAAAAAAGTGCTGTCCCATCCTCTTGACATACACCTTTTAATTACTTGTAAGTATTAATGAGGTCCCCTCTCAGTCTCTTCTTCTCCAGGCTGAACAATCCCAGGTCCTGCAGCCATTCCTCATAAGGAAGATGTTCCAGTCCCCTGATTATCTTGGTGGCCTCAGCTGGACCCTCTCCAGAAGCTCCCTGTACTTCTTGAGCTGAGGAGCCCAGAACTGCAAATAGGACTCCAGATGAGGCCTCACCAAGGGCCAGAGTAGAGAGGCAGGAGAACCTCCCTCAACCTGGTGGCCACACTCTTCTTCATGCATCCCAGGATGCCATTGGCCTTCTTGGCCACGAGGGCATATTGTTGGCTCATGTTCAGTTTATTATCAATCAGGACTCCCAGGTCTCTCTCCACTGAGATGCTCTTCAGCAGTTCAACCCCCAGCCTGTGCTCGTGCATGGGGTTGTTCTTCCCCAGGTGCAAGACTCTGCACTTGCTCTTGTTAAACCTATTGTTTATCTATAATTATTGTTGGCCTTGTTAATATCATTTTTTCATGAACTGGGAGAACAATACATCATAAATATGGTTTTTGGAATAGAGAAAAATGACATTTTCAATGAATCTGAGAGCATAATTTATTATCTGCTTGCCAAAATTTCTGTATTTAAAGATAAATTATATTCCTGCTCAAGACACTAAATAACATCAGCCTCATTGCTAATTAGTGCCATTACTCTTTTGCTATCCCTCCCCATAAGCAAGTCAACAGGAGGCTGGCTATGCAAGGAAAATGCACTGCTTGTACAGATGCTGCGCATTCACTAAGTTTCCCAGTGCATCCTTCAAATGGCTAGTGCTGCAGAATAGTCCTTTTGGATTTTGTCCTTCACCTATAATTTTTGTCAATGGTGTCAGTGAGACTTGAGCACTCTCATTAAGGCTAACATTAGCAAACATGCCACAAAACTCTTCGCAATTATTTCAAAGCTTGCTTCAAGACTCAACAAGTGTTATATATAACTGAAATATTTGTCACTGTGCATCATCAATAGCTATCTCCAGCAAATACTCCTTTAGACCAAACAGCCTACTTCAATACCTGTATCTGGAGTCACGTTTTTAGAACTTAAAGAACAATTACATTGTAAGACATTGTACAGGCTCATTTGGCTCAGCAGAATTATACAAAGTATAATTTGTGTGTAGCCTTCCTAACTGAAGGAGGTCACTGTGCCTGCTTAATCTGAAATAGGTTTTGGATACTACTAAAATATAACACAAAACAAGTACCACACAAAACAAGAACCTCACCCCAAAAAAACCCAAATGAACACAAAAACTAAACAAAACCCTCAGAAGAGAATGATCTTTTCATTAGCAAGTCTTAAAAAGCAGTCTTTATCAAACATGCCAGATGAGGAAAGAACATAAAAAGCATTTTTTTAATGCTTTCAGTAATAGTCCAATAGAGAAAATGGTAATTTTTTTACCCCACTTGAAACAAAAAACCAACCCACCCACCTAGACATCCTGTGAGGTTAACTAGGAAAATTTAATTCTTTGGCACTGGAAACAGTGGCCTACAGAAAAACTGTTTGTTTCAAGGTTATCGTGGGGTTACAAAGTGAAAACAGACCTCTGGGTTTGAATATAGTGACGTAGTCAAGGCAGAGCTGGAGCAGGAAGCCTGGCTGTCGCAGGAGGATGTCAGGCTCTTATGCAGACACACCCTAAGCAGCAGGGGGACTTTGCTGATGAGTAAAACTTGACCAAAACCCCACCAAAGACATAATGTTCCTACAAGAACTACACTGGCTGAAGCCAAAAGTCTGTCAAGCACAAGGTCTCTTCTGCAGCTGATGAGTATCCAGAGCCAAAAGCAGAAGGTCAGAGCAGACCAAACGCATACCTTTCCCAGGACACACTCCCAGCTTCTTCTGGGAGAAGGCTCACGTCTTTGAAGGTGTTTTGATCCATTAACTCATTGACCTGTTTGCTTGTTTTTAATTTACTACATTTAATTCCATTTGATGTAAGTAACTTACAGTGATGGTTTTGAAAAATACTGGAATGATATTTTGGTTATATTCTAGTCAAAGCCTTTGGCGTTTGCACGTTACAGGTTTTGCAGTTTGGTGTAGGCTTGGAAAATCTGACAACAGATTAAATGGCTCAACATAGTGCCATAGTGTGAGGAAATAAGAAGGAATTCAGCACCCAGGAGAAAAATGCAGACAAAAATACAGAGCACTGTCTTGACTATAATTTGTATCCAATTGTGACAACAGTAATTTCCCACGTAATAACTGACACTGTATACACAGTGAAAGAAAATCCAGCTCTCCACAGAGTTTACTTACTAAAACCCAGTCATTCTGCTTCATTTCCCAGTAATCCTGCTAAATATTTTGTATTACTTACTGTAGGGGTAGAATGCTTTTCCTCAAAATACAGATGTGCACCACAGACCAATTTTGCATTTCAAAACACAAATTCAACCGCCACTGACATAAACAGGATTAACCCACACTCCCCTTTCAGCTTGATTATATTTGTCAATTTAAATGTAATGGTCTGGAAATTGTTGGAAGGTTTTATTTTCAAATAATATTTCTAGTGTGTCTTTAGATCTTTTGTCCATTCCAATATGAGAAAAACTCCAAGTTATCAACTCTTACAGCAATTATTTCAGTCTGAAATATGTCACTGTGTGTAGAGTGAAAGATAATTTTAATTGAAGGACCTGAGGCTGAGTATCACTTAAAAGCAGCAAAGTTTTTAGGCTTCCCTGCTGACCACAAGGGCTTATGCTTACAAATCAGACATGAAATGGAAACTTTCATGTGCCAGATAAAGCAGCTCACACACAGATTTGGATGAACTTCAGGAGGAAGAACAAGTGACTTGGTTCTCATCTTAATTAGGAACTTAAACCACATTCTTACAGGCATCTACAAGATGTCATTCCAGCATATTACCTTTGTTGCACTATCAGAAAAGTCATCAAGCTATTCAGATAATGTCATTCTGATCTCTTTTTTTATGCGTGTTATCTTAGGCTTTAAAAATGTTTATTAAAAAAAGTCTTCAGTCAGTCAAACTTTTGACCCAGCAGTCTGGCGAAATGAAAGTTAACCCAAAAGCATCAAACTATGAATTTCCTTCCTGTATTGCAAGATCATTATTACTGTGACAAGTAAATGGCAAGATCCTGATGAATGGCCACCACTGTTCAATAGAGTGAAGAGAATTTGAAAATGCCTTATCTGTGCTCTCTGGTACAGGAAGATTAGGGAAAGGGTGGATAATAACCTTTCGTATTATCCTCACAGGATTCAGTCTGTCTGGCTCCATGCTGTATTATTGCTTCAGTCCAGGCTATTGTCTATTCCCACAACATTTTCTAAAAAAGGAAAATTCATTTCAGATGTATGAGTTTTGGCTCATTTTACAAGACGAAAGTACCTTCTGGATGGTTCACAACATTGTAAATCATTTCACTACGTTGCAATTATAAAAGTCAACAGACATGTTATGAATGGTACCTACACATAATAGGTTAATAACAACTTGTTTTTCAAGTACTTGGATAAAAATAACTTATTTCACTCTGACAGTTAATGTAGAGAGGTAGGGCTTAATTACAGTAGGTAGGAGCTTGTCAAAATTAATCTCGATATTTGTAAAAAATCACATTAGAAAAAGAATTGCACTTTTTTTTCTGTCTGATCTGTAAAGAGTTTCTAAAGAGATTTTTCTATATGGTATTATTTTCTAGGTTTCTTTACCTTAAATACACCATCTCTTTTTCTGCCCTGTCCTGCTCAATGACCAACTATGAAGATACAATATATTCAGATTCAGTTATTGAGGAGATAGTTTGGTTTGGGTGTAATTTTTTTTTTTAACTTCTAGAAATCAACATTATTTTTTTAATGTTCACCTAGTGAAATATCCAGATAAGTTGACCAAGAAGAAATGGCACAGTTTACACAAAGATATACTTCAAGTGAAAAACGAGGAAAAATTACATTTCTTCCACTACAAATGAGAAAGGATCAGATACCGCTTTTCCCAAATGGAAAAAAGGACAGACATATCTGCTTGCCTAAGAATGGAAGCTTTTACTTTGTTATAAATCTACCAAAAGCAACAAAAAGACTAATCTTATGTTTTTTCCTTCTTCTTAACCTTCATCTTTCTACCTTTAAGGCGGTATATCATTACAAAATCATTTGTAATGATGCTTGGGGCACCAATTTTGCAAAAACCATGGATATATTTAACACCAAGATTGTTCATGTCCTAATATCATAATTATACTTACGTGGTTTTAAAGGATTGACCTGTGTATGTACATTATTAGAGGTATACCAACAAGCAGGATACCAACAAGCACAGAGGGAAGCCTTGGAGCAAGTACAGTCAGTATCAAAACCCTTGTTCTAATTTACAGGCCAGAATTTAACAAACAAAGAAACAATTATAGGTTTCACATTGTATAGTTTTTACAGGGACTTAAGCAAGAGATCTGTGAATGTAAATATATAGACACATGGATACCCTTAGGGGTCTATGTTGGGATCAGTACTGTTTAATATCTTTGATCAACAACATAGACAATGGGATCAAATGCACCATCAGCAAGTTTGCAGGTAACACCAAGATGAGGGATAGGATGCTGTTCAGAGAGATCCAGACAAGCTTGAGAAGTGGGCCCATGTGAACTTCGTAAGGATCAACAAGGCCAACTGCAAGGTCCTGCACAGGGGTCAAGGCAACCCCCAGTATCAAGACGGGCTGGGGAACAAAGAGAACGAGAACAGCCCAAAGACTTGGGGATGCTGGTGGATGAAGAACAGGTCAGGAGCTGACAATGTCCACCTGCAGCCCCAAAAGCCAACCATATCCTGGGCTACATCAAGAGAAGCACGGACAGTTGGTCAAGAAAGGTTATTGTGTCCCTCTATTCCACTCTGGTGAGAGCCTACCTGCATCCAGCTATGGAGTCCTCAGCACAGGACAGATGTAACATCTACATGCTTACCCCATAGATATACTGCATACATACATGTGTATTTTCCTACAGAACTAAAGACTGGAACAGTAATTTTGTCAGTATTGGCTGGTGAAAAAAATTGTCCATGCCTAAACGAGTTTTCTTTATTTGCATGAGCTGTGAAAGCTGGGAGCATATCTGTTAAGGCTACCAAAGTTTTAAACTTGGTATAAGCAAATATGACAGCTATATGGCAAAGCTATATAACAAATATGATAGCTACAGAAGGAAGTATATGCAAACTGTATAGGTTAGATGCTGTGGGTATGGCCTCAGGGAACTCAATGCAGAGTTGATACATGGGAGGCTAATGGAGCAGAAGTGAAAGCAGCTGAGGTCAACAGCATGCCAGCATGAGTTCTCCAATCCTGCTCTCTAAAACGTTATTTTTGTTAAAATGAATTCATTAACTCATTTCTTAACAATGGGTAAATCTGATTCACTGACTAAACAGCACAGCCTTGACTCACAGGTTTTTTTATGTCTGCTCCCAGAGAAATCAATAGTTTTGTAATTTTTAAAGGACCCCTACGTCCTACTCTGGGTGGTCCTGCTCTGGAAGGGGGGTTGGACTAGATCATCTTTCGAGGTCCCTTCCACCCCTTAAGAATCCGTGACCTGAAACTAACTGTTGCTGCCTATCAGTGCTGGCCTACATTATCTATTCAGGTAATATGTGTAAAAGAAAATGCTTGGATGATTAAGCATTAAAACTAGTAATAAGTGTTATTATCTGGATATTCCATGTTCTTGCAGTATTTTAAAAATTTGAATCATTCATGAAGTATGAAATGCCTGCATCAGCCCAACTGACAGGATCAATAAACAGTAATTAAACATCATTAAACATCCCCAGCAGCTAGCATTATTGAATAAACTAAATCAAAAAAAGAGGCAGGGAGGCATGTTTGCATTTGAGGCAAGTCATGATCTTGGTAGATTGGAGTCATGCACCACGGCCTATAGGTCTTGCTGCTGTCAATTGTCTGTGTTCTTTAAAAATAAAATGCATGGAGTGAAAGCTCTGGTCTGACAAAGTTCAGCAATCAGCAGTGCAGTTGTAGGACAGTGTAAATCCTGTCACTGGTTCCTGAGCAGTTTCGGCATTTCCATTAGTAGATTTAGCAGGTGAGCTGTACTCCACGCCTGGGCATGGAAGACCAGAGGAAAGTGCCATTATCATTTGGTTCTCACGGCCACTGCACAGTGCATGAAATCAGAAGACACTGTTCATGAGGTCACTATGATTTAAACAGTATTTCATTGTGCATTAACAGAGTTTCTCCATTTTTACATCCTTTTATCAAACTCATCTTTCAGACTAGTTTTATCATGCTGTTCCTCACCCTTCCTTTTACCATTATTGTTACATATATAAGTCCATGGTTCTGTACACTTTGCTTTTCTCTCTCCACACACGAAAGTCCAACCACAGAGGGACTTTAACGGCTGCCAACAGCACTGAGTGCTGCCCTGAAGTATGGTAGCAGCTGTTTCTAGCTTTTCACATCACCACAACCACTATGTGGGATGTTTCACACCTGCAGGCAATTCCTACAGGTCAGTCATCTGCAACGCTCAGCTCCAAGTGTGAAACCACAGAGACCTCAGCAGGCTTCCCACTGAGTGGGCTAGTCCACTTGAAAATCAGGTATGAAAGACTAAGGTGAATGACACAGCTTGCATGTGTATATAAATATAAGAATTCATCATGCACGCTATTTTTCTGAAGGAGAAGGTAATGATACATTTTTCTCCCACATTTATCATTTTCAAAACAATTGTCTGAATTCAACAATGTTTCTAAAGCTAAAAAAAGCATACTTACAAGTCTTATGTTTCATATTTTATTTCTAATAAAATAAAAATTAACAGCAATGTCTGCAGCAATATTTCCTTTGGAATTTTCTAACAGCAATAAAATTATTCACAGCACAAATACCTTCTACTGAAGGGGCAAATTATTCATCAGTATAACATTTAATCATTCAGAGGGAGGGAACAATGAAAAAAATGTACTACTACTGCCACTTAGCATTTTAGCACAAGCCAACTACTGCTTCATGTCATAGTTCAATGACCTTTTTTTAGTGGTAAGGAGAGGGTAGTACTTTTGAAAGTCTTCTGGCATAGCAAAAAGTTTATAGAGATATCCCGACTCACCATACAAAGTCACATTATGAAAGTATTAAACTGCAGAATTATTCAGAAGTACTTTTACTCTCCAAATTTACAGTCTAGGGACAGGAAATAAATTTAAGTTATGCACTACTAGTTCCAGACTCTGCTCTTCCAGCTCTCTGCTCTGAGACCTGTTACAATCTCAAAACAGTTTCTCAGCCATTGTAACTACAAGGAAGACAACAAAAATTACAAATTAGCCTCTAATTTTTCAAGCAGAATCAATCCCACTGAACACACTCTCGTGACTGTCCCAGTCCAGGGCTCTCAATAGGACCTCAAATTCTGAAGTCTCCAACTAGCCAAGAACAACTTTTCTGGAATAATCTCCACCACTATTACATATATTTGTATAAGCAGTATCCTCTAAGCATATAAGAGACTGTTGCTTTAAGCAGCAGTATGTAACACAGCATCAAGAAAAAAAATGAGGCAGAGCGTACACTTAACCAAGAGTCCTTATTTTCTTAATACATCTGTTCAGGTATAATAAGGAAGTTGTGTGATTATTTCCAATAACCAGCATTCCATGGGCAGAATCATTAATGAAATATTCAGCTTGTCAACAGGGACTATCTGTGACTCATTTCAAAGTGTTACTTATAATCCATTAATCTAGCCCAGGAAGAAAATCAAGAGAAGTGTTGCAGTAAGGCATGGCTCCTACTCGAGGAGCCAGAGCAAAGGACATGACTGTGGTTTGAGTTGGCCTCTAATACTGTGATAGTTTTTCCTGGCTAAGAGAAACCTAGAAACAGTAGCAGACCTTCTCTCTTTGTGTTAGAGCACACAGTAGTATCTAACTTAAAAGTAACAGACCTCCTAACAGTGGACAAAGACGGCACAAAAACCTCTACCATGAGAGTCTGAAGTCCAAGAGGCCTCAATGATAGCCTTCAGTCCCACATAAGGAAAGCCAGATCTCAGTTTCACACCTCTCAACTCCTGCATGTTGATAGCTTTCATCACAGCTCTAGCTTATCATATTTCAGTTTTTCCCAGTTTTATAAACTGGAAGAAAACAACTCTTGCACCCACAAGGGTTATAATGACCTGAAGGTATCATTAAGTGCCATTAGCCAGGATTCCATCCTCACTGTTTTGCATGGGAATTCACAGAGCACACACAAAACCAGTTTAAACCATAATACTTAGATCCTTTTATTGTATTTTAAATTATTATTCTAAAAAGAATCATTTAGGTTGGAAAAGACCTTTAAATCAAGTCCAACCATTAACCTATCACTGCCAAGCCCACCACTAAACCATGTCCCTAAACACCACATCTAAACGTCTTAAATATCTCCAGGGATTATGACTCAATCACTTCCCTGGGAAACCTGTTCCAATTCTCAACAACATTTTTGCTGAAAAAAGTTTTCCTAATATACAATCTAAGCCTCCCTCAGCACAACCTGAGGCCATTTCCTCTTGTCAGTCTCTTCTCCCAAGTAACAAGTGATAAGATATCCACCTCACCACAACCTCCTTTCCAGTAGCTGTAGTTAGCAATATGTTATCAATTGTCATAAAGATACAGGTGTTTGTAATGTTAATAAGTATTCCTTACTATTTCAAAGTCAACATGAAAAATCCACCACCTTTCAGCTTCAACTGTTTGGGCACAAATCCCTGTCAGCTGGGTTTCCTTCAGAGAAATCATCTCTCAATCAGTTTACAGGACACAGATTCTTAGCAGTTGCTCTCCAACCTGAAATTATACCAAAAAAGTGTGACTCAAATGTTAATGAGGAACTAACCAAGACTCCTCCACCTGTCACTGCTGCAAAGCCTTGTTCACCTGTGCTTTGACTGAGCTTACAAGACCAGGGAGAAAACAATCATGTAAAACATTAGTGTCATGCTCTCAATACAAAACCCTATCAGCAGTTAATTTACAGTAAAACAGTCTTTGCCAAGCAATTAAGCTCACAGAAGATATACAGACAACAAGAATTAAACTCATCAACTAACTACATAAAAGCTGCAGATAACAGAAGTGGCGAGTGCTTGACTCTTCTCCAATCTGTGCAGCACAGTGCCTCCTACCATCTCCTTCCCTGCACTTCACATGGGAATGTGACCACTTTCTTCTTACTGACCTCACTCATGTCATGGCTCAAGTCACTTTATCCTTGACTTTCAATGCCTTCTTTAACAGCATTATCAAACAGCAGCAAAAAAAAAAAAAATACACAGAAAATAAGAAAAGTGAAGACTGATCACTTTCAGATTACTTCAGTCACCAACACAGAATTCAAGTCTTCTGCACCAAGAACAGATGCAACATGCATGAGCAGGGTAGTCAAATAAATAGAGTTAATATCTAGGGGACAAAGGGAGATACAATAAAAGCATTACTATTTATTTAGTTCAACTAATTGTTTAACATGCAGCGATCCAGGTATTATGTGAAAAATGGTAATGACTACAGTTCTGCAAGAAGGAAGCAAAGTTTTCAAACTATTTTCAGCAGAATTTTACAGGGAAATACTGAAACCATTTTCTCTATTCTCAAGACACAGTGGGAAATATTTCCTAAAGTAAAATTTAAAATAAAAATATGAAGCAAAAACTAAAAATGTTCTGTCCAGAGTTTTAGCTTATTCACTTAATTTCTTGCTGACTTAATCAGTCAGTGGCTTTGCCAACCATCATCCAAAGACACTCCAATTCTGACAAGACCTGCAGTCAACATGAATACAACCAGTTATCTCTTTTCGGCACAACTGTAGACAATGAACTGAGCTCCCAACATATATTTGTTTAAAAGATGCATTTCACAGAAACTACTCCTTCTGCAATATACTGCAGTTGAGAGTTTTTACAATGCTTCGAGTCACTTCCCTGAAATGGAAGTACTGATTATTTCATGTATGAGATCATTTGCACCTTATGACAGTAAATTAAATCAACTAAGCATGTACATTTTTTTGCTAGGTTAAAGACAGGTAAAGAAGAAGAGACGTGAATATTTAATCATTTTTTTAATATTACACTAGCCAAAAGATCTTCCAAAGTCTTATCTCTTCAGTAATACTTTCCTTGCTTGACTCCCCTAAACCTTTTTTTCCTCCTGTAAACTATAAGCATGTGGAAAGTGAAAAACAGGCAGTGTGCTTCTCTGCAAAAATAGCATTTCTCTTGCCAAAGAAAAATAGAAAATAAAATACTTGCAGGTAAACTCATGTTTATTCAGCAAAAATACACAACTTCAGAACATTACACGATGTGTCTTTAATCTGGTATTACCTAACTTATGGTTGTGAAAGATGGAAATTCACCAATGTACAGAAATGTACTAAACACATTTGAAAGTGAACCTTAAAAACACAACAGTCTTGAGCTACACTTGGCATGGTAAAGCTGCAGTATACCAAACCAACATGATTTTTATCTGGTTTGCAAGTGATATCCCAGTGTGTTGAGTAATAATTATTGGTCTGTCAGTATATTTTTGAAATTAACAGATGACCAAGTCTGTAAAAAAACCCCAATCAAACAACAAAAACCCACTCATCTAAACTGAGTGTCTCAGATAAACACCATTAAAATCAGTAGCATTTCTTTTCCACTTTGTTTTCTAATCCTTAAGATTCTGTGATTCTGTGCAGCTCCAAATTCAGTAGTTGGACACAGATTTTCAGGCATTCTGTCTTTCATGATGGCATATTAAGATCAGTTTTGCTTTAGGTTCCTCAAGCACCAAACACTTCAGGTTTGTATACGAGTCCAGCACAGGGCCATCAAGATGATCAGGGGACTGGAACATCTTTCATACAAGGAAAGGCTGCGGGACCTGGGGCTGTTTAGTCTAGAAAAGAGTAGACTGAGGGGAGGTCTTATTAACATTTACAAATATCTAAAGGGTGGGTGTCAGGAGGTTGGGAAATCCCTTTTTCCTATAGTAGCTAGCAACAGGACAAGGGGTAATGGGATAAAGCTGCAAAACAAAGTTCTACTTAAACATTAGAAAAAACTATTTTACTGTGAGGTTGACGAGCAGTGGAACAGGCTGCCCAGAAGAGTTGTGGAGTCTCCTTCCTTGGAGGTCTTCAAGACCCTCCTGGCCATGCTCCTATGTGACCTGATCAAGGTGAACCTGCTTCTGCAGGGGGGTTGGACTAGATGATCTCTAAAGGTCCATTCCAACACCTACCGTTCTATGATTCTATACAATTACTGAGTCTAATCAACAGCAGCTTCTTCAAAGAAGCCATTTATGAATACAGAACACATTACACAGGTCTACACACTCCACCTGTGTATGCTGACAAGCACATTATTTATATTTAGTACCAAATTTGTCTGTCCGGCTGATGACTTCTGAAGGCTAGAGGTGGTCCTGTTTCACTGTGGAAATAAAAACATTCTGCAGCATACCCTAAGATGCTGTGCTGTGATCTGCCACATCAGGGATGCTACACTTTTCTTGGTAGGACAAAGTAGACAAGAGAAGAGGATGGCGAACCAGGATAAAGAAAAGACACACCGCTATCTTAGCTTTGAGCAATAATATTTTTATTTACCAGAATTCTATAAATCAGTTTTAAAAGCTCACAACTTCTAGAAGCACCTTCTGCAGAAAGGAATGAGCTTGCGCATCCAAGTCTGTCTTCTCTCATTCTGAAAAGTTTTTCTCTGAAATGCATGACATTGAAAGGAGGAAGAAGTAGCTATTCACTTTCTTCACCTTCATGAATGATATTTCTTATTGCAAACATGCTTTACAATGCCTTGGTTGGAGACCAAAAGGTGTAATGTAATATTCATAGAAATAATCTGCATTTGGAAAAAAAAATAAAACAAGCTGAAGTGATGGAAGGTTCAGACCATGAGAAAAGACTCTAGTTTGAGACAGCAGCTTTTATAGCCTAATCACTTCCAAATTCTCACAAGTAAAGCAGCAGTTTGAGCAACTATGAATACGGGTCAAATTATACAAAGAAATCTTATTCATCTCAAAAGTACAGCTTTATGGTTATATAATAGCTGAAGTTGGAAAACTGATGCAAAGGAAAGTTAAATATCCAAAATGCACAGCTCAAAAATCACATTTTAAAAAAAAAAACAACAAAACAGACTGGAAAAATCTGTTAAATAGATAAAACTTTAGATGTTTCTTTTATACTATCCCTATGCACCCTACCTTACAGCCCATTAATATCTTCACCGTATCAAATAAAATGGTTACAAATCTTTCCACTAAAGAGTAATTTTAAAAATCCAGGATTTAAAAAGGCTTTTGAAAAGCACTATATTGAAACATGAAATGTCTGTCACTTTCTTTTAGTCTGACTGATTGATTTAGATTGTCAATTCACGAGGCAAGGATTATACTGGTGTTCATGCCTCTACTGCAGTAGTGTTCTCTGTTTCCTTTGAAGCCTCTCAATGCCAGCTCACTACTACTAGCAAGAATAACTGATTCCCACAGTCCTACATAGGAGGGATACAGGACAATTTTTCTTTTAAAAATTTATATATTTATATTTTCATATACTGTGCACATATTTTCATACATACACTGTATACTTGGACAGAAGTGAGGTTTCTAGGTCTGGGGTTGGATGTGCTTTGGTTTTTTTTGACAGAAGCACTCTTCTACATCCATCCAATGTAGAAAGCTGTTGTACTTTTTCCTAAGAGCTAGCCAAGTACTTACAAATAAAACTTTCAAAGTCTCCCATTAGCATTTAAACAACACTCTGTTTCCCAAATTTCAAATTCAGAACCAGACACAAGCGTACCACAGACCAATAAACACCAAATGGAGACTGAAAAACAAATCTAAAATAAAAGTTACAAACCCCCCCAAAACTTTCAATGTATTTCTATAGCCAGCGTATCCTTCCAACTGTAGCTTATAGTGTTTCCCCAGAGAGGCATCCTCAGAATTAATGCTTCTCATATGTGCATCCTAAAACCTGACATGCTCATTCACTGTGCAAATGTGCTTGTTGAAATTGAGTGGAAACACCCAACTACAAAGCACTAGAATAAACTCGTGGAGATATCAATAAAGATGGCTAAGAACAGGAAAACAACACTTTGCAGGAAACAACCCCCACATCCTTCTATGCCAGATGTAATGAAAACACCTTTTACTCATCTTTTACAACTGTTTTAGTATGATAAAAGACGCTGCCTTCCTTCCCTTGTGTACCTTAGATCTCCCTACAAAATACTAAACCCAAAAGCAACAAAAACGTAGATTAAAATTTCTAAATTCAAGCAATGAGATAAATCATATTGTTCTCTCGCCAAAAGACCATCAGCAGTCTCTCAATCTTTGTAAAGTCTGTTTCTCTGAACAAACTCCATCTCTCTGAAGACTGACAAAAAAAAATAAAAATGAAGCATCGCTCTGCTGCTTGGATGGCTGGCACTCTGTACCATTTCAAACACACATCTGCATCTTCACTCACTAAAACCCAGCACCAAGGTTCCAAGAACAGTTACTCAGATTCCTCCCAAAACTGCCAAATTCAGAGTTTGCTGACTTCTAAAAAGGCTCAGAGAACAGGCAAAGCTGAACCAAGGAAGCACGCTTAGCTGACACAGCTGTTCACATCATTTCTTTCACTTCAGCAGAGTCAGCTAAATCACTGGTACACTGACCACCCTCTTAGGGGATATAGCTTGCCTTCTAACACTTGGGTTTGCTTTATTCCAGTCCCAAAGATATAGAGATTAATGAGACTGTATATGACATTAAACCATATGTTGAATGATTTCAAAACTAGTCTCTAAATAGGCATAGCGTACTGTAACATTTCAAGTGTCATCTTTTCTCATGCTAATTCATGACAGATTTTGAGCAGCAATGTTCAAAATTTAGCAATTGAAATATCTGGAACATGGAATAAGGATTGATCTTCTTTTTGCATGCCTACTTTGTTTTGTTTGTTGAATGAAAAAATATAACATGAGATAGTTACTAAGAGTATAGAGTTAGAGCAGGCTAACTCAAAAAGGAGTACCACAGAACAGTAGGTGGATTTCAAGTCCAGTTTTGTACCTGGATTTCTCTTTTCATACTTAAGCTGTCATTGTACATATTATGAACATGGAAACTCATTCCTTGTACATTCAAGGTCCCATTTAAATTAGTGAAATCTGTAATTCTAGAAGAATAAAATATCAGACCTATGTGAAACAAAATGTAAGAAGGTGAATAAAAGAAGTTGAAGTCTTTCCTCTTAAATTTTACTTGTTCTTGGATGACACAAGCTTGAGTAAGCTTTGTTCTGGCTTTATAGTGAAGCCCTCTGTACAAAGAGGCTTTTCATCCCAAAAATCTGACCTCAAAAGCAATAAAAAGAAGTAGGTTCATATGAAACTTCCAAAGAGTGTAAGATGTATCACTACCACTTTCTTCTTCAAGGGGTCAGATGAATCTCATCCTAACTCAGATGTCACCAAATTAAATATTTCAGGCTGAACTAATCATGTCAGCCAAAAATAGGGGCCTAACACCCATTCAAACTTTCAGAATGAAAAAATGTTAAGACACTTAACATTAGAAAAGATGAATCTCCTTAAGTGTCCTGTGTGCTCTAGATTCTCCTACCCTATTTTTAGATTAGCACTTCTTTTTTTCAGGGCTTTATACACTGCTGAACACACAATCAGTACTCAAAGTAAACATCGGGTAGATGGTTTGGCACAGGCTGGTTAACATCACTTGCTATCGTTCCCCTACTAAATAACATGGATTCATCATGGTTTTGACAGTCACTTATTGATAAAATGTACAATACATGAACTTGGAGAAAACTCAGCTCACTTAGTATCAGAAACAGTAATATCAGCTAAGACACATGCAATTTATAGTCAGACTCCATTGCTCTGCTGTAGTCTAGCACACATATCTCTATTCACCCCTGCTGCCTCTGAAGTCTCATTTCATCTCTAAGCGCTGGAGCAAAGGAAAAACTTAGCAACTTTCAGCTTCTCCCAGAACAGATCTTTAAGAACTTGGGGTAATACAGCCAGACAGCACATACTTTGAGGTGGCAGAGAAGTATTATGCTGGTACTCTTACATTAGGCAGGGTGATATTGTTTGGTTTTAAAGTATGTAAATAAAAATGGACAGGAAACTTCAAATGAGACGGCATCTTGAACATACTGGCTAAAGTAACTCAAGTTTCCCCATGTGTCTATTTAAGACTCTAGGGTAGCCAAACGAAGTACAGGCATTTAACTTTTTTAATTGTCCACGTTTAGAAACCCAGTAATTGAAATAACTTTTTTGAAGTTAAAATATATGGGAATTCTCAACTAACTCCAAAGCTCACATTTCATCAATGCTTGTCTTATTGAAAATACTCTCTAACATGGCCATTTTCTTTTCTTTAAATGCAAAAGTAATTGTAAATCTTTACTGCAAGAAAACCTGAAAGCTGCCATTCTAACAACTTCCTTGGGAACGACCACAACCTCACTGCAAATCCAACCAGTCAAGGATATACTGTCCCAAGGACTCTAGGTGGAACTTAGGTCATCTGAGCTGAGGCCCAATCAGTTTTCCCAAAATTTTTAAGTTAAAAAGGAAACTGTTGACTGTGGCCAAGCAAATTAGAGAATTCAAAGCAAAGCAGGTAAACCAACCATGTTAACAAGTAATATACTGGCATGCAAATTAATAACTTCAATGGCTAGTATAAACTGTTTCCTATATGATACATACTTCAGAGTATACATGGAGGTAGCTTCTTGAACTACAGAACTTAAAAATCACAGTAAGCACAACACAAAAGAGACAAATGCAAAGCAATACACATAGAAATAAGTCACAAATGTACACTGCTCTTCATTTTGTACTGGAACTCCACAAAGTACTCATTAATGACATCAGCAGAACGTCTGTAACAGACTGTGGGATTCTAATATAAAACATAAGTTTAAGCAATCAGATTAAAACTTTGTTCTTAACTTGCTCTACTAAATAGCACTTACTGAACAGCTCACACTCTGAATTGCGTTCCGAAATGCCAATGTGTTCTTTAATCTTTATAATATTGTTCATGGTTTGTGTTAATTAAAAGATAAAACCTCTGGATTAAGTGATGAATACTTAATATGTTATGATTCTTTGGATTTCCATTACCTCATAGCAGGGAGGGGGGAATAAAAAAAAAAAAATAAATGCACTCTTAGCAAAAGGATATGGTGCTTAAGTGACTCAGAAAAAGAGGCTGGAAAAAGTAGTCTATATTTGTTTAATGAGAAATTCTAGCAATAATAACAGTTCTTTTAAAAACATTATACGAATCTCTGTTTTCTCTTCCAGGTTTTTTTAATATAAAAAAATAGAAATTATTCTTTTTGTACTCTTTAAAGTCCATTAAGCCCATTATGCTTTTCCTACTCTTTAAAACGAAAATAAGAAATAGAGAAATCATTTAAAAAATTAGACATTCATTTAAAGAAATAATTTTAAAGTATTTTGGCTATCTGAAAAGAATAAGGAATGCCTGCATTTCCAGAAAATATCATACTTATTCTCCTAAGAAAAGGTTCCAGCTCACCACTCAAAAAAAAAGGAATAAATTAAAAAATATGCTAGTAAGTGCATTATGACTTTAGCACTATTGTTTTGGTCACCAGAAAGTAAATTTATGTTAAGAAACTATTCAAAACAGTCAGTTTTCCATTTAACTACTACCTAAAGCATGCTAAAAAGAAGTTGTGTTAAGCAGTTAAAGACTTCATGAAGACTGTGAGAAAGCAAGATACAAGGGACACAAAGTGGAAGCCATAAAGTGCTGCTACACATCTGGCAGCACACAAGGTGTCCCGTTCGGATTGGGACCTGAGCCCTGCAGGGAAGTAAAGGATTCAGCTTTCTCCCACAGACTTCTGGATGTTGTACCACTCCAAAATGCCTTTCATCTATTCAAGAAGAAGGGCATAGCAGCCTGAAAGCTCCTGGAACACTTATCTTTCAGGCCACAGTAGCAGCTACCATTCAGAGAGGGCTGGTGAGTAGGTGAAGGTATGCGCAGAAAAGGCTTGCTGACAGCATGGAGACCATATGGCTCCACATTAGCCATGTGCCAAAGTCTAGCCCAGCTCAGTCAAACTGTAACAGAGAAGTGTAGGGATCCAGATGTTTTAATTCATGCAAGACAGCAAATCCTTTCTGTTTAAAAACAGCATTCCTTCCTGCATGCTTCTGGAAGGAGTTCAGATATTAACCCATTTGATCAGCATGCTTAAAGAAACAAAAGCAAGACTGAAAGACTGTACTTAGAAACAGATGGGCAAGCTCTGAGCCACTGAGCTCCTTAAACACTGGATGCTCCAAATGGTCAGGAAAAGATAGATGAAGGGAGAAAAACCATCCTCATATTCCATATCAATCTATTTTGAACCTTCTCCTATGTTAGACAACTACTTCTAGACACAAGGATTCATTTATCCAATTTATCCAATGTAAAAGAAGCTAAAAAATTTGATAGGTGTGTTGAATACAGTGATGCTCAAATAAGGTTTTCATAATTAGAAAACAAATAGAAAACAGCACAGTGTCAGTACTTGCAATGTATTTTTATTTTCCATAATTTCTCCTTCCCTGCTCTCTATATCCCAGGCTTGCTAGTTGAAAAGCAAACTTCTTGCTCAAATTAAAAAAAAAAAAAAATTTATATGTAAATCACATCCTGTAAATAACATATAAATTTACTATGTGAATAAACATAGAAGCTATGACTTACTTTGTCAACAATATTTCATAAAGAAAATGCTTTCCAAAATTATTTGAATGAAGAAACAGTGTTGAGTCATTCTACGCTCCTTTCCTGCAGCAGCAGTGATTCAATTAAGTTACGTCCACACATGAAGCTGTAAAATTACATTAAATTTGCAATTCCAAACAAGACATACATTTACTAAAATGTCTGGGTATTAGTAAAAAATGTACTTAGCTTAATATTTTTTATTTTACTTAGCATAGTCTTTGATGGTGGTTTGAGGAGACCACATATGCTCTCATCAATTTGAAAATTAGTTTTTCCATTACAGTATGGTTTGAAATGATGCAGAATTTTACATTTCAGAGAGGTTTCCAAACATCTACTGGTTTTACATTAACACTTCAGTTTTCAAAGCATTTTAAAAGCACAATGATGTGCATGCTTCTAATCATCCCTCTTCACAAGTTCTAATTCTCCTGTTCAACACACTGCTGCATTTCACAGCCTCTTAAAAACTAGATTTTTTTTTTTTTTTAAGCCAAGCGCTGCATAATTTTTTTTTTTTTAGCAAAGCCATCAATAATTATTTTATTTTGAGCATTTCTGCACTGGCAGACAGTAATGGCTTTTTTCACTCATCAAGCAATTATAGAGAACAGTGATTAGCTACTCCTTACAAATATAATTAGCTGATTAAGAAAAAGGACAGAAGAGATCAAAGCTCTTGGAGCATATATCCTTAGATTGCAACAATCAGTTCAGTGACTTAAGAGGATAAAACACTGCATTCACACAACACATGTAAGCTGTCATCTTCTCTAACTGTGAAGTTGTCTCAACCACAATAAAGGAGGACCTTCATTAAAGGCTGAAGAAGTCTCTTTTCACTTTCTGAAAATGCCAAGAGCTCCTGGGGTGCCAGCAGCATGTGTTCTGGGAGATATGGCTTCCTATCACATTGTTCAGTTCTAAGCAACAAACTCAGCGTGGTTTCAGACTTTCAGAGCTTTTCACAGTCTTCATCTTAGAGGCTGCAAAGGGTTAGCTCCTCCAAACCATCCTGAGCATCTCTGAAGCTTCTGGCTCTTCCTATCCACTATGTAGTTGACGAGGTTAAAATCAGTAATCAGAAAGTTCTTTTCTGCCTCACAGACTTTAGAGAGTTCACTGAGTTAGGGTACTTCAGCTTCATGGAGATTACCAAGTCCATCATATCTGTAAGACAGACTTGGTCCAATATCACCACAATGATACACAATCACATCCAGCTGTCATAGAGATTCATCTTGTCAATGCATGGAAGAGAAACCACTTTCTTCAGGGCTAGCTCAAGATCATGCCAAGAGCAAAGGTCCTCAGTAAAGAATCTTGCCACCTTTCAGCAGCAAATATACATTCCTATGACCTTGTCTTCCCTAACATAAACAGATACCAACATGTAAACATGCATGTATGTAATTACTTGAAAAATTCCTAAACAAAATAGTCCCCTGCACATGTCCTTCTCTTCCTGGGAAGGGGACAAAAGCAGCATTTGACAGCTGTTTGTCAAATTAATGCATTCCTAAAAGTGCTTATGAACACCTCTAAAACCTCACATAAACAAGAATTTCCTCCAACATACCAGCTCAGCTACATATAAAACTGCATCGCTCCTGCTGCTGGCTAAGATGGAAATGTGCTCACGTTCCATTGTTCTGCAAAGTTTACTTTAAAGGTTGGGGGGAAAAAAAATTATGGGAAGGAAGAGAAAAATGCCATGCAGCAAAGACAAGCTCAAACAGGGCATCCAGAAAGATGCTGAATTTCAACTTGCCAGGTTTCTGACATGTTATACCTCAGGGGTCAGATTAGATATTTTATGAAGGAGATGAGTGTGATTAGACCTTCACACGGTGCCTAGGGATCTAGGGTGCATGGTAGCACACTGTTTATGAGATCTTGCAAAGTTCTTATGTTAGTCAGCCCTTCCACAGTTTAACCAGAATCCTTCCTAACAGCACTTCTCACTTGCCAATTTGGCTACTGCCCCACTCTGAAGACGCACTACAGTTATCATAGTTCTGCTCCAGTACTGTTCCACTTTATTTCTATATCAGACTTTATGATAGTGTGTATAGATAATCCCGTTTCACAGTTAAATTACCCCTATTCCTACATCCCCTCTGTTTCTCCCATGCTGCCTATTTATGAGTAAGCACAGAAAGGCACTCCTGTGGAAATAAAAGGTTGCTGATTTGTACTCTTTATTTGTAAAGCTCAATTTCCCCTATTTTTCTTCTTACTTGCATGCTCTTCTTTATTCTTTGCCTTCTGCTTCTACAGTGATCCAGCTTCTGCAGAGAGACACAACAGAAATACCTTGTGGGAGAGAGGGGGGCATGCACGCTCATATGCATGAAAGACCCCAAAGATACCTAACCTAAGCCACCTAGACAAAGACCCAATATGACACCTGTAGGATAAAAACTCCTTGTAAAATATGATTTTCACCACTTCCACATCACTTGCTCTCTTGACTCCTTTCACGCAGGGTAGCATTTCAGAAATATTCCTACACTCCTCTTTCTACCCATCTGCACTGTGCCCCATTCCAGATGCTCTAGTACCTCCTTTGTTTTGCTTACTGGAAAACCCTTGCAGAGAAGCATTCAGGCACATACAAAGGTACAATACAGCAGGAAGGTGCATCTCAAAAGAGCTATGACTCACAAACTGAAGAGACTTGCTGGAAAAGATGATACTGCCTTATCTCTTGAGTATATCAGTTCTGCCAAAAACCTAGCTAGAGAGTTCATCTAGTGGTATTCCAACCAGATGTTTGGCCTTTCCATGGGTTTTTTTTAGATAAAAACACTGTGAGCATACATATTTCTACAGAGAATGTAGCATTCTCTGTGCCTGATTTGTCTGTGAGAACAAGCCTGAAAGAACACAGGAGGAACCTTCCCTGCTTGTGCCTCTCTTAAGTGGGTCTGCAGCAACTTCTTAACTGACAGAAATTGGAAAAAAAATCCTATTTTACTGTGAGGGTGAGGGAGCCCTGGCACAGGCTGCCCAGATAGGTTGTGGAGCCTCCTTCTCTGAAGGTCTTCAAAATCCACCTGGATGTGTTCCTGTGTGACTTGATCTAAGTGAACCTGCTTTTGCAAAGGGGTTGGACTAGATGATCTCTGAAAGTTCCTTCCAACCTCTACCATTCTATGATTCTGTGATACTTTAGACTAAAAAAAAGAATTTAAAATCACCTCTTAAAATCCAAAGCATTTTAGAATTTTTCATGATGCTGCTTTAACCAATTATCAAGATAATATGTTGCCTTTTTATGAACATCTCTCTTCAATCAACTAAGGGATCAAATATTGATTATCTACCAAAACTCTGTCATTATTCGCTATTACGCTATTGACCTCAAGTTCTCCACTTCTTAAGCATTGTTTTATTTCTCCCCTTTCTTTAGGATAGGAAGTATTTTGTGTAGTCCTATTAAGATTTGCAAGAAGACATTATATACAGAAGCAGTAGTCCATTCTCTAACATATTTCATCACAAAAAAAATGAAAAATTTTAGGTCACATATAAACAAATGCTTAATGTTTTCTTTTTAAAATACACTCCATAAATTGGTAGTATTTTAAGTGCTTTTTAGAAGGAACATAACCTGTTTTCCTAAACACAATACTGCGTTTTAATTAAGGGAATAGAGAAGAACATAGGTACCTCTAAAACCTATAGTGAGTTCAGGTAAATGTAGGCTACTGATACTTGGGAACTCAGGCAATGGTGTACAAAATACAGGCATTCCATGATGCCCACACTGATATGTTTGCCTGTATCACAGACAGTACATTGAACACCAAGTTCCTGCCCTTATATCTGATCCAGGCTGCACAACCTTCTGCAAGTGGCCATCAGCAGCAGTAAACATCTTTTAGATAACACAGAAAGAGGAAAACCCCAGCTAGTACTATTAACTCAGTCAAGGAACCCATCTTTCATATCTAGAAAAGTATCCTAGCTAGAGGACATCCTGCTTAACAGCATTTGCTGCCTCCCCTAAGTCAAAACATTAAGAAGTCACAAATGCAAGCATCATTCAAGAAAGTATCACACAAAACAAAACTGCAAGAAATAAGGAAACTTTCATATATTAGCACATGAGCTTACCTAGATAAAGGTCTGTGCCACCATTCCAGATACAGCTCCCTAAAACCACCACTTATTTCACAGCAAATTATCACTGGATCATCCTGACTCTCAAATGCCTGCTAGCACTTAGCTCAGTTTCAGAAGGATGGGTGGAGGCTAGTCTTACACAGGATAGCTTCTGCCTTAATAATGAGGACAACTACCAGGACAGGCAAACTCAATCTTTTTTGCAAGCAGGGCAGAGCTTACAACTCAGATCTCTCACTTCTTGGAGAAGCACTCTAAGACTTTGTTAGCTTAAAAAGTCAGTGGAAGTAGTAGCTCCTATTCAAATAAAGTTATATAGTGACCTGGTCACACCTGAATTGCTTAAAGTTCCTTCACACAGCTGAAGGAATTCAGGTATCCAAAAACCTGTCAACATGTGAGGGATAGGTGAAAAGAGGCTACAGACACTTCTAAGCCTATGGTATAAATAATGTATTATGCAGGGATCTTTCAGACTAATTAGAAGTTATCTAATGAATGCAGGTGCCAGACCTGGTTACCTGCAGCATAATATCATGAATTTGTTAAGGATTTAAGAGAACTTAACATACCTAAGGCTACCTTGGGTATATTTAGATACACTGAAATCCACACCACTAAAATTAGCAATATAAGTTTCCTGAGCCACCACCCAGGTCTTACTAGCCACATCATGTGCAGCTTTGGTCCACAGCCATCCCAAATCTTCTAGCTCTGATCCCAGTAAGACAGTTTTTAAGCTTGTGTCTTCTATAGGCATAATCCAACAGTGGAGATTCATAGCCAAATAAACATGACTAGTACCAACAATTTAGCTTGAGCAACACAGTGAGCGTAATGACAGAAACATGCAGAAGATAAAACATCACAAGGCTGACACACAGCACAGTCAGCAGTCTGGCAATAGTTAAAAAAGTTTCTGTGTATGCGCTTTGCAGATGTAAGTTACTTCTGCCAGGATAAGCCTCAAGACTTCATCCTCATTGAAACTGGCTTTGCTGACACGCGCTTGAAAGCCCTTGTGTGTGTGTACTCTCCCAAAAAGTGAATAGAACAAAGGGAAACATGGAATAAGGGATGAAGCCTTATTTATTGTATACTTATGGAGCTCAGGCTGCATTAAGAAAATACAGCCATGATAGGTATGCATCTATCTCATTTTTCAAAAAGGCTTAAAGATACCAGATTAAAAATGTTTTTCTTTCTCCTCTTCTCCATCATGACTGCTTCTTAGCCATCAAACTAATGAGAATCAACTGACTGAAATGCAAAAGGGCCAACAATATTTTCATTTCACTCAAGAGCAAAAGAACAGGAGCCTTTGTCTTGCAATGCAAGAAAGAAAAACACTTGATCCTTCCAGACAATGATGTGCTTAACAGTTCCCCACATTAATATTTTGGTCTTCAGCCTAAGCTCCTTTTACTTGCACATAAGGTTTTTTGCTGCTGTTTTGCTATTTGGTAAACCTACTACAGAAGGTCCAGCAGTGACTACAGGGCTTTGTCTCCTAGGCAATGTGAATTAACAGTAGCTCTTTTTCCTCAAACTGTTGAAACATTGCTCTTTCTAAGAAAAAAAAAATCAGGAATTCCATCTTCATTGCAAATTCTGTCCTGGTCACATATTTTATGTGCAACACTGAAATGAAAAGATAAAATCAGCTTATCTCACTTCAGTAATACAGTATTTTGGCCAAGGTGGTGCCATTCTTATCTGAAGTTGAACTGACTGTAAAACGAGAGAGTATATTTTTCCCTGACACAGAAAGTGCTACTTCCAATATTACTACTCAGAACTATAAATATGTATTAAAAAAGTGAAGCAGGTAAAACATTTCTATGTATCAGCAACATTGCCAAGAGTCACAGCTGTTTTATGCTGCCTTGAGGAGGTTATTAACATTAGCAAAGATGAGCAGTGAACTTAGTAGAAAAGATTTGCATTAAGTGAAGGGGAGATGAAATGATACACAACTATATAAATGAACTATTCAAAAACTACTTTGTGTTTTCTCCCAGCAGCAACCAGAATGCTTTGAACCAACACAGACAGTCCTGTGCACTGCTTGCTGCTTGTCTCTTCCTCTTGGGATCCACAAGGAAAGAAGACAGTGATCCAAAAGTTAGAGGTCTTGTGGCTTTATATTACTGCTCAGATCCAAGGCTTTCATACTGTGAGTCACGGATATCAATGCTGCACCTAGTTTTATGAGATGCTTTGTATAGCATATGATCACTGTTTAGTCCATGTGCTGCACTGTGTTAATTTAGGGGTATAAATTTTTGTACTTTCAAAAGCAGCAGAAGACCATGACATCTGGAGGAACCTGCTACATGGAAGTCATTCATGAGGAAGAGTTTCTCCTTGATAAACAAATAATGATCATTTTGGGCTTGTAATAAGATCCCTGAAAGTACACATCACCAAAATGCTGTTTGTGCACATCACTGTCTCAAGGACAGCTTTGCACTGCATAGACAAATCTTTTCTCACAAAGGTGTCAACCTTGATTAAAGAGGGCAAAGCTATGCCTGTAATCTGTTCCTCAGCAGGACAGTGAAACTGATCAGCTAGGATCCTGTGACCAAAACCCAGGAAGAGCTGCAGCCCCTTGACACAGTGTACATGGAGCCATCACCCTTCACCTCTCCCTGTCACTCCCACTTATCACCACCCTGCTAGCCCTCAGGCATCTGTTTCAGCTTTCATGTCCTCCAGTGCAATGTTCACCTGAGGATAAATCTCAAACTCCAGCCAGCCTCTTTGAGGTGAACTTGGTAAACTTGCCACCACAGACAATGACATGTAGAAAGTAAAAGTCACCCCTACTTACATCTGCCAGGCTTGGCTCACAATTCTAGCTGCCAATGCCACAGGACTATGAAAACCATTTGCTGCACTAAGTTACCCACGAGATGGTCATCTGAAATGTGCACAACTCACTGTAGTCAACTATGAGCAGTTAACAGCACTGAAACAAATTACCTTCTTTATTTAGCAACACGCCTTGAGAACAGATTTTCTCCTGACATAATGGGATAGTTCTGTCCATTATCTCATTAGCTACGCATAGCTGGAAACACCCCGGGCACCACATTGCCAAAAAACTGACTGAAGCTGTCAAAGGCTCTTTGGACAATGTTGACTCCTCCTGCACTTGATTATTGAAAAACAGTGTCATAAAAAAATCACACATTAGATCAGATGACCAAGGGAGTGAAGAGAAAGCAATAATAATGTCACATTTCCTATCAGCTTTTCACCAAAGCTGATATTCTGTATATTTGCCAACATTTTTGAAAGAGTTAAACCATGTGACTAATTTCCTTACAGCAGGAGCTTTTTTACTGATCCTTCACAGCAAACTACAGCAGCACTGGTAGAGCATCCTGCTGTAAGAAGGCATTGATAGATATGTACAGGCAAGGAAGAATTCAACCTTTTGACTCCAGCTGCTTCCTGTACCTACCAACGGAGGAATAACTACTTATTAGCATTTAACTTAGTCCATTCCTCCTCCTCTTTTTATTTTAGTCTAACAAACTTTAAAACACTGCAACATTTAGTAGAATATTTGGCCTAACCCTAAACACTTTGAAGTATTTACCTGAATATAAAAAAAATTATATACAAAGCTGTTGGATATTAATATGGTGAAAATGGTCCTCTACTCAGAGCTGTATGAATACTTATGCTAGTCTGGATCTATAGTTTCACGTAGAACTAAAATCTGCATGTTCTCATCAGCAATTTACATATCAGTGTGACTTTATGCAGCCAGAATTTTTCAACAACTAAAAATCAAGCATCAACTAGGGTGGCATTTTGAGAAATGACCTCATATTTAATAAATACTGGTTTGTGACTTTTCTTTCCTCCAAAATCATTCAATTTTTGTCAAAAAAAATCAAGGCGCTATAAAAGCACAATTAACTATATAGCTGATCAGTCTGTAGAAAACAAAATGTGCTGAGTGAAACAGTTATGTCAGACGACAGTAGAGATTTTTTTCAGCATGGGGCTGATGTTGCCAGAAAAAAATTGGTTGCAAAAGCTTTTTGTATATCTTGAGGAGATTAGAGTGATGTTGCAAGTTCAGTTCTGCTCAGCCAACTTGTTTTCTACTAGAGATGTACATACCTCCCAGGTAAGAGCATGAGCTTTATTTTTTCCAAGAAAATATATTAATTTGGTTTCACATGCTACTCTGGGCTTCCAACATTAAAAGTAATGCCAGCATTCAATCACTCTTGGCTTAGGTTCCTAGTCCTTACAAGAAGCCAGCTGCCACACTCTGCATTTGCCTTCCAATCCACTTGTTTCATATGTCATTGTTCAACACTCCATCCAACTGGCAAGTTTGCACTGTGCTTCTAAGCCTCCCCTAAACCCAAGGCTGGAGTGATATATCCTAAACAAACTCAGCAGCAACTGGCACACGCCGTCATTCGGAGAGTTGTATTAGAGCTGTGATGTGAAATGTCGTTTTGACAGCACCCTAAGGAGTCTACTTCAGTGACACTTTTTTCCTTCAAGACCTCTTAGAGGGCTAATTACAGTTACACACGAAGGCTAGGCAGCAGCCTGTTCTTCACACTGAGCTATTTTTATGGGGAAAAAAATGCATATAACACGAGAATATACTTTAAAATTTCCATGCTAGCATAATACATGACTGGGAAAGAGCTCATGGGTCCTGGTGAGAACAATAGATGATCTACTTCTGATCATATAGCAGAAAGTACTTTCTCTAATTGCTTAGCAAGTTTCAAAGCACTGCATATCAGCATAGCTTCTCTGCAGTATCCCAGAATCACAATAGTATTATTCCCTAATGAGGTATTTCACTAAATCTGTGAATTTCCAGAGAGTCATTTGCCTTCTTTCTCAAGTTAATGGAAATAAATACATGTCTCTTGCTTGCTATTTTAGTGTCTATGCCTTTGCTTTGCTTAAACCAGATTCATCTCCAAACCAATACATTTATTAGTTGCTGAAAAAATCCATCATGCATCTTCACAAGTAAGAAACATTTGAGCCACTGAGTGTACAAGAATCATGTTTACACACAGCAGAAGAGGAAAATTACAATGCACTTTGTGTAAAAAAACATGAAATCCTTGGTTAAGTTGATAATACAACAGACTCATCCATGGGTGTGTTTTTTGTTTTCTTACCTCAAGAATCTTGTCGTGAATTTGCAGGCCTTCTGCTTTGTCTGCAGGTCCATTTTTCAAAATCTTTGACACGTAAATTCCTTCAGCAGGTTCCTCCTGATTGTTCTGTACCAGGTGATACAGAAATTGCAAAAAGGTCACATTAGAACAATACATGAGATGATACTAAAATCATTGGCAATGAAAAGTGCAAAGCCAGCTGAAATATGCAGCTTGCTTTTCTGGCTAAGAATTAAAGTCCTTGGGATTTTTTCTCAAACTTGCTTAATGCAAACTAGTCATTAATCTAATGGACAGAATTAATGAACTATTTCAGCATTTTTTATAAGATTATCCATTCACCTCTGGTTATTGTAGTCGAAATGAAACACAGGGTGCAACAATAATCAGATCTCAGCTAGAATATTTAGAGCAGACCTCAAACTTCACAGCAGTGACTAGCATATAAATGCATGGAGAAAGATACTCATTAAAATGAATGCACAAATATTTCTCTCAGGAGGGAAAGGGTTCCTGCAGTACTGCTGCTTGCAAACTTTTTTCTGCATTAGAAAATAAAGCTCCAAGGAACAAAGTGACATTAGTTAGCTGGCACGTCACGGTGATGGGATTTGGTTGGAACTAGTTAACCTCACAAATCCTCTTCACATGGGAGATTGAGAACTTGCTCAACTGTGAAATCCACACAGATCAGTTGTGGACAAAAAGAGAACCCACTTCCAGTTGATCTCTACACGTTGCTAAGTACCACCCACATGAAGGTCAAATTTAAGCAGATAAGTTATCCACCACAGCTGGAATAATATATATGATGTTATTGCATGTACTAAAATTACTTCATTTCATCACGTGACAGTTTCAAATAGTTTTAAATCATTATTAATAAAAAAAATGCCAAGTAGACACTGCCTACTTAAAGTATTTTGAAATGTTCATACAAAGTAATAACCTAGACAGCAATAAATGAAGGAATCTTCTTCCAGAAGATTTATGCTTTGGATAGCAGTTTATATGATGCTTATTTTTCTTCTGTGACTAGTGAATCTCTGACCAATAATTCATATGTGTAGAGGTTTCTAGGTCTAGGTCCTATACACTCATGGAGAAAAGGTTTTATAATTTTTTTCTGTTACAAAAATAAAAAAGGCCTAACAAAGATGGAGCCAATCTAAAACATGCTGCAATTGTCCTACGGAGATGCAACCCAGGTAGATTTCAGGTTGACAAATATTTGTTCAACATAATGTTAGTCAGAGTATGATTTCATAAACTCCTTTTTTTGTCCCTTTGTCACAGATACTCATTAGGCATCAGGTCAGAAGCAAAAGGGAAATTTATTAATAGTTACAGCAATATTTCAAAATGATGAACAGACAGACACTGAGTTCCCACCTAAGCAGTGAGAAATTAAACTCTGATAAAGGAAGTATAATAGTCATTAATGAAAATGCAAGAGGGAAATGGTTTGTTTTTTCCTTAAAAAATCATAAGACTAGATTACAGTACCTTTGCCCACATAAAACTGGGGTTTTTTTCCATAAGAAACTGGCTTTTTCAAAAGTAACGTATGAGCTGGTAAGAAAAAAGCTATTTCAGCCTGGCTTGTGGTCCCGGTTGGTAGCACACGCTGGCATCCACTCATCCTGACAAGAAAGTGTAGCACACCAAGCTCCAGCACCACATCACACAGTCCATGGGCTGCGTGGCAGGGCCTGGAGGGGAGCTGTGGAGGTGATGGGTTTACTTGACTTTTTTACCTGACTTTTATCTGAGCCCATAGGTAACTGCAGGAGCCCCAAGCCATGCCCACAGCACACACTTCCCTCCAGCTTGGCTTTGCCATAGTGTCTGCAGGGACAGGACAAGCTCCACAGCCTGCACTGTGGCACAGTCCTCACAGCTAGAGATGGGGTCCAGGACATAAGTGGGGATCAAAGCAGCCTTGCTCCATTAGAATTATCAATCACATCCCAGGAACACACACTTATGTGAAATTAATCCTTCCCTGACAAAACAAAAGACAAGCTTGTGATGAGTCCTTCCTTTCCTCTCCTCCTTCCTCCAGGTAGAAGGCAAACAGTGGGGGAGCCTCTTATGGACTGAAATAAAGTACAGACAATGGAAAGTGTGTATATATGTTCCCCAAGTTGCCAAGAATCATCTGCTTTCCAATGGGAGAAACCTAAATTGTACTTACAAAACACAAATAACGTGCAGTGAAGGAACACATTCCTATGTTGATGACTAATACAATGACACCACTGTTCTGCTCTTCTGCTGCAAGAGCCAACACTTCACCCAAGGGGATTCTTTCCCTGATCAACCTGAATGTACAAATTGCTTCATTAACTTTTTTTTTTTGTCTTGTTACCAAACAGAGCTTTTTATTTCCCCTATTTGAGTCAATTCAGTCCCTTTTTCCTGATTTCCTTTGGCTCCAGATATATTAATCAAGACCTTATACCAATATCTGGGAACTGTCAATCAAGCACTTGTGATATTTACATTTATCACAATAAGAACAAAACAAAACAGTATTTCTGAATTAAACTTCAAAGACTCAGAAACCCCTGAGACCTTGCTCTGCCTCACAGCTCCATTAACTTCTCCATCTCCAACTATTAGTGTTAATGCAAGATCATGATCATTTCCTTCCCTCCCATCACTAGTTCTCTCCACGAACAATGCTATGAACTTTCATCTATTACGTGAACTGTCATGTGTTTATTATTTACTCCTTAAACTTCCAGAATACTCATTCAAAAAGCCTAATAATTTGTAATATAGAAAACTGTTTCAGAATGCACTGTCAGCATGTAAGTACTTCAGAGAAGTTCAGCTGCCATCTCAAGAAAACTGAACACCATGCTCCCTTTTCCCTGCAGTCTTCCTACAGCTGCAAGTAGCAGAAACCACACTGCCACCCAAATTCGGGATTGTCTGGACTTTGTTACTGGTATCCTCAAAATATGGATACAATCAAAGCACGTGTATTTTATCTCACAGCCACCTGTTGTCTCATCCTTCCACTATAAAATTTAAGAAACTCCAGCTTTGGATTTACAGTGCTAACATTTGGTAACTGCTGGTCTTCATTCATTCCAGGAGGAACAGTAATTCTGTAGCATAGACAATGAACTTCTTAGGCTAATGGGGACAGACTCTTTGGCACCGCTAAATATAGCTTTAGAGCAGAAGATTGCCAAACCTAATATCCAGGGTCTCATTCCCCTCCTTGATAATACGAGGAGGTTACAATTCTCCCACTTAACAAGAATATGATCAGTGCATAATTATTACCAAGCCTTTTTAATCAACTATTAATTTTCCAGTTTAACAGGTTTCTTTACCCTTCTTAAGTAATGACAGCCCTGATTAATGCTTTTGGAGGTATGAAGAAAAAAAAAAAAAGCATATTCTTATGCATATTCTGGGGAGGTGGTGATCCTTATGCATATTCTACAGTTTCCAATGAACTTTCTAAACCTGGCAAGATGAGACTAGATTGATTTAAGATACAAGAGTTATGAAAACTCTGTTTCACTTCACAAAGAAAGAAAAAATTACAGCAGGCATGTAAGAGAAGGATATAAGTTTAAACTATCTGAGCTACAGAAGCAAGTTTTCACCTTTCTTTTAAATGAAGAAAAAGAAAAAAATCAATCTGTTCCCAAAAATTCAAATGGCTTAATCCTGCAACAATAACTCATACAAGTAGTCCCAGAGATTTCCATTGAACAGTTTGCATGAATACATGTTACTCACATGGGAACCAAATGCAGACTAACCTGAAGTTTTAAAGCAAAAACAATGGGAACACCTTTCCCGAAAATGTGAATAATTCAGTTCTAACAAGATTGTATCTCCAAAACAACATCTCTAACTGCACCTGATAATATAAAGTTCTTCTAAATATAGAGTTGATTCCATATCTACTGTCATAAAAAGTAACTCTTTTAAGAGTGTATCTAGTAACAGAAAGTATGGTCTAAATAACATATAGTTACTTTTCTCATTACCTGATTGGGTCGTCCTCCTATAATATTGAAACCCAAAGTATCATTTTCTCGGTGTAGCATGATCGTTAATGGTTTGGGTTGTCCTCCCTAAAAAAGCAAGAGGTGAAATATTGTCAAATAATACCGTATCAATGAAAGCACTAATGTACAAAAGATTTTTAGCTGGAGAATATGTAAGATAAGGCTTAAAGGAAAAATGGGCTGAAAGATAACAAAATGCATTGAAAAAAAAAGGAAAAGTCACATGCCACTGAAAAGTAACAGGTAACACCTGATTATCTTCAGTGCTGAACAGGAAAAAGTGCAGGCTTTTGGTGTGAGGAATGCTCAATACTACTGATAAAAGTCAGAGCTCCAAATGTCTGCAACTGTCTAAAAAAATCCCTACATGTGTCAATGCTTCAAACATCAAACATTATATTAAAATACAGAACATTATAATTTTTAGACCTCAAAGTCATATCAGTACATATTTCACAGCAACTTTCAGGGATGAGACACCCAGAAAATGAAGTGCAGCTCTTCAACTCAGCCTTTCACTTCTCTCCCAAAAAGAAAGTATTCAAAACCATGTCTGTAAAAAAGTGGGGTTTTTATAAACAAAGTTTAGAATATAAAGCAAACATTCAAAAACAGTGGTGGAGTCAAAGTTTAAAGAGAAGAATATTTTCTTTCAATGGCATAGGTAAATAATATTCTAAAAAAAAAATTTAAACTATTTGGAAGCTTTAGCACAGTAAACTAGTTTATTTTCCTTGTTCACGTATGATAATAGTTATGTTTCAGGAGCCATATCCACCACAAAAATAAATAAATAAATAAATGTATTCATCCAGCACCGTTAGGTGTTTGGTTTTCGCCAGTCTCTAAATTAGCTAATTAATACCAATTTGACACCTAAATAAGGAATATCTTTCTAAACATTTAAAATACAACACACAACGCTAAGAAGTCTATTTTCTTAACTGTGACAGTAAAACGTCATGATATATTTTATTTTAATGAGATACATTTTTACTTTATCGGTAGTTTTTGTTCCGAATGCTTGTTTTATGCGTTACCCCGACCTCATCTGCAGAAGAGATTTGGGAGAGGCACTACGCACAGCAACACCTACTGGCACTGCTCAGGAACGGCAGATGCTCCAGGAATGATGCCTCCCGTCCTGCACCTCCTGCGAACTCCCGACTGAAAATCCCAATCTCTCTCCTCCCGTCTACAGCCACTGCTTTGCCCGCACCCCCCACACTCCTTAACGGTCACCGCCTCCCCGCTTCATATGACATTATCTCATCTGCCAAGAGACGGAGCAGATGTATGAGCACAACTCCCAGAGCCAGCTACCTAAACCTCAGGGCTTAGGCAATCAAGAAAAAAAGAGTAGATATTCAAGTCTCCAAACACCAAGGTCCTCAATGCCACGAAGACCCGTTTCTAAGCATGCAGGTGTCCTGCAAACGGCACTCCCTTTCCCGTTTCCTATGCAGCAGTCAGATGCCCAGCACACTACGTTGCTTCAGGAGTGAGTGAGTTTGGCTGCTCAGAGCTTTCCCACTTGGGATTTTGCTTCCCATGGGTCCGTGAAAATTCTTTGCATTAAGATACTCCTCAACACAGCTGCACAGTGCCCGAACCTGCACAGTGGTCTTCCAGTCAGGAGATAAGCTCAAAAAAATCAACTCCCTTACAGCGAGTTGAGCCAGTTCACCGGTACTCTTCAATGGTTTATTTAGCATAAAGGAAGCGAGCTGCTGAGCAATGTCATCAGCCCTGAGAAAAGAGCGAAGCGCTGCACCGGTCGGTCCCTGCTATGAGCACTGTCAACTGTTACTCCATCCTACTAAACGAGAGATACATTGCTGGCTTTTCACCCCCGTTTCCAAAATTTACAATCATTTAATGCTCCAGTTTTTTTAAGACAACTTCTCGACCGCTCAAATAAAAGTTACAAGTCAGCCCCCTGTCCTTGAGCTTGTACCAGTCGCAGCTGGAGCAAAGTGAGCAGCAACCGCAGCTGGGTCCCTGTGAGGCGGGGCGGAATGATGCGGGCACCCTGCTCTGGAGAGCCGGACCCCAGGGCTGCATGCTGACAGCCGACCGCCGAAACTCTCTCCCCTCCAAGTCAGCGACGAGCCGCGCTCGGCCACCGCCGCTACCAGGCACCGCCAGGTCTCAGCCCCGCCTGGGTTTTCAGCCACCGAAGGGGACTCCCGAAACAGGGACCGATAAGAAGCGTGTCGGCCGGTGGCTTCCATTTCCCAAGGGAGGCGACGGCCGGGCAGAAGGGGCCGGCAGAGCCCGGGGGATGTGCGGGGATGGGGGTCAGAGGGTCGGTCTGGGTCCCGGCGCGGACTCGGCGGTGACAGCCGCCCGCCCGCGGGCTACGCTCACGCTGACATCTCGGCCGGTCGCTCCCAAGCTGTGCGCGGCAAAAGCACGTCCAGGGAGCGCGTCGCCGGAGGAGGGCCGACCTCTGCGGCCGCACTCACCTTGCCGGGCTGGCTGCCCGCCAGGTCCCGGGTGATGCTGCTGATGTGGCTCATGTACTGTCCGAACTTCGCCTGGTACCGCCGCGCCGTCAGCTGCACCTCGCTCTGAAGCGCCGAGAGCTGCTCCAGCAGTGACTTCTCCCTCCTGCCCCAGCGCAGGTCCTCCCTCTTCGCCTCGGGATCCGGCTCCGGGCCGCCGCCCGCCCCCAGCCCGGGCCGGGGCCGCCGCGACTGCCCCGCAGAGCCGCCCCCCGAGCGGCCAGGGCGGGGGAGCTCCG